>CM029541.1:17514231-18042326 GCA_017141395.1 Laodelphax striatellus | reverse complement strand
AAAGAAAAAGATGGAGTGGTAGGAAGAGAAGAAGAAGAAAAGAAGAAGAAGAAGAAGAAGAGAAAGAGAAAGAAAAAGAAGGAGAAGAAGAAGAGAGAGGAAGAGAAGAAGAAGAAGAAGAAGAAGAAGAAGAAGAAGAAGAAGAAGAAAAAGAAAAAAATAGTAGAAGGAGAAGAAGAGAAGAGAGAAATTAAGATGAGGACGCGTAGAAGACGAGAGAGGAGCAGAAGGCGCAGGTAAAGTTTAATGAGTAGATGAAGGAGAAGTAGAAAGAGGAAACGGAGAAGGAGAGAAAGGAGGGAAGGAAGAGAAGAAAAGGAATAATAAGAGAAAAGGGATAGAATACAAAAAGGAGAAGGAGGTGAAAAATAAAAACGAGAAGGAAAAGTAAAAGAGATCTTGAGATGTCCAGAAGCAGAAGACATAGAAATACGATAAGGATACTAAGAAAGAAAAACATGAATACAAAAAGAAGCTGATACGAAAAAAACGAAAAAGATAAAAAAGCACAGATAAAGAAAGAGATTAAGTAATTTGTATCATCCACTTCTCCTCTGGCATCCACTTTTCCTCTATCTGTATCATTGGCCACTTTCATTTATTTTCTTCTCTTTTCCTGCTTTAACTGGACTCTCCTCTAATTCCCGTCTTTACCGCAGACGCCGTGCAATTTGCGTGTGTAGCAATTCGCGAGATAGTCATTACTGTGCAAAATGACTGGTGAGCAGATAAGAAACGGAACCAGCTTAAAAAAGGTGTCCCTCAAGTCATAATGTAACAAAAATACAAGTTTACTGTTGTAAGTCAGGTTTCGGTGTTTGATAGATGTTGAGGACCGCCCTTACTCCTCTTCCCTTGTGTTTTCTCTTCATAAATGCCTTTGCAGATGTAAAAGTTCATCTCTATCTCTCGTACTATATTCATTATTGTGTCCTACTGGAATATTTTCACCTTTCTCTTTCACAAAAAAAATTGTCTCAAAAATAAAAAGGCTTTAAAATGTCTGAGAAGTAAAATGTTTTTTAACTGATGCTTTGGAGTCTAGCGTCTAGCTGTCGAATTATCTTATCGATTGCTTTTGTAGTCTATTTAGGTAACTTATATCATGAAACATATACAATAAGCAAACTAAATTATGAAAATTGCTTTTGAAAAAAGTAGCTTGTCTTTTTTTCTTATTATTTTCACTTTATAGAATATCCAAGCTAAATTAGGGGATATTCCAGTGTATTAAGTGACTTATTATTTTATTTCCATGTCTTTCTTATTTACTCCTTCTAATCTATTATCTTCCTCCTGTTTATTTATACTCTCATCTCTCACCTTCTTCCTTTTCTTACGCCTTCCTTTCGCTTCTTCTTTGCTATCCGTTTCCTGCATCTTCATTTTTCATACTCCTTCCTCACTTCTCTTCTTCTCCTTGTCTATCATCCTTCTTCTTCATCATCATACTTCTACTTCCCTATCACCTTTCTTTTTCCCTACCCAGTTCCATCTTCCTCCCTCTTCCTTCTTCCTCTTCTTCTTCCTCTTCTTCTTCTTTTTCTCCTCCTTCTTCTTTTTCTTCTTCTGAGCCTTATCATCTTTTCCGGCTTTCTCTCTTTTCGTCGTCAGCAGAGCAGAGTGGAGTGATAAAATTGAATTCTCGACCTTGATAGTATAGTAGGCTAGTATAGCCGGCCGTGAATCAATCAAGAACGCATCTCTCTTGAATTCCAAGGCCATAAAATGCTTGTAGCCCTCGGGTCGAACGCAGCAGCCATTAGCTACCATCCATCCACACCTGATACACACAACTCGAATCCAGTCCAATTTCTCCTTCGATCCTTGTCTCTTTTGCTCTCATACTTATTCCCTATCTTCCATTCCTCCTTGTTCAATATCTCACTACTTTACATCCATTCTTATTCTCATCTTCCTTTTGCTCTCATCCTTCTTCCTATCTTCCATTTCTCCTTGTTTAACTTCCCACTACATCACATCCATTCTTTTTCCTATATTCCTTTTTTTATCGGATTTATCTCTATTTTACACTCGTCCTTTACACCATCTTTATTTCGTCCATATTGTTTTGCTATCCTGTTTCAATACTATGCTTGGATGTCCCATTCCATAACAAACAGCTTGCACGTGGGGTTTATAGGGGGGTCAAACATCTACATTTCTCTTTCAACTTAATGATATCATTTTTATTCTTCTCCCTCTTGTTGTTGTGGTTGTTGTTGTTGTTCCTATTGTTTTTTTTCTTCTTCTTCCTTCTTCTTCTTCTTCTTCTTATTTTCTTCTTCTTCTTCCTTCGTCTTCTTCTTCTTCTTTCTTCTTCTTCTTCTTCTTCTTCTTCTCTTCTTCTTCTTCCATTCGTCTTATTATTCTTCTTCTTTATCGTTATCTCAACATTTATTTCTCTCCATCTTCATCTCTCTTCCTTCGCTTCTTCCTTGTTGTTCTTCTCTCCTCCCTCTTATTCTCCTCTCTTATTGTCCTTCTCTCTCTTCTTCTCTTATTCTCTTCTTCTCTCTCTTCGTTATTTATTCTTTTTATCTACAGTTGGAGAAAATCGTCAAATTTATTTTCCTCCATCTTCATCATCTCTCTTCTCTTACTCCCCTTCTCCCTGTTTTGTTCTCCTCCCATTGAATATAAAATTAAATTCTCTTATTTTCCTCCCATTATTTCTGTTTTATTCCCTCTCGTTCTCTTCTTCTCCTATTTTTATCTCAAAGTATTGGTTGGAGAAAATAAAATGAAACATAGGATCTCTTCATTCGTTATCTTATCAGACATTTCAATTTCCAATTTTATATCTCAATCTCAGACACCCTCAGCTCCAATGTCCTTTAATCCTTCTCACTTACTCCCTTTCTCTCTCTCTTCTTCTTCTTGGTCTCATCCTTCACTCCCACTCTCTCTCGCTTTCTCTTTCTCGCTCAGTCCGTCTGAGCTTCCTCAGACCTTCTATCCTCATGCTCTCTCTCTCTCTTCTAATCGGTCTCAACCCTTTCTCAAACTATCTCTCTCTTCTTCTCGGTCTCATCCTTCACTCTCTCTCGCCGTGTCCCCTATCCTTCTACCTTCTATCTTCTCATACACTTGACTTCAAAAATCGTCTCACTCCAGCATCTAATTACAGCACTAGAATTTATCGTCCATCCGAGGATAATCTCAACTCTCGGGGAGACGAAATTTCTAATTTTCCTCACTGACCGGACTCAACTTTCAACTCACCTGTGTCAGTTGTCAGTCTTATCCACGGCCTCCTTGATCGCGCATGTCTTTCGCTCTTGATCCATTTTTGCCGCGAAAAAGTTGTGATGAGTTTCAGAAAGTTGTGAGAAGTTGTCAGGCGCTCGAACACGATTCAATTTTGCCGCTAAATAAGTTGTGATAAGTTTAAAAAAGTTGTAGACTGTGAATTGAAATTAGGTAGTGATTTATTAAAATTTGGTTGTATATAAGTTACCGTGCTCAATCGCTGGTTCGATAGAAACTCGATAAGAGACTGCCAAGCGCTCAGAAACGACTCGAATTCAATTTTGCCGCAAATAAGTTTCAAAAAGTCGTGGACTATCCAGTTGTGACTTGGAATTAGATAGTGATTTGTTATAATCTGCTTGTATCTGCTTGCCGTGCTAAATCGCTGGTTTGATACAAAGTTGATTCGATAGAAATGTTGATTTATGGTCCGTAAATTGTGGGTAGAGTGATTGAAAAGTGATTCATCAGTATGTTTATTGAGCATGGAAAGCTGGAATGTAACAAAGTTCAAGGTAATCTTGCTAATGTAAGATATTAGGGTCCGTAAATTAATGTTGCTAGATTGATAAAAATTGAATATATTATTTTAGTCACTTTGGCATGGAAAGTTGGAAGTTGATGATGTTTAAAGTAGACATTCTTTTGATGTACTTATTAGAATTTTTCATACGAATTAGAGGTTAGTTAGAACTTATTAGAATTAGGGGTTCTTCGACCAATTAAGAAAATTACCTACTGCTATGGATAATTTGACAGGATGAAGATGACAGTACTATTGGTTTGTACTATAGAATTGAACTGTAAGGTTGTGGGATATTAGATCTCCATTTTTGATGATAAAAACAAAAAAATCCTATGCATACTCCAGGAAACTAATCAATGGAAACCAATGGAATAGGAAACCCATAGACTATTAATACAAATAATTGTTCATTTAATATGACGGTCATCAACATTATATTTCTGTCTATCCATCTAATGACAAGCGTCAAATTAAATGAATACCACTGTACCTCAAAAACTTAGAACGCATTTTAATTGAAATACGATAATTCATTAGCTGAATAAATTGGAGAAGATCATTGAGAACTTTATCTATCATAGACATAGAGTCTAATGTTTCAAAAGACTAAAAATGAACTGTCAGGAATAATGGAGATGGACATAATACTGGTAGAGTAGTTTTGGTTCAACTATGATCCAGCCTAGAAAAGGATAGCTAGTCTAATAACAGGTCCACGATACAGTGTTATTAGCGAGCCCCGAAAAACGCTTGCCTGTCCAATTAGCGTTGCTAGTCCTGCCTAGAATAATATACCGCTCTGCTGCTATTCAACTAACGGAAAACATTCAGCGTTTAGTATGGAGACGATGCTGAAGAAGAAGATATCATAGCATCGAAATGGGCCTCTGGGTTTTGGAGATGGAAGCAAGAAGAAGGAGAAAAAGAAAAAGAAAGGGTAGAAAAAGAAGAAGAAGATGAAGAATAAGAGGAAAAAAGGGAAGAAGAGGACGAGAAGGAGGAGGAAGGAGATAAACGGTAATGATGAAGAATAAGAAGAGGAAGAAGAAAACGACGAAAGATAAGAGAAGGGACAAGTCAAATGAAATTGCGGAGAAAGAAGTGGAAGAAGAAAAAGGAGAAGCAAGCAAGTGAGAGAGGAAGAGGTTGGTTCCTATTTTGTGATGAAGGAGAGAAGAAGAAGAAAGAAGAAGAAGAAGAAGAAGAAGAAGAAGAAGAAGAAGAAGAAAGAAGAAGAAGAAGAAGAAGAAGAAGAAGAAGGAAGAAGAAGAAGAAGGAAGAAGAAGAAGGAAGAAGAAGAAGAAGAAGAAGAAGAAGAAGAAGGAAGGAAGAAAGAAGAAGAAGAAGAAGGAAGATTTGAAGTTGAAGTTGAAATTGAAGTTGAAGTTGATAAAGAAAGATAGAACAAGATAGAAAAGAGATAGGAAAAGAAGGTGCTGAATGAGATGCTTGTGAAGGTGATATAAAAGAAGCTGTATAGGGCTGAGGTGATGAGATTGAAGTAGGTAAGAGAAAATTCATTGGATAAAGAAAAAAGCAGAAAAGGGAAGAAGAGATAAAGAAGGGTGAATGGAGAATTTTAGGAAAGAAGAAGAAGGAGAAAAGCGATAGGCATGAGAGATTAAGAGAGGTGAGAGAGAGGAGAAAGAAAGAAAAGAAGAAAGGTGTTAAGAATACAGCAGCATGAGAAGAAAAAATTAATATAGCCTAATATGAGAAGGAAAAATAAATACTGAACCAAAGAACATTAAAACGTTTGTGGAATGCTAGGTGGAGACTCCCACTGTCAGAATGCCTACGATAGGCCTCAATTAGGCTGCATTTGGGCTTTAAAAGAAGTGGGAAAACATTTTTCTAGGCGTTGAAAAACTGGATTGACTCATTAGCTACTAAGTTGTAGCATCGTGTTCAAAGTTTAAAAGCTCGGTTGATGAAGACTGGGCAACAAATTAAACAACGTTTTATGTGCATTCTTGACACTAAACCAGTCAACGATGAAATTAATCTATTTCCACTCTAATGGACAAATTAATTTCATCCTTTAGACGTCTATTTGTCAGAGCTTGAGTTAATTTAGAGTAAATAATGTTATATCTTTCAGTTACCGGCTTAAGATTGATTGAAAACTAATTTAGCATGACAATTACAGAATATTTTAACAGCATCTTACATAATAATAATCCAACACTGTTTTGTGAAACTCTGATACAGTACTGGTAAATAGTGATCAAAGATATGCTGTAGGTCTGATAATAAAATGATAACTCAATTAAAGCTAAGATTTAAGAGGAAATTAGTCATTCATCAATATGCAATTCGTCTTCTTTAAGCAATTAGGATTTTCAATTGAATTGAATTGAATCATGATTCCTGAATTGATCCTGATTAGGATTTAGCTAATTTCCATGAAAGTTTTTTTATAATGATATTTTCAAATCATTAAATGTTCACATTGAACAAGAAGTTCAATTTACTACCTGAACCAAGTCCCGAGTTGGCTGTTGAATCAAATTGGGACAGAAAGTGTTTAACTTCAAAAATCTTGGAACTTGACTAAAAATCATTCTTATTCAGCTCACGCATTTCATTCACAAATTAATAATATTCATTCATGAAGCTAAGCGAATAACTATGAATGAGTGATTTCAATCTGAGATTAATATTTTACGACCTGAATTTCGATGACAAGGGGAAGAGATTGTAATACTTTTTACTTTGATGAAAAAACCAACGGCCAAAACCAGATTACAATCAACAAATTCCAATGAACGTTTCTTTAACTTGAAACAGTTAACGGAAACGGATTAGTTTCAACATATCAATTCAATTATCAGAGTTAGATAAAAATAAACAGATTTTCATCAACGCTTATTTTGAGTAGAGTAAAACAGTTGAGGAAATAGTTTTTACTCGTCAATGAAAATATTGGAGCAAGATCAAAATCAACAGATATTATCAAAGCTTAGGTACTTCAAGTAGCGTGAAATAGTTGAAGAATGGGAATAGTTTCAACTAATCAAAGCAACTATCAGAACTAGATCAAAATCAACCAATTCTAATCAACGCTTCTTCTGAGCAGCATGATAGTTAACTGAATAGTTTCAACTCGTCCAAAATCAATCTCCTTCCCCAATTATAATATTGACTGTTTGAGAATCATGTTGAGAATCATAATTATTGAGAATCGAATGCAGCTGAGAGGAATAACACTGAGTATTGACAAGATTGAATTCTTATCAATTAAATCGGCCACTTGACAGGCTGGTTAAGAGTGGCTTTCAAAATTCCAACGTATTTAATTATTATTCAGCTCGATTATTATTTGAATCTAGGATCATGTGTTTAGTTAGAATCGTATCTGAAGCTGGCAGCCTGTCAAATCAAGTCAGTAGAATTAACATTATTATGAGTTTTGGTTTCGCAGCTGAATCAATATACGGGAGAAGAAATCAAAGAAAAAGTATGTTCTAGAATGTTAATTGGTATCTCCAACATCTTCTTCTTTCACCCCTTGGTTTTTCTTATTTTTCTTCTTCTTCTTGTCCGTCTTCTTCTTCTTGTCCGTCTTCTTCTTCTTCTCTTTTCTCCTTCTTCTCTTCTTCTTCTCATCTTCATTTCATCTTCCTCCTCCTCTTCCTCCTCTTCTTCTTCTTCTTCTTCTTCTTCTTCTTCTTCTTCTTCTTCTTCTTCTTCTTCTTCTTCTTCTTCTTCTTCTTCTTCTTCTTCTTCTTCTTCTTCTTCTTCTTCTTCTTCTCTTCTTCTTCTTCTTCTTCTCTCTCTCTTCTCTTCCTCTTCTCTTCTTCTTCTTCTCCTTCTTCTTCTTCTTCTTCTTCTTCTCCTTCTCTTCTTTCCTTCTCTTCTCTTCTTCTCCTTCTCTTCTTCTCCTTCTCTTTCTTCTCCTCTCCTCCTCTTCTCTTCCTCTTCTCTTCTCTTCTCCTCCTCTCCTCCTCCTCCTCCTCCTCCTCCTCCTCCTCCTCCTCCTCCTCCTCCTCCTCCTCCTCCTCCTCCTCCTCCTCCTCCTGCTCCTTCTTCTTTTCCTCTTCTTCTTTCGCGCATTGCTTAAGCATCATCGTTATATACCGTCCAATCAGCTATTTTGATTCGTCGATTTGTAAACAAGTCGACTAATCCCAGATTTGCTTCTATAATAACAACAACCGCTTTCAACAACTTGATTTCTTCTAGCATATTTTAGACCGGCTATTTTCAGCATTTCATATTCATGATTAGTGAGAAAGCAACGCAGGAAATGTTACAATATACGCATCTTCTCCAAATTCCAGCTCTCTTGTAGATAGTATTTTGGGATTCGGATTATTGAAATAGGAACATCAATCCATTGGTAGAAATAGTTCTTTGGAATCCGGATTATTGAAATAGGAACATGAATTCATTGGTAGAAACAAAAATTCTTCTCTTATTTTTGTGGCAATCGTTGTTTACAACAATCTACCTTCGATCTTTTGCTGTTTAAAATTGAATGATTCTATAATTATAGGAAATTCTACAACTCCTTGATCTGAAGTGTAAAATAAAAGAATAAAATCGTGTTAATACTTCTACTAGGAAGTTTAGTAATCCTGGAATCCCACATGTAATTTTTAAGCTTGAAGTTAATCATTTCATCGCTCTAAATATTTGATGAATACTCTATTTGTTTACATTCCCAAGCTCTTAGGCTTGGCGTACACCGGTTAGTCAAGACAAGACAAGATTAGATTAGTCACGTTTAGTCACAGTAATTCACATTTGTAAGCATTGATAAATCGGTGTGTGTTGCTTCATAAATAACTGCTGTGACTAAATCGTGTCTTGTCTTGACAATGGAACCGTTTGGAAACTCCTATTGTCATTGTTCATAGAGTATAATCTCATAAACATCTACTGTCACAGATTGAGATGATAGAATCATAGAATCAAAAAAGGACTTTTAATAGATTCTACTTACCCTACATACCGTAAACCAGTTGTTAAACTGCTATCTCACTATTTTATCTTGCTATTAATTCAGTTGTTTACTCTCATCCAAGATACGTGTATTTCTAGTTAATCAAATTGCAGTAAAGTAAAAGCCGTTACTTGAGCTATTTATGGTTTCTACTTTACTACACAGATGAATCTATAGACTATTAATAAGGAGTAGAAATGTCTCTGATGTCATCTTAACTCAAAGAGCAATAGATAGTACATTGTAAATCTAAAGAGCGGATTCAACATTCTATGAATAATAGAATTTTCGGTACTGGTGCAGAGAGTTTAGAATGCATTGTTCTACCCACAGCAACCTGTGTTAGCTTCATCGTTGAGTTTGAGAGCTAAACTTGTGAAATGTATTGGATTGATCACTTCTTTCGTGACGAAATAGGTAGTGTATTGATACAGATTCAAGAGACAAGCAATTGATTAGCTTGAAGTATGGGATGCCATGAATATTTTTGAAATTTAACTAGTATTAAGTAACTTCAAGTATTGGAGTTAGCACTTTAAAACGCCAAAACTCGCTTATTAGACCACTTAAAAATTTCAGGTGACATTTTTTCTCACTCTTATAATGATCTTAACAATTATATTGAAAAGATTATCTAATTTAAATTAAAAAATTTCGACCGAACACCCTATAGCCTATGATTAACCTAAAAATCTTACATTTTTAGAGTTCAGACTTGAGCTACTTGAAGAACTAAAATATGAACAAGTGCCTACAAACTGAAATGAACTGATAATATCAGACAGAGAACTGTGAAATGTTGAAAAGTGAAAATCTGAGACAAACGGGGGCCAAAGTTCGACCGCCGGTTAAGCCGAAACCGAAACGGATTATCCAATCAGGAATCGCCAGAGAAATAAACGCTCGTCATCGGGAAGACTGTCATAATCTCAGTAGCTGCGTCTATGAGGAAGGTGAGTTTAAAAAGAAACTTTTTACTGAATTTAAATGTTTTGTGAGAATTTTATTATTATTAAATCAATAGAGGTTCAATAAATCAAGCTTGCTCAATCTGGTAGTTTATATTATTATTAGTAGAAGTAGACTTTTATTATTATTATTGAAACAAAAAAGGTTCAACAATCAAGCTTGGTTCAATCTGGTAGTTTTAATCCAAATACTCTAAATGCATTCAAATTTGGGGTTCAAAGCACACAAAATTGGGGTTTACAGATTGATGCCAAGAAATAACTCATTATATCTACAGACTTGAAACATAACAGTTTTACATAACATACATAACACAATAAAAAAACAATTATAATAAAGAAATATTATTATATAATACTGTATTTATATTTATACTGAATTATCTCTGGTTCTTAATGAGATTTATTCAGGATCTCTATGAATTAAAAAAGATGAAAATAACAATGCTCATTCATAGCCTAAACAATCCAAGCTCTTGGAAACAAGATCCAAGCTACGAGATCCAAGATCTACAAGATCCAAGCTCGTACAATGAAAATAAACAAGTCTATCTGTGCTCAGAACTTCTATAATGGTAAAAAATGAAAATATAAATCACTAATAGTCATACACAGGCTTATTTTTTAGCCTAAACAATCCAAGTTCATCAACAAAAACCTCAGTTCTCAGGACGACCATCACAAAAAAGGATGAAATTTCAAATTTATAGTCTTAGATTGGCTCATTCATATCCTAAACAATCCAGCTCATCCCTTAACAACACAAGCTTTACATTCCCCAAACATTTAGTAACAGCCTAAACAATCTAAGCTCATTCATTAAAAACAAAAAGCTCTGTGCTCAGTACTTCTATAAAGAGGAAAAGGTTAAAAATATATAATAATAGTCCAAAGTTATTCGATGTGTACGAAGATCACTCGCCCGAAAATACGTTGAAAACGAGTTTCCCTAGTAATTACCGGTCTTATTAAAAGCCTACACGACTATTATTATACAGCGATCAATCTTCCAGGTAATTTATTTGCTGCACTTCTGTGCGTCGTACGAAGTTTATAAAAGCTGCTAAACCAACATAGTACTCGCTCCAATAACAGGATCGGTTACTGGAACGTGGAAAAACGATCATCAGATTGAAAATAAGATTAAGAGGATTTACTGCACTTCCCGCGTAAATAACACACATGCTTGCCAACCTGCTGCATCGAAATAATTGGAGGCTTTTTATGTTGTGTATTGATGATTCTAGGAAAGAAGTTTTATTCAAAAAGTTTCATTATTTAGTTTTATTAAACTACTATAGAAGTTTTTATGGAGCAGTTGAACCCTCTCGTTATTTGTACTCATTGAACTTTGATTTTTCTTCTTCTTCGTCTTTTTCATCACCTTTTTCTTCTCCTTCTCCTTTTCCTATTCCTTCTTCTTCCCTTGTTTTCCCATTCTACATCTGTTGCCCTTTTTCTTCTCTTTCTTCTCTTCTCTCAGCTCCTCCTCAGTTTTCTCTTTCTATTTCTCGTTTCCTTTATCTTCGCCTTCTAGTTAATTGTGTATTTCTAGTTAATTAAAGCCATTAATTGAGTTATTTATTGATGATTTCTCTACTTTACTACAAGAGGATACAAAACTGGTTTATTGGAAGCAAAAACGTATAATATTCACAATTTACAGACCTGTAAGCAAGTAGAAACATGGATTATTTCTTTAAAAAGTATTTTTGATCGTTTCCTGAGATAACCTCTCCACTCGCTATTAATACCTTTATTTATATTTGTTATTTTTTAATGACAGGCTCGGATAACCGGGAGTTTACTGTTCGTATAAGCATCCTTTAATCAGCTGTTCCTATTCCACAGGACTTTTTAAATCCTATGAAACAGGCCCCTAGTCTCACTCATTGAGTCGATCTGACTATCAACTGCTAACTGACTGCAGTTGTAAATTTCAAGTTGTAAATTTCTTTAAACCAGGCCTCACTCTTTGAACAGACTCCTCCAACAAGATGATAATAATACAATTTTAAATAGTTTACTTTTTTGTGTATCATATTAGACTGAGACATTACAAACAAGACATTACTGTTTTTTATATTATAAACAGTGCATAATTATTTAGGCAGCACACACCGATGTCAATTGAATCCTGTGTGCTGCTCAGCAAGCTATGTGAAGTACTGTGACTGAACGTGACTAATCTCGTCTTGTCTTGTCTTGACTAACCGGTGTACGCCTAGCCTAACTGTGTATCATATTAGACTGAGACATTACAAACAAGACATTACTGCTTTTTATGTTATAAACAGTGCATAGTGTTTAGACATAAATTATTATAGTCAACTGATCCTGTGTTAACATTACATAGGCCTACAAGAAATTACGGCATACTATGTTATAAACAGTGCATAGTGTTTAGACATCTTATAGTCATCTGTTCCTGTTTTACAGGAATTGTAAATTTCTACGAACCAGGCCCCAGGTCTCACAGGACTTGTAAACTTCTATAAAATAGGTCTCAGGTCTCAAAGGACTCTGCACTCATTGAGCAAACTCTTCCAACCTCGACCAACAAGGAAAAATACTTTGCAATCTTAAATCTTGGCAAACGACGACCATAGATGTCAATCAAAGATGGTCGTTAGCCCATAGGCAACATCAGACACATTCTCATAACTTATGTGGAGCCGGCAGATTTATTACCTAGGCGCGCTATCTTCACTTTCTAATCCAGACCGTGTTACACATTATACAAACACACTACCAAGGCACATGTTTTCCTTTTCCCAAAACTTTCACTCTTTTCGAATTTCGCACGTGTATTTGCCCTATCCAGAGTTTTTCGTATAATATTTAATTAAATTGAATTTATTGTCAAAACTTCGCGAATGATTGCATCAGATTTTAAAAATTCTATTCATTGTTTCAAAACTTCACAAATCCTTACATTCAGAATTTATTGAACGAGATCCTTATTTTATATTGAAAGAGATTACAAAACTAATAACAACCAGTATAACCGTTTTATTGGGCCAATTTTAATGCGTTTTGCGTCAAAATAATGAAACAATGAACTTTTATTCCTTTGAAAAAACTTTTCCTTCTTAAAGGAACTTTTATTCCTTTAATGGTTGAAGGTCCTTGATATTATTCATTTTGGTTTCATTTGGATTTTGGAAAAGTGCGGTTTAGCCCCTGCGCCTACTAAGCAACTGCTATCTGATTTCAGTCAACAACCCAGCGTTGCCAGATGACTTTGGCTGATAGGTTAGATTACCCGATTACCCGAAAAACAGCCAAATGTCATCTGGCAACATTGGGTTGCTGACTGAAATCAGATAGCAGTTGCGAAGTGGGCGCAGGGGCTAAGGGGTAAGAAATTAGAAATGAATTCTCGACGCCTGGAGGAACTACGTGCTTTAAATTTGTTTTGTGTCTAATTGGATTTTTTAAAATTAGTAAATGATCGACTTCACAAATCAGTTTATTACTGAAATTAGATATGATCAGCTAACTAGTCAGAAGAAAGAGCTGAATTGAATCGGTCATCAATGCATTACAACAGCCTGTTTTCAATTTGAATTTGATAAAATGTATCAATATTATTAATATTAGCAAGGAACAATTTAACTACCCAAACTACAAGATAAATTTGAAAAATTGTATTCTTACCTTGAAATCAGACACCATTTTCATCTCCTGATGGAGATTGGAATCTCTGTAGACTGAAAGATTTCTCTCAGAGTAATCCAAACCTTCATTGAGCACAGGTCCAATGGTATTCTTCATTCTGAAATTAATGTAAATTGAATATGTTGTGATCATTTGAAACACTATTAATTTATTGTAGAGAACTTCTGATCAATATCAAATATCATTGATCTTCCTCATTAATTTATTAATAAATCTACTACTTATTTGTGGAATTTCTATTGATGTTCTGGAACTCCATTATTAAAGAAAATACTAATAGATGAAGTAGTAAAATTTACAACATCAATTAGAGTTTTTATCAACTCCTCAAAAATTTCAACATTAGATTAAAAATCTCCTTCATACAAATTCCAACCCCTATAAATAACTCCACTCCACACAAAACTACAACTCTACCATGAGTCGGTCTTGTACAATACTGTGTTTAATACATCGCGATAATGTTATGTTAGCAATCACAAAGTATATCGCTAAAATAAGTTAGCATTCTTATTTATTTAATTTGTGTCTTGTAAATATCTATTGCCTTTCTTTGCTTTGTTACTTGTTTGAACCGCCATTGCTATGACGTTTGTAGAAACCGCCCATTGTGGGAGGAGCTTATATCTAGGCCAATGGCAGGCGTTCACCTTGATAGGCTGTTCAACTCCCAATCACAGCGCTCGGTCACGAGTATAAATTCTGCTGCACTGTATTTTAGTTTGAGATTGATAATGGTGTAACAACCAAACCCGCCGGTATATCGTTGTTTTTATTAAATTGTTGTTTTGACAACTTCAAGTCTTTTTATTCAGTAAAAAAATAAAAATAATATCTCTATACATATCATCCAAAATGCCAAGCTTTGTTGAATCTGAATACATTTGAGAATATTTTTCGTTATGTATCATTCCCATAAATTATTCACGAAAACCGAAAGTATTGAGCAGAGGTAAACAAGAACGGGAGAATTATTGTAGCATATTCTCATTTTGTTGTAAGAATGCTTATCAAGAGAATAAATCTTGTAAAAAGATGAATAAACCCGCAGAAAAACAAGAATGAAGAGATCATAGACCTTGACAGTCGTGTCATAAAATCTTCTGGATGGCTTATCGCAACTTTTATGCCGATTCCGTTCCGACTGAGATGTCCAGCTGTGGAAAATTCCTGTCTTCATCAAATTACATACCTACAACCGTATATATGAAGCTATAAATAGACTATATAAACCTGAAACCCAAACTTAATATTCTTGTAAAGTCATTTCAGATTAGAGTCGTTGAGTGAAAACGACTACTTCAATTTTATTTGCTGAATTTCTACGCTCTAATTCATGAACAAGTTCCAAATAAAGTCAATGGCATTCAAACTTCCAGACTGTTTTGATGATCGAGATTTTCGTCAGAGTTTATCTTTGATTTTACTACGTTCCGATCGGTGTTTGTGTCTTTTTAGTGATTAACTGGTTGCATGAGGTCACGTTGGTGTTTCTGACTCGAAGAATATTGATGGAGTCCATTTCTTTCAAGATGTAACTTAGCCTGCTATGTGTCCACAAAAAATCAAATTTTTCATCCATTCAATAAAATAATTTTTAATTAATAGCTGATTAGGTAAGATACCCTTGAAAATTCCTCATAAATTTTCCTTGCACATTTTTAAATTTTTTTCATTTCACATTTAACTTGAGATCAGCTGTCTCAAATTATTCTTTCCTTAATCAACTTCTCTTGAAATTCTCCACTTTTCAAAGACTTTTTAATAAGACTTTCATATAATAATTTTAATATCCATAACTCTCCTCATTCACATATGTCATCAATTTTAAATTTTCCACACTTTTATTTACTTTTAATACGACTTCATAATTTCGGTCATAATCCATCAACTCCTCATCATATTTATCCCAATTTACACCTCTATTAACTCCTAGTTCCTCATCAATTTTCTTTGGAAATTTTCCACATTTTTATCAATTTTCAGTAAAACTACATAATTTCTGTCATCTTTCATTAGCTACTCTAAATTTATTCCTGATCCATGTTCTTCATAATTTTTCCTTGGAAATTTTCCACATTTCTATCACTTTTCAGTAAAACTCCATAATTTCTGTCATCTTTTATCAGCTACCGAATTTTTAACGCAATCTTTCCAGTTTTATAGCGTGATCAGCGACCATGAATTGAATAAGCGTCGTCGGAAAGTATTAGGCAAACAGGCGTATTAATAAAGCCATACGTTTTAGTACAGCGGCCTTGTGATGAAAGCGATCCCAGTTTTAAAAAAGGATGTGGATGACTCCTGCTGCGTTATCGTGCTCCTTTCTTGGCCGCCGAATTTGCATAAATTAATACTAATAACGGCGGACGTCTCACTTCTTTCACACCAATTTAGTACAGCTCGAATGCGGATTGGATTTCCACGTGTCTTCTTTAGCACTTGCCGAAAACATGTTTAGTTCTATTCATGGATGAGTTGTTGATTGCCAATCATCCCCAGCAAAAAAAAATCGTTCTCGACTAATAAGGTTTCATGTTTTCAACAACAGAGACTGTAGAATAACAAAAAAACTTTTTTTTGTAATTTTGTATAGTGTCCGTGGCGAAGCGTGGTATGCTTATTTAGTCATATATTTCCTATAAATATGACCAAATAATAGAGTTTATCTACGACCGTGTTATAACGCATTTATTACATTTTCATAATTCAAATCAAAACAGTAGCTTTTTCGAAATGGAATTTGAAACTTGTATCTTGATGAAGACTTTATGAAACGGATGCTATAGCAGGATCCTTTTAACTTGTCAGAAAACATATGTTTCGACGAGCAATATCACAATACTTAACCTACAAATGCTGAATCTCGCAGATTATTGAAAAGGTCTTTCGAAAAGTTATTCTTTGAAAGGCCTCTTCAAGACTTTTAAGCCTTTTGATTATTGTGTCGAAATCACTGTTCAATTATTACCGAAACAGCTGATTTCTGACAAGTTAAAAGGATCCTGCTATATATTATGAAACGTTCCTTGTTCAATCTGATCCAGTTTTGAAACACTAGGAACGGAACAGTTCCTAACCTATACAGCAAACATTGAAATAGAAGATGGTCGTTTGAATCAAGGTTAGTTTAGATTGATAATGTAGATATTATTGTTTTTTGTTGGACGTAGATAAAATGGTGCATCCAATGGTTGTATTTTAGCCTTTGAACGACTCTTGAGATACCTTAAAATAACTCATGGCGTTGCCGCTCTTATTTTCACCTCGGTATCTCACTCGTCGTTTATAGGCTCTCATAGTACAACCATTGCATAAACTACTACTATTTTATCACATTTATATCAAAGTATGCCACCCAGTGGCTGAAGCTCACGTACCATAAGCTTTAGAAATAATAAAGTAAGAGAAAATTAGAAAATTTCAATAGAATTCCATTATTGAAGAAACTGGAAGAATAGAGAAAGGAAGGATCATAATTTTCTATGATTATTGACTAGAAATTAGAAATATCAACTATTAACTAGAGACCATCTTCAAACGATTATCAACTTAAAAAATTGCAAAGCAATAAATATTATTTGAAAAACAAGGCAGAGTCTTTCCGATCCCAAGGAGCATGAAATTCATAATAATTTCGAAATCTGAGAGACATCAAGTGATAAAACAACGTGAATTATCAAATAAGAAGATTTTAGTGAATTGTCATGAGTTAAAGAATGGTTCATCAATTGAAATGCAGATAAATTTCCAACAGGATTAAACGTGATTGATAACATTTGGTATTGAAAGAGAAATGCCCCCAATAAACCTTACCTATCATAAATGAAAATTTAACAGGTTGTGAGAGATGATAAAACTCTTTACGCAGAAATTCCTCTCACAATCAATTTCCTTGCTGAATACTACAGAAGAAAATTCTACAATAATTGATCAACATCGTATTAAGCTTGTAATACAATTAATTGTATTAATTGTGTGCTTGAATTAATTTAATCTTGATAAATTCAACAAGAAAATGGCGAAGCTACACGTGTAACGAAGAAACCAGTTTGACATCGAAGAAAATTTAGTGCAAAAACAAATTCCGCCTCACCCGCATGTATGTAAAGCAACTGCTCGGCTTAATTTATGAGTACAAGATCCTGGGAGTGTGAATTTATGGCTGGAATTTTTTTGAAATCAACAACTTGTAGTTTGTTGCTGTGTTTGTCTGAATGAGAGTTCATTTCAAAACATGAGATGATAAGTTAGTGGAAAATTTGCAAGAATCCTGTTCCGAGTGGTTAACAAGATGCTTCAATTTGTTTTAATGAAGTAGTGTGGTGTGGAGAGATGAGTTTGAAATTAGAGACGAATTTAGGTTTACGAATATCAGCTTTGAAAATGAATGTTTGGTTATTACCATAGAGGAACTATAGAATATGAAAACTATCCATCGTTATTCAATGATATTACTCTACAATGTTGCAAAAAGAGAACGGATTTTTGAAAAAATTTGGACGTTGGAAAAATTGGCTACGAGTTTAGAACTCGAAATTCGCTGTCTAGTTTCAATAAACCGGTAGTTAGTCAAGGGGGTTATATACCCCTCCCTTCTCGTTGTTGTGATGCATCATGATTGATGAACCCCCTCCCACTCAACAAAATCTCTAGTACTGGAGAATAGTATTATGATATCTAATATAGCAGGATATTTTCTTCATTTTCTTTGCTGTAGACCCACTTTTAGTCGGTGATTATGATAGTTCGTATTAATGAATTTACCCAGGCTCTTTACTAAATGCTATCCAGAAATAAAGTTTCTAGTACAGTATTCTATTTCTAGCAACGTAGCCTACTAGACAGCTTTCTTCAAACACTACTATCAACAGTATCATATCATAACAGTAACAGTATCAACAGCATTTGTACAAGATAATAAGGTATTATACAGGTAATGTATTAGTTAATAAATCGAATCCTTTCAATGGTTCCTTACTTCTACAAGAACAGTACACAATAACGTTGAGAATTGATATAGTATTATTACATTGTTACAAGAATTTACGTTTAGTCACAGAATAATTGTTATGAAGCAACACACACCGATTAGTCATTGCATCGGTGTGTGCTGCTTCATAAGCAGCTATGTGAATTATTGTGACTAAACGTGACTAATCTCGTCTTGTCTTGTCTTGACTAACCGGTGTACGCCTAGCCTTAGTATTGCACTTGATGTGGATTCATCTCCTTTTTTCACTTGTTCAAAATTACTATACTTGAAAATTACTGTACTTAGGAAGTGAAATGCACTCACAGATTTTAGTATTGGATTATCAAATGCTGTTTAAGTATATTATTGCGATGTTTATGAAGTTTACATGTTCGTTTTCCAAAAAACGCAGTTCATAAGTTCAATCCTGAAATCTTAACGTTTTTCTCTCTTTCAAGAACGTAAACAGTCATGTCTATTCTACATACAACCTAACTATACACAACATGTCTATTCTACATATAATCAAACTATACATAACGTGAAGAAAGTGAAAAAATCAATTCACATTTTCTCACGCAACACGAGAATAAACGATAAGCCAGCAACTCAAGTTCAAAGATACGAAATCCCGATTATAATATTCAATAAGCGTGGCGGTGCATGCGTGCTTTATTTGCGTTTTTTACGAACACGATTCCGTTTTTCACGTCTGACCGATTCTCGATCCATAACTGATAAGAACATAGACTACTTATCATGAATGAAGTCTTGGCTACTGAATAAAAAAACTCCTATATAGTAGGTATCTAAAAGGTAATATGATCCTTAGGAGTCTATATCTATAAAGCTTACAGACTATAGTTATAGTCAAGAAAAGGTATGCGATCTGTTATCCAAACAATAATATTTTACAAATATTTATCATCATCATCATCCTTCCCATTACCCACGCACAAGTTTTTGTGGACTTCAACACCGCAAAATTCTATTCTGTATAGATATGTTCAGATATTTCTGTAAATATATGTTAACTTTATGAGAAAATAGAGTCTATATAGGTATAGATGGATGTAGATATAGGTCGTATAGCAACATAGATATAGGTTGTATAGTTAGTTTAGCAAAAACTGACGTTTAGCATAAAAAATCATTTACTTTATAGATATGTACAGTTATTACAGTTATTTCTGTATAGATATAGGTTATAGATAAAGTCTATATAGGTATAGATAGATGTAGATATAGGTTGTATAGTTCGCTTTGCAAAAACTGAACAAGATCTTATCTACATAATTACTGAACTTGAGATGTTTGAGTGATTATGTTTGAATTTTTATTGACATAGCGTGTTGGTTCGTGATACTTTTTCAACTTTCAATCTCTGCGGACCTGTTAGACTTATTTCAATTTTGATTATCAGTGAAAACATTAGCATGCCCTTCTTTCGTGTCTAGGCAGTAGGCACAGTATACTACTTTCCATTTCTCCAATGATTTCTGATGGACAGTGCGATAGTATTAATCAACACGAATTCGTGTTTTACGGTTAACGTACTTCGTAACGTTTTGTTTTGTTAATGGGTTGTTTGATTGGTTTTAATTGGGTGTTTTACTGCACTATTGATAGGCTTGTGGTAGATGCAATCAATTCTCATCCAGATATCAATTAATCGTTCTATCCGTTCTATCTGTTTATATTATTATCAATATTCGACTACTTTCTTGCACTGATGATTGAATTTCCATTATCTGATGATTATTGTGATGTGTTACTGTTTTATAAACTTTTCATATATCAAAAAGAAAGTCTTTCAAAATTAGTGAATATTTTGCAAAGTGAAAAAGAACTTCAACCTAATGGAATTAGGTTATAAACGGCGAGGTGGAACTATCTTCGGGTCTCCCCACCAATCAAAGCCATACGCTAGATAGATAGATTATCAATTTAAATGTTTTGAATCTGTATTTGTATTGATTGATTTCTAGATGTCATTGTCAGCTTTTTAATTGATTTTGACTATTTATAAAGAGAAAAGCTCAGACATTTTCGCCAAGCCATGTTCAATCAATGTAACACACAATAGAAAAAGAAATAGCAGCGCTAGAAAGTTCTAGACAAGATGAAGCAGGGTGAGGCTAGAAAAAAGTTGGGATGGCTAACAACCTCTTGGTCAAAAACCTATGCAAATACAATAGACTTCATTAAAAGACTTGGACTTAAATAGACTTCATTCCATCTATGGTAAAGGTACTTGATTGAAAAGCTCCAATAGAAGGAATGTTGATTGATAAAGGAGTGAATTATTTTTTGATCACCCGCAATTAAATCAATTGAGATTCAGTAAACGTTCAAAAACCAATCCAGTTCATGAATTTGTTTGAATATTCATGAGTCTCAAACTAGGCTCAACTCTGGAGTAAGGGTACAGAAGAAGAATAGTGAAATTGAATTTTAATTTTATTCTGATGATGTTGCTGTATCTATCATAGCCTATTAGTTGTAGACTGATAACGGTAGGTTATTATTCGAAGTTAATTTTCTTCGAATACGTTTAATATTTTCAAATCTTTTCTATTTCTTAGTGGAGTTTCTGGAACTCCATATAGACCATTAAATCGAAATTGATTGATCATTCATCATTGTTTTAAATTTTGGAATGATAGTCAATGGGGAATTGAAGGTCGTAAATTGACGATTTTTTCTAGAGATTTTGAACTGTTTTCCTGTTTCTTTTCAATGATTGTACACTGATGAATAAATAAATAAACCCAATAATTCTAAGCAGAAAGTATGAATGAAAGAAGCAATTGAATTTCAATATTATGACTCATGAAAGAGGAAGAATGAAGGTTATGTTGTTGATAAATGAACATAAACTTCGACAAAAACCAATCATACAAAGTCCTCTATACTCTCTGTCAATTGACCTCTTGTTTACAGTACCAATGAACCAAGCTACACAATAATAATTGCATTAACAAAACATATATTTATACAGTGATATGAAAAAAAAATTAAATAGAGAAAGATAGGTCAATTGATATGTTTAGATAGATAGAAGGTGAGAATTCAGTAAAAGACGGAAAATCGAGGCATTTTTACTACAGTAGTAATTGAATGTCTCTAGAAGTAATAATCTTCTCTTCACTTGACTTTTGGCGAATTGTAAATAGCAGCCCAATGGAAAGCAACTGTTGCTAATTTATAAAGACACAAAAAGTGAAAGTCTAAAACACACTTGGGAGTTCTCTAGCTTTTTTATTCCACAATGATTATAATGAATGCAGTGCTGTCAGTGCAGTCACTATGAATGATATGGGAACGTATGAAGGAGTTTGAATTGGACGAGTTGTTGTGAATAGAATCAGGGAATTGTTTCATAACCGAGTATGCTACACTTTTCACGCTTCTGACATAAATGTTTTTATGTCTATTATAACTACATTTATAATGAATTAGTCAAGACAAGACAAGACGAGATTAGTCAGGTTTAGTCACAGTACTTCACATAGTTGCTTATGAAGCAACACACACCTATTAGTCATTGCATCGGTGTGTACTGCTTCATAAGCAACTATGTGAATTAAACGTGACTAATGTCGTCTTGTCTTGTCTTGACTAACCGGTGTACGCCTAGCCTTAGAGAGCATTATTTAAAAGAGTTTGAGTACTTTGGTAAAGAGCAATTTTGAAAATGTGTCTCTTTGAATCACTGAGGTATGAAAAACAAATGTTTTTTTTCGCAGAGAGCATTATTCAAAAGAATAATAGTACTTTATTGGTAGAGAACAATATTTTTGAAACATGGCTCACTTTCTACTCATTGAGGAATGAGAAATAATTTTTCTACTGTATGACCGAGAACGTTATTCAAAAGATTGAGTACTTTGGTAGAATTATTCCATCTGGTGAGACCTTAGGAGCTAAAAAGACCTCAACCTTGCCAAAATCCAGCTCACTGGTCTCTCGATTAACGGTAGAAGAGTAGGCTATATGTGACTCGGACGAAACACAACTGTTCTCGTACAGCTATGTTAATTGCGTATAATAGCACTGTTGCATGTCTCATGTATAATAATATGATGCAATTACCTGGAAGAAACTTGGTTGCATCTTCAACATCCGTATTCAGTTGTCAGCACTCCATGTGGAGCTCGAAACATAATTTTCAATTTTAAAGAACATTTGAAGAAGAGTCAATAATGTATCAAAATAATGTAGGAAAAGTTTTTTAATTATTTGCAGTGAAATACTAGTCGTTACTTCAATAGAAAAACATTAAAATGATTTTGTCCACTTCTTGAGAAAGCGACGTAGCTCTGGAAGGTTTTTTGGTAACTTTTGAAGAATTTTCCTATCACGCTTACAAATAGATTATTTCAACATGTGTATAGCACGATCCATTTAACTTGTCAGAAATCAGCTGTTTTGGTAATAATTAAACAGTAACTTTGACACTATAATCAATAGGATTAAAAGTCTTAAGATTTAAAGTCAATACCTTAGACCTTTCAAAGAATAACAAAAGACCTTTTCAATAATCTGCGAGATCTCCGATCATATATGTTTTCAACAAGTTAACATAACAAATTAGATCTTTTCTCGGTTCCTAATTGAGGTGCTTAAAAACCCCGTTGAATATTGTTATCATAATCATATTGTTGTAAACTATTGTGTGCAATATTTTATTTTTTTCAATAAAATTGATTTAAGCAAATTAAATTAAATAGGTTAATTCAATTTAACCGGGGTTAAATATGGGATTTTCGACGGACTTTCAAAGTAACAAGTTGAACAGTAAGAAGGGGTTTTACAACTTGACAATATTACTTCAAAAGGAAAAGTAAAGAGGGTGTGTAATCTACAACAGGTACGGAATGGAAATTATAATCCTTCGGAGGAGGAGAGAAGGAGGAGGAGGACGTATTTCCTCGCTAAGTCATTACAGAGTATCTAATACAGAAGTCATGAAGTGACATCGCGAATCTTTAATACCAATGTTAATAGGGGAAAGTATACGACAAGAATTGCAACATATACCGGGATTATACTAGAATTCTGCAAGAAACTAGAAACTGCCCATAAAGACAACAACAACTTATGACTGAGAGAAAATTCCAGGATGTTTATTATCGGCATCCTCTTGTTCCTCTCACTCCTCTCTCTCTCTCACTCATCTCTTACTCTTTCTCACTCTTTCTCTATGTTTTTCTCTCTCTATTCATTTATATAAATATTCATCACTCTCTCTTATTCTTTCTTTATTTCTCTTTCTTTCTCCCTTTCTTCTCTCTCTCCCTTTTTTCTCTCTCTTTTCTCTCTCTCTCGTCAATCAAATGCAATTGACAAAGGAAAGCAAAAGAAAAAATGTTTTCCTAGCTTCAGGATGAGGCAGAATTCCACTGATTGGTGGAAAGGAACTACACTGCAATTAGTTATTGGAGAGTTCCTATATTATCAGTTCCCGGTAGTTCACTACCGCTATAAAATTCTATTGTTGTCTCTATTACAGAGCCAATCAGTCTCATAGCAGAAAATGGAGGAAAGAGTCGTACAAACATTGTTTTGTTATGAGAAAATAAATTGATAGTTGAGAATTGGTTTGGTGATTTTTTTGCATATCTTTACGAAAAGAATAGAGTTTTCTGGAAGAAGACTTCTTAATTAAAAGAACATTTTAGGAGTTAGTTTGAAAATAAATAGTTTTGAAAAATTGATTGTGAGTGTAACCGATTCGAAATCATTTCACATTGATAGACTCATTGAATCACAAATGTAACTTACAATAATTAGATATTGTCAGTCTTAAAATATTGAACTAAGGCTAGGCGTACACCGGTTAGTCAAGACAAGACAAGACGAGATTAGTCACAGTAATTCACATAGATGCTTATGAAGCAGCACACACCGATGCAATGACTAATCGGTGTGTGTTGCTTCATAAGCAACTATGTGAAGTACTGTGACTAAACGTGACTAATCTCGTCTTGACTAACCAGTGTACGCCTAATAATTTCCATGCGCAAACTTTCAAATATTAAATTTATGTAAGAAATTATTATTGGATGTGGCAGTTTGGATTTTCGTTTTCCTAACTACTAATAAATCGATCTCTCTCCTTGTTGCAGTTTACAATGAGCAGGCAGAGAGAGACAGCCTGAATGGACCGACCTCGTTGGGTGAGAGAGACAGAGATGCCATACCTGACCTGGGAGCCAGCAAACCCAGCCGTCACAAGCTGAGACCCAGCAAAACCTTTCTAGGACTCCTATCTTCGGGAAGATCCGACATGCTCGAACACACAGAGCCTTTGTGAGTTATTCATTATTCATCAGAATAAAACATCTTATATTATTACAATTAGTGTTTAATTATTATATATTGTTATCATTATTCATCATCACTATTTTTCATTTCTACTACAATCAGTTCATCTATATAATCATTTCATTTATAGCTCATTCTTTAAAAAATGTTTTATATTATTATGAATGACTTCATTTCTATTATCTAGAGGCTATATATAAAAGCGAAATGGCACTCACTCACTCATTCATCAGCAGAACTAAAAATCTACTGGACCAAATGCGTTGAAATTTGTCATGCGTGTTCAGTTGGAGCTTTAGACGCGCACTAAGAGCGGATTTTGAAAATATCCCAAAGATACGCCCAATATTCGCGTTTTTCTAGCGATTTTGTGCGTTTTCTCAGCTTTTTCGAGAACTAATTGGCAGAAAATGTTGAAATTTGGTACTTAAGTTCATTTAATGTCTAAAAATAATATGTTTACTTATTTTATGTTTACTAATAAATAATTTACTGTGTGACAACAAAACATAGTCTCACTATGTCAATGGCTGCCAGGGGTCCAGCCTGCTTGCTAGTTAACAATAAATTTCAAATTCTAAACTGATAACTCATGGGTTTTAGCTTCGGGAGTGGAGGTCTTTGATAGAACTATCAATGTGAACAGAATATTCATTAGAAATATTTATCAAAATTTCAAAGAGCAGACGTTTTGTAATGAATGGACCTGGTTTTTCAATCGTATAAGTCACTATTGTACTGGCGTGAATAGATTAGATGAATGAACACTGCGTAATAGGCCTACCTTAGGTTAAAAAATTGTCATTCGTTTTTGCTGATCCCAAAAATCCGTTTTTGCTGGTAAAGTTGAAACGCGGAGGCTGAGAGAAGACGAAAAATGAAAAGAAACAAAAGAATGAGAATTCTATCAAGATTGGTCTTGGTCATGCTACCGTAAATGCAAAGACCATAGGAGATATGCGAGTGTATTAATGAGTGGTATAGCTCCTTCATAGTTGGAAGACTGCATTTATCCGACATTTGTCTTAGACTTAGAGCATACAGCCCAGGGGATGGAAATATCAAAATAGCCCAGGATAAATGAGAATAGAACAGAACAATAGACAAAACAATATCTATGGACAGGGGATGCATCAAATCAGTGTTAAATAGCATTACAAATTACGAATTAATTACAAAATGAACTAAATTCAGCGTAATAACAGAGTAGAGAATTAGAACAACGGACCAATCAAGAACAAGATTCAGATAAGAAACACGCCCACAGAAACGCCTCCAAGCCCCGCCCACTCTCTGCTGATTGGCCAACACATTGTCAGAAGTATTTCTGAATTCTGCCGGTAGATTGTATTAGTAACTGGGTGATAAATTTATTCTTGATTGATGAATGAGTACAATAATTTAGTTTCATTGAAAAGTTGTAATGAATATCACAAAGTTGAATAATTTATTCGCAATTGGGACCTTGGGTTTCTCATGTAAGCTCCGTTACAACATTTGTGATTTATTTGGAGATGAACCATCTCAATTTTTATTTATCCTATTTATTCAGCTGAAACGTGAACAAGATGTTTGCTCCAATTTATTAGTATTTTGTTCTTTTAATAATAATATTTAGCTCTCTAAGGACTATCCGTTCAAAATATTATTCAAAAACTTGGAATAGTTTTTGAAGCTGTCCAATTCCAAAGTTCACATTGTATTATCTCGAGGAAATCTTTGTTTCTTATGCATCAAATTCATTTCCTGCCTTGAATCAAAATTCACTTTCCTCCGTGAAAATCAAAATTTCCACGCTAAATCGCTCATAATCCACTTTATTTCACGGTATCAATTTCCTCTAACAAAATAATCCTCTCCTACAATTCAGTCATGTATATGCGATAACTTCCAAAACATCTCAATTTCTGAAATCGTCGTGATTATCCGGCATGCAATAAGGAATTTTGTAGCTCATCTTTCACAGAGGTAATCATGGAATAATACCATCATTTTTCTTCCGTGATTTATATTATATCTTTTTCTCTTCTTCTTTTCCCTTTCTTCCTTTTTCAATTTCCTTTTTCATATTTCATTAATGTATTCAACAAATTCATCTTGGTCTTGACTTTCCACTAATCCCTTTTCAAGTTTCTTCTAAAGTTGTCATTCTACTTGAACTGTTGGTCAAGTATAGCTAGAAATGTGTCTCTCTTTTAGTCCCTTTATAAGTCTCTGTTGTTTCTATGATTGATCAATTTCTCTTTTATCGAGATCTAATATTGTGTATTTTTATTTATCATTCAATATTATTCTTTCGCTTCTATAATGATTTTCCGAAAAATAAGCAGATGAAGAGTTGCCTAAAACCCAATTCTTGTAATTCAGTAATTATAATATTGTCTTCCCGTCTAAAATCTACCTCTCATTGGTAAATCCCCTCAAATCTACCTCTCATATTGGTTGCGATGAACCAATCGGGATCAACTATTCAGAATCAGCTCCTCTCATTTGACCAGCATTGTACTGATCTTTGATCAAAATTGATCTTGCTTGGTTCAATCCTACATCAATTTTCTTCATAATGAAAATTAGCTTTTGAACTTTTAATGGAATGTGGCTTGATGAAAATTGATGTCATTCCACAATTTAAAACAATATGAATAATTCATCATCTTCCATTATTCTTCAATATTCCATTCCAATTCTTCATTATCATCTTCAATATTCTATTGAATGGATTAGTTTTCATCTTTGCAGTTTCTATTCATGGTTTTTCCTCTTGTTTCAGTTGTTACCTCTGGGTCCTACTCAGCTCACTGTACGGAAAACTTCTCATAATACTGATGATAGCCTTCACGTTAATAGAATCCATGGACAACTCAGTCAAATTACTATCATTACAGGTGAGATCTATGAGTTTCCAAACGTTTTCAAAACTATTTAGTATTTTCCAGCTAGAAGCTGAGCAAGCAGAATGAGTTGGTCATCATTCCTCAAGAATGTAGTTGAGAACAAAGTGTTCAATTCATATGCTCGAAATTTACCGTTTCATATACAGATTGGAAATTGTGAATTGCAGATTGTAAATAAGCGTTAGTGTTGGTCAAGAAGGAATATTAGTCACGGAGATGCAGAGTCATAGTTTAGTCACGGTACTTCACACTGATTAGCAACACACCAGTGGTCATTGCATCGGCGTGGTGCTGCTCATGTTGCGCCATGAAGCGTGAATTATTGTGACTAAACGTGACTAATCTCGTCTTGTCTTGTCTTGACTAACCGGTGTACGCCTAGCCTCAGCCTTAGCCTTGTATGATCAAGGTTGATTTGTATTGTATTGTAGGCCTATACTAATTTTATCTAATTTAGGGTCGGTTCATGAGATCGGGATTTAGCCAAGTCTTAGACTAAAACGGATGGCCACCGTAGCATCAACAAACGTTAGCCTCGACACTATGTACTACTAAGTTCTCTCTATGCTGCTAACCCACTAACCTCGAGACAAACGTTTGTCGATGCTACGGTAGCCACCCGTTTTAGTCTAAGACTTGGCTAAATCCTGAGCTCATGAACCGGCCCTAATTAGTCAAGTATTTCAATGATCTTGACTGAAGCTTTAACTATGATTTATTAGCAATAACTAATAATTGACACTATTCAATATGTACAAAAAATACGCATCAGTGACAATCCATACAATGAAACGATTTAAAATGTAAATATTTGTAATTAATCTAGTCTCTATTTAATTTCAGTTGTCTCTCCTTTTTCTGAATAGTTACGTTTGTAGGGTATAAGGCTCATATTGTATATATATAATTTTATTTATTTTTTTTCCTCATTGATAAAGATTTTGTGGTAACCTTCTTTAGAATAGATTATGGTTTTCATTCAGAATTCAGAACAAGAATGTTCATGTTCTAAATTAAATGTTATTATCTTTCGCAGTCTCTTCCAAAACGTTTGTTTGTCTGATTAGGTTCTTTGATTCATGTATTTCTATTATTGCTAGAATTGATTTCTCGACTTTCCGGCTGACGATTCTTAAAATCAAGCCGTAAATGTGTTATTGCAATGTATTGTACGGTACAAAACAAAAATGGAGATTAAAGCATTTTTCTATCTCTATCTATCTATCTACAATGAAACGATCTTTGATTTTGTCATTAATTTCATAATTTTCTCGTCGTTCAAGGGCCTGTACCTGATGTACCTGTACGTGGGCAGCATAGCAGTGATAATCTGCATCTACATCTGGGTGCTGGTCGATAGCTGTGCCTCCTTTCACAACGACGCCGATCCGGGCATAACGACGTCCGTTATAACCGACGCCGAGCTGGGAAGCCTGTCGTTGACCAGATTCGGATCACTGAAACGCGCGCACATCTCGCGTGACAAAACATCTGCCACCAGCTTCTATCTCAGGGTCGGCGCGCTCGGTAAGTCGAACCGATTGACCGAAAAAAAACGTCGGTGAACTGACGAGAACTGTTGGATTTCGCTACGAAATCCCAGAATTCCTATAGTCATATTGAAGTAATTTGGCGGGTGGCGAATAATATTCATTTATCATTTCTATAATAATTTTTATAATATAAGCACAGTAATACTACCTTATCTGTGGTCGAACCGATTGACCGAAAAAAAAACGTCGGTGAACTGACGAGAACTGTTGGATTTCGGTAGCGTAACTCGCTACGAAATCCCAAAATTCCTATAGTAATATTGATTTAATTTGGCGGGTGGCGAATAACATTCATTCAACATTTTTATAGTAACAGGTGATGTTCTTTTGAATTTTTTTCACATGAAAAAGAAATCAACAGAACATCGCCCGTTATTCTCCATTAAATGAATATTACTATATTTCTAAGGGCCGGTTTCTCCAACGTATCATTGAATCAAACTGTTTGGACATCATCTGACAAAAGTTTCTAGTGACTAGTTTAAATTTCTAAGATCAGTAACTTCGATCAAAGGATAATTTGATCACTTTGGAAGTCTTGACAATTAATTGTTCTGGGTCCATCGCCTTTTTCCACTTGATCGTATTCACACACCAAGGTTTGTGTAGTATTGGTCTCTTGCTCTTTAATTGCATGAAATCCAGAGTTTTTATTTTATCTAGAGAATTTTAACAATTGTATGTGAAACTCGATCATGTAACGGAGAATTGTTTTATCTGTATAGAAGTCAATTACAAAATATACTTAACAGGATTCGAAACTCTTTTTGAATTTGATGGAAGATTTGGTTTTCTGAATACGCCTTGAAATTGAACCACAAACTAACCATCGAATAAAATACTATAAGAAAGTTCTCTATTTAGATTGACAGAAGAATAGTAATTTATTTATAGTATAATGTTCCATACTGACTTACTTACTTAAGCGAGAGGTATCTTACAGCTCAAGGCCGTTTCTCGCATCCATTTAACTCTATCTTGCGTATCTGCAGGAGTCAGTTGTCTCGAAGCCAATGAAGATAATGTTCCCTACAATGTATAATAGGACGAGAATGGACAGCCTTACTTGATGACTTTGTATCATAGATGTATGGTTTACCGTACCATTCTACTATTTTACAACCAGCCCTCTATCAATGTTATAATAGGTTGATTCTATTTTTTTTCATCTATTTCTCTCTCAATTACAGCATTCGGACTCGGTACCCTGGTCTTCAACGGACTTGAAATGGCAATGCATTCAATGATGGAAGGGGCCTGCTTAAATGATGTCGTCTTTGTTCACCCCGTGCTTCACGGACTTTTCACATTTCTGCAAATGCATTTTCTTTTCGTCAACTCACAGGTAAGTTATTTCACTCGATTATTTCAAGAAATCTTAAAATTTCTAGCACTATTTCACGTATAGGTAAGTTATTTCACTCGATTATTTTAAGAAATCTTTAAATTTTTAGCACTATTTCACGTATAGCTCTCAATTTTCGAAGAACAGTTTATCCTTATATATTTATTTGTTCAAACTCCGCCGTTCCATGTCAATTCATCACAATAACAATAAAATAATATTGAATCTCACCAATGTATCATAATATTATAGTCCCATTGTCTCATATGGTCCCAGTCCGGGCCTGAGATAGGCAATATAATTAGAGAGGGAGGATAATATAAAATATTTTATGATAAAATGAATCAATATAAATGATATGAAATTGATTTGAGTTGAAAAAAAATGTTCGTACAAGTTAGCCTACTTATGACGGACTAAAATTTAGAATAGCATCAATAATCCTCGGTGAGTGATTATCGTTTGATTTACTTATTCAGCAATAATTACAATTGAAACTTAATTAAGGAAGGTAAAATTGGTTTTAGCATTAATCTGTTTCTCTACCAATCTATCATAATCCCAAATTATTCTATAATTATTCCAAATTATAAATTAATCGTCTTTATACCATCAGGCACCCGACTTTTACTTAGAAACCAAAAATACAGAAAATATCATTAGAGATAGTCTACGGTTAACTTAGTTCAATTCTCCTACAGCTCAATTTCAGAAAAGCGTTCATGACATACTGTATTCTCTTTTTGCAATAGTAATATGCCAACAACGAATATGTCAAAAGCATTGAAGGGTAATTAATAAATAGAACATCGATAGCACTGAGCATTGAAGGAAAACAACTAAACAAACCAATCAATCAAAATATTGTTTAGAACCACGCCTTCAAGCTACGCCTCTCTCCTGATTGGTCAACAACGCAAAATGACGAGTTTCCAAATTATTCCGGTAGATGGCAGAAGTTACTGGGTGATGTAGTATCCAGACAACTCAGACACACTTCCTAGCTCCGCCTACTCTCACCTGATTGGTCAACAACGTCTCTTTCTCCAAGCTCCGCCAACTCTCTTCTGATTGGCTCACTACTCACTATGCAAAATCGTTTAGTTCTGAATTCTGCCGTTAGGTGGCAGCAGTTACAGGGTGATTTAACTATTCTTTAGTCTACTTAACTATTATGGATTAGACATTAGACTGACAAAACATTATCGATTAGAGATAAAATACAGAATAGATCCAAATAGAGAATTGATCATCTCTGATAGTGCTTTAGGAAAACTTCAGCCTATTCGGTTTATTGATGCATTTGGTTTTGACCCTCTTGGTGTGTCTAGTAACAACCTTAAGGCTAGGCGTACACCGGCTAGTCAAGACGAGATTAGTCACGTTTAGTCACAGTTCTTTCACATAGTTGCTTATGACGCAACACACAAGCACCGGTTAGTCATTGCATCGGTGTGTGCTGTTTCATAAAAAACTATGTGAATTACTGTGACTGAACGTGACTAATCGTCTTGTCTTGACTAAGGCTAGGCGTACACCGGCTAGTCAAGACGAGACGAGATTAGTCACGTTTAGTCACGGTTATTCACATAGTTTCTTATGAAGCAGCATAAGAAAGCAGCATATTTGACTAAGGCTAGGCGTACACCGGCTAGTCAAGACAAGACGAGATTAGTCACGTTTAATCACAGTACTTTCACATAGTTGCTTATGAAGCAACACACACCGGTTAGTCATTGCATCGGTGTGTGCTCAAGCTATCTAATTCTTGACTAATCTCGTCTTGTCGTCTTGACTAGTGTACACACCGGCTGGTCAAGACAAGACGAGATTAGTCACGTTTGGTCACGGTAATTCACATAGTTGTATGAAGCAACGCGATTAGTCATTGCATCGGTGTGTGCTGCTTCATAGCAACTATGTAATTGACTGTGACTAATCTCGTCTGTCTTGTCTTGACTCTGTACACCGGCTAGTCAAGACAGACGAGATTGGTCACGTTTAGTCACAGTAATTCACATAGCTGCTTATGAAGCAGCACACCGATGCAATGAATAATCGGTGTGTGCTGCTTCATAAGCAACTATGTGAAGTACTATGAGTAAACGTGACTCTCGTCTTGTCTTGACTAACCGGTGTACGCCTAGCCTAACGGTGTACGCCCAGCCTTACATTTAAGAAATGAAAAATACATTATCAATGCAATGAAAAATAGATTATCAATGCAGTCTTCTTCTTTTCCTTTAGCTTTTCCCTATTCGGGGTCGCTATTCCGTATCTTCCTCCTCCACACCATTCTCTCCCCGGCTTCTTCATCTGTCAGCTCCTTTTCCCTCATGTCCCCTGCAACACAGTCTCTCCATCTCCTCCTTGGTCTCCCCACTGGTCTACACCCCTCCACCTGCATTCTACTCACTCGCTTTCCAACGTAGTCCTCTTTCCTCCTCACAACATGACCATACCACATCTGCGGACCTTTGACTAAACTGACGAATCTCTCTTGTCTTGATCCTTCATTTCAAGACAACTAATCTCATTAATTCAATTTCATGTTTCAGCAGCACACCATGCAATGACTAATCGGTGTGTGTCTCACACTATGTGAAAGTACTGTGACTCGTCTTTCTTGTCTTGACAACGTGTACGCCTAATGTACGCCCAGCCTTCATTTGAAACGTAATTCATTATCAATGCAATGAAAAATAGATTATCAATGCAGTAACTAAAGTTAATTCAATTTATTGATTGAAGATTCCTACTTTGGATTGTAATTATTTTTGATGAATCAATTTCATGTTTTATTGTAATTTCTTGTCCTAGAAGTTAACTTTTCTTGTCTTGAAGATTCCTAACATTTGAAATGAAAATATACATTATCAATGCAATTAGATTATCAATGAGTAATGTTAATTCAATTTTTGATTGAAATTAATTTTGATGTTTCAATTGTATTTTGATTGTTACTTTGGATTGTAATTATTTTCGATGAATCAATTTTATGTTTTATTGTAATTTCTTGTCCTAGTGTAATTTTTGTAATTTTCCAGAGTTAATTCAATTTATGATTGAAGATTCCTGCTTTGGATTGTAATTATTTTTGATGAATCAATTTCATGTTTTATTGTAATTTTTTGTCCTATTTTTGTAATTTTTCAGGTGCTAGTGGAAAAATTCGGCCTCGTAGCCAGGTTCGGTTTCATGCATCTGGCGGCGACCAACTTGGCGCTGTGGGCGCGTCTGGTGATCTGGGAGAGCGGCATGGAGTGGACCTACTTCGTGCACTTGGCGCAGTCGGTGGGGGTGACTTCGAGGTCTTCGTCGCCCTTCGACACCGGCATACCGACCCCGCTGCAACTCAAGGGCTTTCCGCGCTCGGTGGCGGCCTTGAATCGTGTGAGGAGGGATGCAGGGGTTGGCAGGGGTGAGTTGGTTACGAATTTGAAATTTCTGAGCCCTTCATACCATTCTCTATGTCTAAACTTGTTAGATTTCGAGGTATTCGATAAGTATTCGAGGTACCGTACTGGTAGATTAAGTAGTCTTATCCTAGTTGTAAGATAACATCGTTTAAGAAGAAATGTATATGTTATCTCGAAATTTTTTTATATTATGTGATATTGGAAAATAAATATGATTTGAAATAAATATGATTTTTGTGTGCAGCACACATGAAGAATTGAAGTTTTCCAACCAATTATTTTAAGTGGATATCTAAAGCGCGAGACGAGCAGCAAGACAAAAAGCAAGATGAAACAAAACTCGAAAAGAAAATCAAACAATTGTGGACTATTAAAGGAATTTAAACGACTGAGGTGATGTTCGCAATGCGCGGGTGAAAAGAGTTTTCTCTTTCGGACGCTATTTTCAAACCGATAATCATAAAAATTGTACCAAATTGTTCAGAAAGATCTGTAGAATTGTTGTATAACTTTAAAAATTCGTCTTTTCAAATTTAAAATGGCAGTATAAGTCATGAACGTGGAGCAAATTTCACTAATTTTAACTTTCAATTTTATAAGTGATAGGTACCGTAATAAAATTTTAAGGTACTGCAACAATTCTAGCGATGTTTATCTTTAATTTGAGACGTCCACTCATTTCTGGCTTTAAAAATATCGACCAAAGCAGTAAACTATGGAGTACCGCTTTTCATAATTTTTACAGTGGCCTGTCAATCTTCATAAATATTCCTACATGATATATGAATACGAAAAAGAGAAATACTTTGATCTATCAAAAAATAATAGTGATTGTGTGAGTGTATATTCATCTGTCTTTTTTTTACAATACATTTCTCCTTTTTCAACTCCTATATTCATGGACAAGGGCTGTGTGTGTAGGAGTCCTTTTGTGAATAGTATTTTGACTTCATAAGTTTTTTGATAACGACTTTCATCATCAATCTCATAATTATTTCATAATTGTAAAATCTACAAATTAATTTTATTCTTCTACACTACACAGTCTATAATATTATATCATATTCTTTTAGAATTCAATTTGATTTCTTTTAGAAGGTAATTCTATGTTTTTAGAATTAGCCTACTAGGCTGCTATACTTTACAATAATTGTGTGAATCTACAATGAGTGGTTGAGTGGCAAAGTGGGCAATATTTTTCAAACTACTCCACCTCAGAAAGATGAAGAAGTCATTCTATTCACTAATCTAATGATAATGATTTTCTACAGGTTTCAACGCCAGCTGGGCTATTGCTAGTGAACTGTACAGGCCAATCTCGGAGAGTCACATCTCGCAGGTTGTGGAACTACATCAATGTCTCAACACCAACTCTCTGGGACAACTGTGGACTTCGTCAATGCCATTCTTGTACCCTTTCATTGTTCAATTCAGGTAGGAATTTGAAATTTTTCAAATTCTAATCAAACAGTATTAGACAGTTTTCATCCGATATTCAGTTATGATAATGCAACTTTTTGTTTCGGTTTTATCAGTCCACTCAATCATCATTGCTCTTTTCATCTACTTTTTCCATATTTTCTCCTTCATCTTCACCTTCACCTTCACCTTCATCCTTAGTTTTTTATTCATTTGTTTCATTAATTTTTTTTCTCCAATTAACTTTCTAATTATCTTTAATAGAACATTAATATTTATTATTACTAATTTCATCAACTTGTTTGTATATAAATTTTTACTAATTCAATATAAAAGAAAAAACTTTAATCCTGTATCACTGAATGAAGTTTGTAAATAGTAATTATAACACTGTATTGTCATTAACAAGCAACTAATAACTTATACCCCAACACATATCATTTATAGTGGGGTGTATATTTATTCATTTTACTGCCGTATGCATTTTGTTATATTAACTGATATTTCACCGCCTGTGAATGAAGACATTGTGTGTTGTTTTGTGTACATTGATGAATAAATAAACTTTTGAATTTGAATTTGAATTTGAATCTCTATCTTCATCTTTATCTCCATCTCCATCTCCATCTTCATCTTCATTTTAATCTTCATCTTCATCTTCATTTTAATCTTCATCTTTATCTTCATCTCCATCTCCATCTTCATCTTCATCTTCATCTCCATTTTAATCCTCATCTTCATTTTAATCTTCATCTTCATTTTAATCTTCATCTTTATCTTTATCTTCATCTTCATCTTCATCTTCATTTTAATCTTCATTTTAATCTTTATCTTCATCTTCACATTCCTCTTCATCTTCATATTAATCTTCATCTTCACCTTCATCTCCATCTTCATCTTCATCTTCATCTTAATCTTCATCTCCATCTTCATCTTCATCTTCAGCTTCTTCATCTCCATCTTCATCTTCATCTTCCATCAAATTCAATAGAAGAGCCTCAATTAATCCTGTTCAACATTTGACAGAACTTCTAATTATCCTTTGATACATTTCATCCCATTATTTTCTATGATCCTTCAGTTATCGAAATTTCTCATCAGAAATGTATGTTTTCAATGATTTCTCATCAGAAATTCATATTTTGCAGCCTGATAGCAGCCGGCGTAACCTACGTGATGGGCATCTTCCATCAAATTCAATAGAAGAGCCTCAATTAATCCTGTTCAACATTTGACAGTACCTCTAATTACCCCTTGATACATTTCATCTCATTATTTTCTATGATCCTTCAGTTATCAGAATTTCTCATCAGAAATGCATATTTTGCAGCCTGATAGCAGCCGGCGTAACCTACGTGATGGGCAAGAATGTCGGCCGCGATCGCATCCGCAAAATGAAACCACACGCCAAACGCATCAGCGGACCCACCCACATCACATCGCACCATCACCATCACCACAACAACAACAACTGCAACTCAAAAATGTGTTCTTCCAGCTGCCTACTGGAAACCCGCTACAACGGATCTCAAATCGACTGCACAGGCTCCAGCAAAGGACTCTTCATGGGACTGCTCTGTTTGGTGGCAGGGATCGTGGTAATAATCATATTCCTGGTTGTGAAAGAGGATGAAGGTTTCCCCACTGAAACTCTTTTCTGGATGACTTCGGGGACCCTGGGAGCAATCCTTGCCATAAGTTTAGTGATGACTATCATTGGTTTGGTGCAAATCAGGAAGTTGTCGCATTCGGGAAGATCTCCAACGCTGCTGGATGGTATCCTATCCACTGTCACTCTGGCAGGAGTACAGTTGTACTCGGTTTTTGGTTTGATGGTGGGTGCGTCGACATTGGTGGTAGCTCCAGCGCACAGTGCTGAACAAAGGCAGCATATTATGTTGGTGGTTGTCAGCTCTTTGCAACTGATGCAGTCTGGAGCACAGAGCACGCTCATTGGTGAAGCGTTGAGAAGGATCTCGATTACAAGACATCAGTTGCTGACTAAACCCGGACGACAGGTGAGATTTTACTCCTTGTTGGTTGTTATATGAGTACAATTGCATAATTTTGCATTTTGCAAAATTTTTCAAATTTTCATACCTCCTTCCATCTCGTACTTGTTGGTTGTTATAAGAGTACATATTGCATATTTTGACAATTGCATGAAATTGAATTGACTTTGTTGTTTTTCAAATTTTCATACCTCCTTCCATCTCGTACTTGTTGGTTGTTATAAGAGTACAATTGCATACTTTTGACAATTGCATGAAATTGAATTGACTTTGATGTTTTTCAAATTTTCATACCTCCTTTCATCTCGTACTTGTTGGTTGTTATATGAGTACAATTGCATATTTTGACAATTGCATGAAATTGAATTGACTTTGTTGTTTTTCAAATTTTGATACCTCCTTTCATCTCATACAGTTAATCATTAATTTATCATCCACATTTATTGTTACATGTTAAACAACTGCATTTTTCCATTCCATTTAATCAATATTCCATATATTAGCCTACCATAGATAGACATTAGTGCCATTACCATTGGCCACCACATAAGAAACCATCAGCCTACATTTGACCATTGCATGAAATTGAATTATCTTCGATGTTTTTGAATTTTTGAAACCTCACTTCATACTACACCCTACACAGTTGATCATTATCTGTCATCCCAACATTGTAGAAAATTATATTTCAAGTGATAGTAATATTTACTAAGTAAAAAGTAGCTATAGTAATTTTAATGTTTGAGGATTGTAATTATCCCCTTCTCGGTAGCCTACCATATAAATTAAGAATTCAAAATCAATTTTCCCAAATAAGTTATTCAAAAGTGAGATAGATGATAAATTGATTGAAAATTAAATATTTAAGGAATCCCCCTACAAGACTATAGGCCTACATGAGAGGGGATATAAGCACAAGCACACGTACAGAGTGATCAAAAAGTCCCTCTGCTGTAAAATATACAATGGAACACTCAAGTGCACAGTTATAATGTCGCTAAACTACTAAACTGTGGCTATGATGCTGCCTGAAATAAAGATCCTGTGGGTCAGCTATCAAAAACGATGTATTATGTTTTGCGGGTTGCATATTTAGAGCCCGGTATTGAAAAATTGCATAAAATCCAAAAATTCTGAGAGGTATTCGTTAAAATAGGTTATCCGTTATTGCATATCAATTTGAGGTTTTACCTTGTTCAATCCTACATTAGTTCGAAATAGTTTAGGAACAGGTTTAGTATAGTTTTTAATATCACGCCAATATGGAACGCTTTGATATGCTCTACGTAATAAACTCTTGGGATCTTGGTTCAGTTTTTACCTGAGGATGGTGCCTTCACGAGCCCTAGGCTTGTGCGTAGGTAATGAGAAGGGAGATATATATAATATTACAAAGTGTAAATAAGAAGGGAGATGATGAGAGATGACGACTAAACCTACTATTTAGTATAGCAGGATTCTTTTAAATTGTCATAAAAAAGCTGATTGATGTACGCTCGTTCACTAACGTTAAATCAGCTGTTTTCTGACAAGTTGAAAGAACCCTGCTATAGCCTAGTCGTCAAACCTCTCAAATTCAGATGATCCAATGAAAATTTTCAAATGATCATCATTGCCAAAGATTGCACGTTTCTACTTCATCAATCAATTCCTGACTCTAGCAACTTATTTACTTTCCATTGAGTATCATTATTTTGTACATTTCTGAATAAATAAATAGATGAAGAAGTGAATAAATATTTTTGAATTCTAGGTTATAACATTCCTCCTATGCTGCAATGCGACCCTGTGGGCATTCGATTCATTCGTGACCCAAAGCTGGCTAAGCCAGGAGCTGCAGCTGAGGTTCCTGGGAGTGCTGGCCTGGGGAGTTCTGTCACGAATCTCGCTGCCTCTGCTGGTGTTCTATCGGTTCCACTCGGGAGTGCTTCTGCTCGAAGTTTGGCAGAGGGCTTACAGAAATATACGACTCGATAATGGCAACTGACAAAAAAAGAAGCGCCCTAAGAAACGGTAAGAGTTTACATAAAAAACCCTGATGGCAACTGACAAAAAAAGAAGAGCCCTAAGAAACGGTAAGGTTTATACAGAGAGTTTCAGAACTCCCTACCAATATTCTAGGGCATTGTACCTGGGTAAAAACCATATTTAAATATCATATTTAAATTGTCAAGAAGTCCTTAGTGTTACTCACACAGCTGCCATTTTGTTTTTTTCACTCATTATTTTTTATCTCAATAATGGTGAAATATATGAAATTGAAACTTTGCACTAACAACTGGACAAAGCTACAAAGAAATTATGACAATCCATAAAACAAAATGGCGGGCATTTAAAAGTTTGTTTCTTGAATAACTCTCGGAAACCGTTGATATTACGAAAATTTTACAAGAATAAATTTTCTTAGTAAATTTAATTACAAATCGATTAAAACCTCATTTGTTAAGATTGGACCAATATTGACAGAGATATGGCAGCTTTAGTGATAGGTGACCGCTGGAGGTTACTTGCACTCCTTTTTACTGTCTTTAAAATTCACACAAAATAATCTAAAATCGCTTAAAAATAACATGCAAAGTAGACGGAGACTGTTGCATTGTTGTAGCAGACTTTAGCAGCAAGCCCAGGATGCACTGCAACCAGCCTCCAGCGGTCACCTATCACTAAAGCTGCCATATCTCAGTCAATATTGATCCAATATGGTGTGGTGTAAGCAAAATATTGGAGATTACACTGATTAAAAGCCGGCCATTCATTATTAGCTGGTACACCTGACAGGTACGTAGGCCTACGCCTGATCTGTGTACCGTAACTGAAGAGCACACACTCTTCATGTATACCCTGTCAAGTTTGTCAGTAATGTTCACGATTCTCCAGCAGAAGATTATCTGTTTCCTTTTTTGTTTGTCAATGGCTCAACAGCCCTATGTGGGCTTAGGCCTACCAGCTGGTTGCCAGTTTCACATACACTTGACTGAATCAGCAGAGGTGAATGATCATTAACCAGAAAAGATGTAACGTGTGGTTAGCACATTGACATCTCAACCATAAGCTAGTCTTCGCAACCCAGTGATGGGAACAAAGCACTGCTGGATAACATTGTGTTAAGCAGCTGTATAGTGCAATGCAACAATTTAATATGCCTCCGAAATATCTGTTTCCTTAATTTGTCATAATTTTATGTGGGTACAGGTAGTATTGGAAATGTTCATTGGTCGCCATACATACATGTTGTGATCTGCCGAACAAGTATTTATAGGGCATTTGCCAAATACCTGATGGAGCTTTAATCTTAGGCTAGGCGTACACCGGTTAGTCAAGACAAGACAAGACGACATTAGTCACGTTTAGCCACAGTACTTCACATAGTTGCTTATGAAGCAACACACACCGATTAGTCATTGCATCGGTGTGGCTTTTAAGCTATGGGAGTGACTTACGGTAGGTTCCACTCCAATTGCATATTAAATTGTTTGTCATCCGAGAGCTGCTTGAATGTTTGTTGTTCACTGTTCACTAACTTACCGAGTGACCACTATATGATTAGTAATAACTGATTACCGATCATTTCGGCTGTCATGGATGTAAAATGTCGTCTTGTCTTGTTTTGACTAACCGGTGTACGCCTAGCCTTAGAGAATATTCAACAAGTTGTCATGTGATCATCATTGATTTCAAGAGAGTTGTGTGTTATTTCAGGGCGAAAGGACGAGGCGCCAAACAGCCGAAAGGCTTGTCTACCATACACCCAGGTTACCACGACCCCAACTGGACCTACGTGCCGCCCTACGGCGGACCGTTCCTGCTCACACTACCGCCACCGCGCCGAAAAAAGCACACTCAGCACAATTCCTCCTCCTTGTGTCACCGATGTCACAAACCGCTGTCCTCTCCCTGTCACGAAGTGTGTCAGATGATCTATCAAGGGACGCTTACTAACCAGGTCACGGCTACCCCGTTCCGTAAAGCACCCTGGCACTCTAATCTGCATATGCTTAAGTTTTAGCAAAGACTATAGGAAAAACTAAGGGCCGGTTCATGAGCTCGGGATTTACCCAAGTCCTAGACTAAAACGGGTGGCCACCGTATCATCGACAAACGGTAGCCTCGACACTATGTACTAAGGGCTCTTTATGCTGCTAACCCACTAACCTGTCGAGACAAACGTTTGTCGATGCTACGGTAGCCACCCGTTTTAGTCCAGGACCAATCGAACCCGGTTCATGAGATGAGCTCGGGATTTACCCAAGTCCCAGACTAAAACGGGTGGCTACCGTAGCATCGACAAACGTTAGCTTCGATACTATGTACTAAGGGCTCTCTATGCTGCTAACCCACTAAGCTGTCGAGACAAACGTTTGTCGATGCTACAGTAGCCACCCGTTTTAGTCTAGGACTTTGCTAAATCGAGCTCATGAAAAGCTGTCGAGACAAACGTTTGTCGATGCTACAGTAGCCACTCGTTTTAGTCTAGGACTTTGCTAAATCCGGAGCTCATGAACCGGCCCTAAGTATTCTATTTGTCTTTGGATTTAGGGGTACTCAACCGATAACGCAAACTATTTAATATCGAACTATTTTTATTAATGTATCTAACAATTTTTTATTGATATAATTTGAAACATGAATATCGATTCAGTGCTTAATTTGTATAATTGAAGGTTCCGGTACGGAGGGGAGAACCTAGGGGGGCTGGGGTCCTCCCCCGAAAAAAATGAAATTTTAAATCCTCAAAACTCATTTTTAGAGTGGTTTTAAAGCTTTTAGTTGTGTATTTTTACGATAATTTCTCCATATTTTCAATCAAAAATTAAATCCATTTACTATAGGAGTAGAGAGTAGCTTTAAAAATAGCGACTTCTAACAAAAAAGGATATTACGTTATCAAAGTATATAACAAAAATATAAATATAATAGCAATGGCAAGACGTTGTTGCAGAATAGCCTAACCCGTACTTGAGAAAAACTAATCTTTTCTGTCAACGAGAAACAGAAACTCACCAAAACAGGTTAACAATTTTAATTGGGTTGTGTCTACTTATAAAATTTTTTAGTATGAAAGAAAAGCAAAACATCAAATAAAAGAAAGAAACACACCAAATTTTAACGTTTTGACACAAATTATATACAATATCTCAAGTTGATATTTGAAACAAAACATTGAAAAAAAAACATTGATGGTTTGTGAACTTACAGTTTACAAAACTGACCAAATCTTCGTCAAATTTTCGCACTCTCCCTCTCTCGCCTCTCAGAGGTACCGGTACGGCGTACCATCACAAATTAAGCTCTGACGATGATCGATACATTGATTGTAAAAATCGTTTGATATTAAAAAGTTTGTTGTAAACAGTAAAGAACCGTTTTAGGTAAGGTTAGGTTACGTTTTAGGTAAGGTTAGGTTACGTTTAAGGTAAGGTTAGGTTACGTTTTAGGTTATATCAGGTTAGATGTGTACATAGTGTAAAATAGTTTGAAAAATGACATTATCTTGTAAGTGAATTTTATTTTGAATGTTAATAAATGTGAAATTCAGTTTAAAATTGGAATATTTAAACTTTATAATGTATTTTTGTAGTTAGCTTTCCAGAATGTAAATTGTGTAAAAATAGAATATGAGCAGTTTTTGGGCTAATAAATGTAAAATTCAGTTTACATTTGGAATTTATATTGGTTAGCTTTTTCGAATGTAAATATTGTGTAAAAAGTTTTTAGTTTTTGGGCTAATATAGGACTATCATTCCAAATTGTAATAATTATGTTATAAATTATTGTAATATGATTATACATTATTGTTATGAATGACCGTAATATAAAATATACATGATTACATGCCTACATTGTAATAATGAATATATGTATTGTATATTCCCATTATACTGCACCATCCACTATCTACTTTTTTTTGTATTTTTATTTATAGAATAGTTTTATGGTTTCCAAGCCCTATCGCCATGTTTCGATAATATAAATTTATTACTAGTGATCAAGTTAAATTTGAAGTTGGAGTGTATACACAAGTTGTATACTCAGTTGCATACAGTAAAGTTGTGTTTTGTATACACAGAGACTGTATAACAACAGTATGGTCATTGGTGTGAATGGGTCCATAACATTGTATTGGAATATTTTTTATTCCCGCCACCGCCATACTTTTGCCAAATTTTTGAATTTAATATGGGATTACAGGCAAACATCAACCCATTCACTCATTTTTCAAACTTATTTCAAGAGAAACAACATCAAAAATAACTTTCCTAACATTAAAAATTGTCTTCACTCTTGGCATTGTGTTAAAAGCTTAAAATAATGAAAACTAACACTGGCAAAGGCAAATTATAGGTGAGAAGTGGAATACTCAACATAAGTGATAATTTGCGTTTCATTTCGATTAAAATCTTATGGGAATTAGCAAAAGTATGGTGGATTTGTCCGAGCTAAGCTATCAAAAGTGTGACATCAAATGGCCACACTGTTATTATACACTCTCTGTAGTCTTGTATTATAATTGTTACCAATTTAAGCAATCCTTTTTTTACCACAGTAAAGAGAAAACTCTTGTGAAATTACAAATTTGGATGGTAATATTACTATTTTTGTAAAAATGTCAAGTAGGTACCCGTACCGTACTATTATTTTTTTCATAAAAAATTATGTAGATACCTAAGTTATTAAGATTAATATTGTAGATATTCATTGGTTCAAAACCAGGTTTATTGTAGAGGTTCTAAAATTGCATATTATGAGTGAAAGAAATCTTTGTAATAAAGTTCGATTATCGTAGACTTTGAAATAGTAAGATCACGTCAGTCTTGAATGAAAAATGAAGAAACAAACTACAAGAGGAGATGTTAAAAAACCCCATTGTTATATTATAGATTCGAATGATAAAATCTTATCAATGAAATGAACTCTGCTATTTTAGTGTTGGAAGTGAAGTGAAGAATGTTTGTTAATGCTGGTAGACTAAGATACTGTTTATCAATTTTTCACTATGATTGGATGTTATGTTTGTCGAAAGCCTGTATCTTATCTCTTATATTGACGTTACTTCCATGATAAACTAATCTAATTTCACAAAATTCATTCACTGCCCTTATTTCGATACAGCCATTTCCTTGTTAGTAGTGTCGTCGCCAAGTGAATAGGCTATTGTTGATTCAAACTAAAAAGTATTTTTTGAAAATGGATTTGAATAGCTCAACTGATCCAGATGTATCCAAAACGTTCGAGAAACGATTTCTTCATTTACTGGATAAGGACATTTGTGACTGTGAGTTTATTGTTGGTTCACAAGAAACTGTAATCAAAGGACACAAACTGGTATTTTCTGCGGCAAGTGAAGTTTTTTATGCAATGTTCTATGGGGAGCTCAAAGAAGAACAAAGTGTCCGAATCGTGGACATCGACCCGGAAGTATTTCAAGCCATGAGACAGTTCATTTACACAGGTGAGGTGAATTTCACATCAGCAATACAAGCACTATCAGTATACATTGCTGCTCGAAAGTATATTATACATGCTTTGAGCACAAAGTGTGTCAGCTTCATACAAGAAAAACATATTCAGCCATCCGAAGTACTGGAATTCGTTGAAATTTGCAAGGTTCACTACATCCAAGAGTTCGAAGAATTGTACAATAAAGTTATTCAAGAACATACCGACAAAGTGGTAGAGAGCGATTATTTTTTATTAGCAGGGTCTGAAGTTATCGAACTAATTCTGAAATCTCCATCCCTTAACTTGAGTTCCGAAATTGATGTATTCCACCACTTTGAACGATGGGTTAGGGCTGAAGCTGAGCGCAAAGGAGTTGATGTAGGAGAGATCATGACAGGCAGCATTGGCCACTTGAGAAAACACATACGTTTCTTATCTATGAGCTCGGATGACTTTATTACAAAAGTTGCAGGCTCACCATTGTTAACTTCAGACGAGAAAGTAGCTGTAGCATGCAATTTGAAAAAGTCTGACTCAAAAACAATGCCGAATAGTCTTTCTCTTGAATGGCAGCCTCGTAATTTTATCACTACTTCCCTGGATACAAAATGTTATAAATACAAACACGTATTTTTAGTTTCAATTGATGATCCCACTACTAGCTCTTTTGGTGAATATAAACCTGATTATAGTGGATGTGATGGTAGAATTAAATTTGGCGGAATCTCTTGTATTAAAGTGTTGGAATACATTTGTTTCAATGTACGCGTAAATATTGATCAACGTCCGCGATACCATAAAATGTATTTTATGGGATATTGTAAAGCTAAGCTGATAACGATAGAATTAAAACTTGAAGTATTAGCTGGAAAGAGATGTTACCCGCTTTTTGAGAATAACTTTGACATCATTGTAAATGCCTGTCAGAACGAACAGCAGTACAGTGTATGTGCAAAGATTTCCAAGAGCACACTGACAAATAGACGCTTTTCAATAGACAATGCTAGTAACATAGTGAACATACGATGTTCATTCAACATCGATTGGGAGTGATGACCTTTGACAAAGATACATTCATCAGATAATTAGCCGTTTCACCGACTGTGAAGGCTCCAGTAATATTAATACCAGGAATTATCTCAATGATTATTTTAATAAATAAATTATATTCTATGCATGAATATTTTTCCTGTGCGATATTTTCAATCCTTCAGTATGCATTAAATTGTTCTAAAAAATGCCTAACGCACCCAAATAGGTTAAAAACTTTAATTCGACACCAAATCTGGGGCTGATACAGTATGGGATATTGTTATAAAATAAAAATATAATATAAGTATATTTTATAATAATATAATATGTTGCAAAATAAAAATCCAGAATTTGATAGCTTCCAGAATATTTCAAAAGAATATCAGAGTGAAAACTCAAAGAAATGTGAACAAAGTTTTTTTTCCAATTTTGTGAATAATTCCTTACCTGTAAGTATTGCATAGGCCTGATTTATTTTTCTTCCAAAACACGATATTCTCTAATTATGTGTAATATTATGATTTTTCTCTCAAAATACGATTTTCTCCTATGTATATGCGTAGGCCTATGACTTTAATATTATAAAAATCATGTAAAATATTGAATTTTAAGTAAAGTTTGTTATCAAGCATTGTACTTTTCCGCCAAAGAGTGTGTGCAATTTCAGATAGAAATGATAAGAATCAAAACTAACATTAGGTATAGCTATTTATTAAATTTTGTTTTTGTAAATGTTTTCTATCACTAGTTAAGTTTGTTTAAATATGAATTGATATTCAAATGTTGGATTCCTTATATTTCAAGATTTTAAGTTCATAGATAGAAATTCAAGTTTTTCATGAATTCAATGGAGAGATCGTATGTAGAATCGATTGAATCAATTTGAAATGATTTCTTGAAAACAGTAAGTTATGATTTGTTTCGAAATTGTAAATAATAAATTTCATACTTCTAATGAGTTTCCTTATTGAGTGAACCCAGAGATAATTCATTCTAACCATTCTTATAACCATGATTCTCAGACTAACCATTTCTAGTTAGCCTATGGTAAAACCTTACTATTTCATAACCAAGAAATAAGCCTTGCTATAGGCTATAGGCTTAGGAAAAAGCACATTCATCATTATTAAAAAAATGGGGTTACTATACTTCTAAGGTCCGTATTATCAATCACTGTTTAAGAGTCGCTTAACTGCCTTAAACTCCCTTAGGCACATGTTATACGAGCGGCATTAATTTTTCTGCGCATGCGTCAATGAGGTTGGACCAATAACAGAGCACTTAGATGATGTCAAGCGACTTTTAAACATTGATTGATAGTACGGGCCTAAGACATTGTACTTAGAAGCAGATTGGAATGAATTCAAAGTATTATGATGATCTTCAAAGAATAATAAACAAACAGTGACTCACCATTGCTGTATAATGGAGCTGGAGTTCACGTTGAATTTCTTTTTGCGATAATTTCTTCTGTATTTTTGCAGACTTTGTATCATTAAACACTTCACCAAATTTCTGTTCTCTTCAAGTGCTAAAGGAACACAAAATTCAATAAAACAATTCTGTTAGTTGGGTAATATATTAGAACAATGATGATGGAAAAATAAAACACCAAAGAGATGTGTATAAATATTTCAACTTTATAACATTTAGAACATACATCTTCTATAAATTTGATCAACTCATACTGTTTGTACACAAACATAAGTACAACTTCGTCACAAGCCATAAAAATAAATGCTAAAAAAATGCAAAAAGAATTTCAAACTGAAAACTAGCTGTGTAAATAAATTTTGATAAAACTACATAAACTATATAATACAAATAAATGCAACAATCTATTTTATGTGATGAACAATAATGTGATGATGAAAATATTTAATAATTGTGATACTATGATGAATAAGCTTATCAACTACAACAAAACCTTGGTAATATCAATCGGTATTTTGATACTAAATATATCAATAGGTATTTACAAATTATTTTTTAAATTGAAAATTATTAGAATTTTGCTTCATAGAAACAATAAATTCATGAATTTGGTAGATTTTGAACTAGGCTGCATTGGAAGACAAGTGCGTAACAAATTTTAAATAGCCTACAGTAAGCTTCCGGTTATCCGAGTCCTGGTTAACCGAGCCTGTCATTCAAAAATACAAACATAAATAAAGGTCTTAATAGCCAGAAAAGAGGTTACCTCAGGAGACAATCAATAATACTTTTTTAAAGAAATAATCTATGTTTCTACTTGCTTACAGATCTTTAATTGTGATTATTATATGTTTTTGCTTCCAATAAACCAGTTGTGTAACCTTTCACTGGGGTGTACATCTTTTTCACCATAACGGAACTTGACCTTAGTATTATTCGGAGTAGTAATTTGAATGGACAAATTGAAAGTATAATTCATTAATTTTGTAGGTAAATTTAGGCCTAAAAAGCCTCAAATAAATAGCCGCTTATAATGTAGCTGCTTTCAGGAAAGTATATAATCTAATACATGAATATGTACTATTTTTGTACACTACATAAAAATCGATAAGTACACTATGTGAATAAATAATTATTTCACATATCGCTTATGTCAATAATATCGAAATTGTAGGCATCCATTGCTCTATTTTCAACAGTAGATTAGATAAATATATATACTGTATGTTATTTCTAGATTGGAAATGACTCTTCACCTATTTATATCTATAGTGTAGGACCACTATCTCTTTCTTAAATCATTATCAACCCTATTCTGACAACTAAAATCTATTCTGAATCAAAATCTATTATTTTCAATATACTTGATGAATTTATTACAATATTAATCCTAAATTCCAAAATACTAGCCTATTAGTATATACTTGAAATTCAAGTTTCAATTTTCTCAATAGAGCCACAAATATTTCAAAAATATACTATACTTCAAATCACGGTGTTTGATACCTGATTTTTCAGTACAGAAAAAAATAGTTACCAAAATAGAGCCACCAATATATAGAATGTTTCATGAAAGCTCGAAGGATTTTGATCAAAATTCGCTTCAAGTACGAATATCAGTCTGATGTGTATAGAAAATTGAAAAAATATATACAAGTGATTAATTGAGGGAGAAAACTCAATAATTATAAGCAAAGAAGCTCTGTTATCAAAGGCGCACTGGCTGGTTGACAGTCCTGGACTGATCCAATACAACAATCAAAAATAAAGTATTGGAATAATATCATGGTATTAATGGCACTATAAGAGACAATTTAATGAGAAAATATAACTACGTTTATTAGATATATAAGATTGATCTTTAATGTATGATCAGATTAATTTTGACGCTTGGCATTGGATAGATAGAAGATAGAGAGATATTATTTTTTTGCCATCGTACTCTACAGTCATCAGCAATATCAAAAAATAATATCTCTCTACTTATCTAAAGCAAAGCGTCAAAGTCAATGAATCTGATTATGGATTGTTTGCTTTCATATAGGTTTCTACTTATTTGGTTTGACGTCTAGTGAGATCGGACTCCCCCGATAATAAAATATAAAATATAGTTTTATTTGTATACTTTAATCGATTTCCTAACAAGTTGATTGAGAACAAGATAAAAATTGAAAAAAAATATTAAAAAATTTGTTTTCAACTCTTTAAAATTCTATTAAGGGAGTTTTACAACATACCTAGCAACCTACAAATGTATCTATGAATCTCTGTATTGAAAATACTCCATAAGAAATTGTTTTTAACTGTGTTAAATTATCTTAGGGAGTTTCAAAATATCCCCAGCAATCTACAAATTTTCTATGAATCTTCCTTTTATTTCAATTCACAGTCAAAAGTTCTGCGAAAATTTCAAGGAGAAAAATTGATATTGTTACTTAATTGTAAATAATTTAGAATAATTAGTTCCAGCGTTATGCCTAACGTATTATAATAAGGATAAGCATGAGAATAATACAAAAATGGATGATAAATACGTTGATTGATATCTATCAAGTTATTTACAAGCTTCGAGATACAAATAAATAGAATCCTATTACTAAATTCTACGCAATAGTCTACCAATATTCAGTCAATAAAGAGCACAGATACACTAACGTACACACATATTCTCACAAAAAATATATAGGTAACAACATTAACAAATAACGATAAACTAAAATAAAAATGATAATCCAATGGATCTACAAAGCCAAGTAGTATAACTGTAGTAAGCAAAATACAGATTTGCTATTACGGTAATTGACTTACTACGTGAATAAGATTAAAACTACATAATCAACAATGGAATAAAAAGTTCTGGAAAAGCAATAAAAATACTTCCATTTCTCTCAGCACCGCTCATAAAAATTAATCAATTAAGGCCGATTGCACGAAAGTCAATTAAATTTAACCGTCCTAAGATGAAGTCAGTCGACCTCATTTACCTTTCCAATAATGATTTCATTGCATTGGTTACGAAAAATGACGTAATTTTACGGGATTTTAATGACTTTTATGCAATTGACCTTTAAAAACCATCATCCATCTAATATACATAAAATATTGTTGAAAATAGATCACTATGTTCAACTGAAAATATTTACACCACAAGCTGATGAAACTGATTTTTTTTCATAAATATATAATAATTATAAAAAATATAAATACTAATTCCTGGTAGTTGTGATTTCATGAATAGGCCTACTGTTTGATCTCTGAGTTGTACTAGAATTAAAAAGAGTGTTTTTTTTATTCGAAAAAAGTTTGATTCAAGCTGCTGGAATAAAATATTACATAAATGCTGCAATTTGATTATCCATGAGGACTAGAAACCATGAGAGACGTTCCAAGTGTGGAATGATGTGGATGCTCATACATCGACACTGTAAATAATATTGATAATTAAAATTTAAAAAAAGAAGTAATGCGTACAAAATAATAGAGAACAATGACAGCAGAAAAAATAAGGAACAAAAATATCTATAATGGAATAAAAATATTCCAATTCCAAAATTTGAACAATCAAATACGAAGTTTATCTAATTGTTTATTAAAAAGTATTTTCCCAGAGTGATATTATTATAAGCGTAAAGCTTTGATCGGTGGGGAGACTCAAAGGTAGTCACCTCACCCTGTATAACCTAATTTTCTCTAAAGTTGAAGTTCGATTTCACTTTTCAGAATATATTTTCTGAGGATGATAATTATACACGTTTTGAGCTCTAAAGTTTTATAATAGGCTCTAGGCTTGAGCATGGATAATGAAAGGATGATAATAATAATTATTAAAGTATCAAGTTTATAACTTTTTTTATAATGATGAGAGATGAATGGGATGATAGAAAGAAAGATGAGAATACAATTAAGGTGGGTTCCGAAACACCATCTTGATTGTAAGCGTTGACCAGATTCTATTCTTAAAATCTTTTTTCGAACTACATTGAATTCTTATCACCGTGACAACTACAGTTGGGTAAACATGGTAAGTTATAATTGATAAGCAACAATCACGTAAACAATCAAACCTTCAACAAAATATTTCCAACAAAAAACATACAAAAGCACCAAAATTAATGCGCTAAACGGAAATCAATATTCTTCATAATAAACTACGATAGGTATAGTACTATTTCTTTTAATTTGGCGGATGGTGAATGACTTTCGTTTAACGTTTCTATGGCAACGGGTGATGTTACTCGTTACCATGGAAACGTTAAATGAAAGTCATTCGCCATCCGCCAAATTAAAAGATATACTAATATAATGTAAGCTAATTATAAGCCATCTACTGTTAATCTTCATCTAGACCTATATCACATTGTAAAAACTACACGACAAAATACTTCTACTAGAAAATTTCGAAATTTCTACAAGATTGGAAATACCGGTACTTCTACAAGAAAATTTTGAAAATATTTTTGAAAAATGTATTAAATCAAATTACAAACCTGCTACTTGTCCACTGTTGACCATAGGGCTTTCCCTCCTTCTCAATGACATAAGGCGTATTAGTGTAAGGGTTAATTGGTGGCCTATCCAAGTTATGGTAGGTGGGGTTTGAGAATGAGAATATGTCCAATGCACTAGTCACATTCACCAAGTTTCCTGTTAAATGACAACAATACAGAGATGTTAGTGAGTGCTGCTGTGATTGATTGATTACTTGATAGGATAACATGAGAAAGTACTATAGTCCGATTCACGTCAAGAAGTCAGCATTGTTTATATGAAAGTTTCATTGAGACAATGCACAGTGGAATTCTAGCAATGCTGAATGGTGTAGAATTGAATTGGAAATAGAACTTGATTCATCAGATCATACGGAAAGCTCAACATTTAGGGCCGGTTCATGAGCTCGGGATTTAGCCAAGTCCTAGACTGAAACGGGTGGCCACCGTAGCATCGACAAACGTTAGCCTCGACACTATGTACTAAGGGCTCTCTATGCTGCTAACCCACTAATCAGTCGTTACAAACGTTTGTCGATGCTACGGTAGCCACCCGTTTTAGTCTAGGACTTGGCTAAATCCCGAGCTCATGAACCGGCCCTTATTCTTCCAAAAATTAGACACATAATATAAATCAAACAAACAGTTCACAATAAACAACACTGAGACATATTACAGTATTAGATACACGATGCATTACAGATGAAATATTATGGAAGACAAACAATATGTACAAAACAATATATGAATGTATGGAAGATATGTACAAATACAGGGTGGCGCATAAAGAACGGATGTTTTTCAAAGTGTTATAAGAAAGTTTATTTTAATCCTACATTTATCTTCATTACAGCAAAATACTGAGTAAATGACCCAATTTGAGAATTTGTATGAAAAACTCCAAAACACTTGAGTATTTTTTAAAAATTACATAGGAAAGATGGCGCCTTTAATGCGTTAATGCTCATTAAAAGCCTCAAATTGGTCCTTCACTTTTGATACAGCAGCAATTCATTCATGTATTACAGTATTTAAATCTTCAATGTAACGATATTTACGATAGTAAACTTTCAATTAAAGAAGAATCTCATGCAGCACTTTACATAGACTTTCTGCTGAAGCTCCGTTGAACGACGATTGCAGATTCATTCTATTGGAAATATTGTTCAACAGCAAATACGCGATTTTGCAAGGTCAATTGCGCCATTGATAATAAAACTGGATACTTTAACCTACAAAATGGTGTCGCTCTGCGGTCACAGAAAGCTCTAGTCCACTGATACTATCTTACTCAAATCTATCCGTTCTTTTTGCGCCACCCAGTATATGTTAATATATGGACTATAGAGCCTTGCAGATTAATTAACAATTAACAGCCTTGCAATTAACAATGTTAAGGAGACTCTCAATGAGACTTATAAGGGGGAAACTGTTGTCTCCATGTTTGTTAAATTAATTCTTATGCGTAATCAACAATTAACTCTAATCCACATTTGTGCAACCGGCCCACTATTAAGTTTCAATCTTGACGTACACTTACTTGGAGGTGCAGAATGATCAGCTGGTGGGGAGTTTGGCAATGAATCTGAGTCGGACGCTGAGCCCGATAAAGCACTTGCTCCTCCTGCAAACATCAAAGACATTAACGCTTGAAAGCCAGTTAAATTTAACCGCGGTCAAATGACGGAACCAATGCAAAGCAAAATTTTAATCCATATTGAGCTATTTTAAATGACTGTTGAATTGAATCAAAGATTTTAGCAAACTGGTTGAAAGCCAGTTAAATTTAACTGCGGTCAAGTAATCGGACAGAACCAATACAAGCATATCATTATTGAGCTCTTTTGAATGATTGTTGAATTGAATTAGTCTTTTTTGCAGTCGGCCTAACTGCAATGCAAGGAAACTTTGTTACGGAAAAATAACTTTGTGCTTGAAAATAACAAACATATGTTTTCAAATGATGACGTTCATACAGTTTAGTACGGTTGCAGGGTCGTCTGAGTGACATAATTTGAAAGCTAATGTTTGTTATTTTTCTGCGGTTGAATGAAATTTACTTTCAGCTGGCAAGACTTGACAACAGCTCAAAATGTTCATCCGCCTTATTTTGTGAACACTACTATAGAGACTGTATAATCACAGTGAGGCGGTTGGTGTGAAAGGGCCCATAACAGTGTGTTGGAACATTCTCTTTCCCGCCACCGCCATACTTTTGCCAATATTTTGAATTCTGATATTGGCTTACAGGCAAATTTAAACACATTCACTCACTCTTCAAACTTTCTTCAAGAGAAACAACACATTAAAATCACTTCTCTGACAATAATTAAAATAACACACAGATTTAGTCTTTCTACACATTTATTTCTGGTTCATGGACCATGGTTTCATAACCACACATGTCACATCATTAGCTTGACTATAAACCATAACCTAAATAAATGTGTGTAATAAAGAAAATCTGTGAGTTCTCATTTTAATTATAATGGAACATTCTGTGTAGTAGTGAAGGTGATGTTGTGGTAGTTATCCATACTGAATAAGAAGACTTGTTGTTGTCAAAACCACACATTTAATTAAACAACGAGATACTGCAGTTTCGGTTGTTACACCATCTGGTAAACTCACAGTTTTACCAGAGATTGAGAATGGTGTTACAACCGAAATTGCAGTATCTCGTTGTTTTATTAAATATGTGGTTTTGGCAACAACAATGCCCGGTTTTTCAGTCACTCAATAGACAGTTTATGGATCCAATAGCACTATTGAATCAATAACCATGTGTTTTCAAATGCAAAAAAAGTTATTGATTCAATAAGTTTATTGAACGACTGAAAAACCGGGCACAAGTCTTCTTATTCAGTATAATGGAACAGTTCTACAATCTTAATAGAAATAGAAATATTTTATTGAACAATAAATACATCAATCAGTACATTAGGCCTTGTCATTGTATTATTGATAGTCACTCTGTAGAACTTCTCGAATATTAAAGAGAATTTCTCTACCCTTATGGACAATTTTTGAAAGCTTAAAATCATTAAAACTAACACTGGCAAAGGCAGATTGTAGGTAAGAAGTGAATCACTCAACAATCACATATGAACTGTGTTTCATTCCAATGCAAATATTATGAGAATTTGCAAAAGTATGGCTGTATTTGACCGAGCTTACCAATCAAAAGCGAGACATTCAATGTCCACACTGTGATTATACAGTCTCTGTAGTAAGTTATCTGTCAAAGCTGACTAATGTACGGCCTATGACATGCATGTATAAATTGAACTGCAAATAGAAAGTACAACCCACCTAGCATTGGTCTCAGTTCGGTCTCTTCGTTGGCATCGTTTGTTTCTTGGCGCATGCGCATTGGGACATAGCCGCTAGGACTGGGAGAAGAGGGTTCATCGCCGTTGTTGAAGTTGACATACTCGGGCGATCTGAGCATGCTCAGGTAATCTTGCTGGCTCAGGAACTCTTCGTTCTGGCTCAGGTAGGGATCGTTCAGGTCGACATAGTGCTGTAATAATTGAAAATACGGGTGAATATCTGTATAATATTCTATATCATTATAATATACTGTATATCTGCAACAACAAGTTTTCGAGGTATTTTGATTTAAAATTCCAAATGCAAAATATATTTCGAAAAATATCGTCAGATAAGGTTGATTCATTTTTTGTACAGCAGTCCTTTATCCTGGCCTTGACCATGCCAAATTTCAACAAAATTTGTCCAACCATTCTGGAGAAAAAAAAGTGAAAAAACAAAATGGCAACTAGGGGGGAAACAAAGCATTTTAGGAACCATGTTTACTGCAACTTTTTTCTTGATTTTAAAGTCAGGAAACCGCTCACAAAGTTTGTCGGTCTATTTCATCCCATCTATTTAGATCTATCCGATGTCGATCTATTTAGACCGATAATAATATAAATAATTAATGTAATGATAAAAAATTATATATTATAAATAATATAAGTAATTATGTATATAAATAATTAAAAATCAAAGACACTTCAATCATCTAGCCCCAAAATGATATAATCTACTTCCTGAAAACATTAAACATATAACTCAATTTAAACAATATTCAAAGCAATAGCACAAAACTGTTTAATTAGCAAAGGAAGACAGAGAATAGAAACAGTAATTTCAAACCATTTATAGTATCACATAACATAGAAATCATACACACGCAAGACTTCAATCACTTAACACTTACTAATTACTATCACTTAACTCTTATTTGCACACAACAATTCAAACCTACTCCAGGACATGGCTTGCCATAGCGGAGTAGGTCAATTTTCCAAACAACCACATGTATTATAACATTTTGCTTTTGATATTTTTACGTACAAATTTTGTATAATTATAAATCAATTTGTATTTGTAATAGATATAGTATTGATTTACAGAATGCAATAATCAAAGTACTTGAAATTAAAATGCTGAATTTAAAATTTAAAATGGTCTTTTTAAAAGTTTTCAAAGAATCTTTAAAAGATTTTCAATAATCTTTAGAGATTCAGCCCTTTGATTTGTAGGATAAGTATTGTGATATTACCAATGAGACAGCTGATTTCTGACAAGTTGAATTGATCCTGCTATACAAATGCTGAATCTGCAAATCATTGAAAAGGTCTTTGAAAAGTTATTCTTTGAAGGTCTCTTTAAAGGTCTTTAAAGACTTTAAAGGTCTTTAAGACTTTTAAGCCTTTTGATTATTGTGTCGAAATCACTGTTTAATTATTACCGAAACAGCTGATTTATGACAAGTTAATTGGATCCTGCTATACTTACCCTACAAATGCTGAATCTCGCAGATTATTGAAAAGGTCTTTTGAAAAGTTATTCTTTGAAAGGTCTTATTTAAAAAGGTATTTTAAAGACTTTAAAGGTCTTTAAGACTTTTGTCAGGTCTTTAAGCCTTTTGATTACTGTGTCGAAATCACTGTTTAATTATTAACGAAACAGCTGATTTCTGACAAGTTAAAAGGATCCTGCTATACAAACTTTCAATTAAATTAGCTCACCTTCATCACACTCTCCTCGAGCATATCGCCCAGCGTGCCAGCCAGCTCAGTGAAGGAAGGCCGTTGCGCCGGTTTCGGCCGCCAGCAAGCCTGCATCACCTCGTACAGCGCCCTGGTGGCAAAGTCGGGCTGCTCCATGCGATAGCCCTGGTCCAGTTTCAGATACAACAGTTGCACGTCCTCTATGCCCGGGTAGGGCACCCTGGCCAATGAGAACAGCTCCCACAGAACCACTCCGTAGGCCCACACATCCGACTGAATCGAAAAGTTGCGGTCGCGTATAGCCTCCAGTGCCATCCATTTCACTGGTAGCAGACGTTTGCCTGGAAACAGTTTGTTATTATTTTCTCTATCTTATTTCAAGAATAATAATAATAAAAAGCTATTACTTCACTTTTTTCCAAATTCTAGTTAGTTTTATGTTGCTTTAAAGTTTTGTGAGGTTTTTTCGATACAGCTTTCACCTCTTTTTTCAAATTGTAAATTCTTTCAAATGTTCTCTTGTAAATTTCGTTTGTACATTCGAGGGTTTATTTCTTTATTCTTAGTTTTTTTACTTGTATTTTCTTTACCTTGTACCGTGAGTAATTTTTTTCCTCAACTGTTATAATAAGATATTTCTTTTCTTTATTTGTATTATTTTGGTTAATGCTGCTTATTTTATTTGTTATTATATAATACTCGGCCCCTGCGCTCAGGCTGTTGCCTTTGCAGGGACCTTCCTTGTTATTAATACTATTTTATATTATATCTATTAATTGTATTATTAACTCTATTATTTTTCATTGTACTTTTTAAGTTTGCTGTATTTTGTTTTCAAGGATAAATAAATGATTTGATTGATTGATTGAATAATGACAGTAACTCAATCCGTATGTCTACATTTGGTCGATTTTTTGTGTGCTTGAGCAAAATCCGGCTTTTTCTTTTTCAACCTCTATAGATATATGTATATAACATTATTAGGGCCGGTTCATGAGCTCGGTATTTAGCCAAGTCCTAGACTAAAACGGGTGGCTACCGTAGCATTGACAAACGTTTCTCTCAACAGGTTAGTAGGTTAGCAGCATAGAGAGCCCTTAGTACATAATGTCGAGGCTAACGTTTGTCGATGCTACGGTGGCCATCCGTTTTAGTCTAGGACTTTGCTAAATACCGAGCTCATGAACCGGCCCTAAACATCTTATCTTTCTTTTACCTTAATATTATATACTTTGCTTTCATACATTGAAATTGAAATTCAATTTGGTTTTTGACAAAAAAATTTGGTTTCCTGACATTGAAATTAAGAAAAAATAAAGTCCTAAAATGCTTTGTTTACCCCACTAGTCGCCATTCTGTTTTTTCAATTTATATTTTTTCCTCTCCAGAATGGTTTGACTAATTTTGTTGAAATTTGGCATGGACAAGAAGGCCAAGATGAAGGTCTGCTGTAAAAAAATGAACCAACCTTATCAGACGAAATATTTCAAAATGGCGGGCATTTGGAGTTTTAAACTGAAATAGCTGGAAAACTTGTTGTTGCCCGCGATTTTGAAATATTTCGTCAGATAAGGTTGCTTCATTTTTTTTCAACAGCAGACCTTTATCTTGGCCTTGACCATGCCAAATTTCAACAAAATTAGTCAAACCATTCTGGAGAAGAAAAAATGAAAAGCGGAAAAAACGAAATGGCGACTCTGGGGGGAAACAAAACAGTTTAGGACCCATGTTTACTGGTACGTTTTCTTAATTTCAATGTCAGAAAACCGCTCACGAAGTTTGTCGATCTATTTTAGAAATACCCTGTAGATAGCTGAATAAAATACTGGAATTACCTTTTTTGTAATAGTTGGCGTTCTTGTACTCGTACATATTCTTCGATAGGCCGAAATCGCATATTTTGACAATGTTATTCTCGGCTAGTAGAATATTTCTGGCGGCCAAATCACCATGCAGCACCTTTCTGGTTGCCAGGTATTCCATTCCTCTTGCAATCTGTGGAATGACAGAAAAACGTCAGGAATATGAATTGAAACAATGCACAGGTGCTATACAAACACGTGTATGTACCACCCTAGGCTCGTTTTAGTCATTTGCCTTCCTAAAACTATTCTAAACTATTGAACGTATTTTCTTCTATAAAAACGTGAAAACGCAGAGAACACAGTTAACATTACGAGGTCACCTTTGAGAGTAGACTTTGGATCTACTTTTTATGAAATTCAGGCCCATATTTTTATGAACGTTCACTATGTGAGATTTTCTTTCGTGAGCCAAAATCCTAGAAATTGGCAACCTCAAGCAAAACAGATAGATTATTAAACTTGTAGTAACTCACAGTAAAAATATGTGAAGTTTTACTCAATATTTTCAATTGTTTATTGTTAATATTCTAAATTACTCAAATACAAGTAGGCCTATTATTGAAATAATGTTAATACAAATATTGATCCAAAAATATCTTACTACTGTAAGTTACCACAGCTGATCTTTTTGTTTAGCGTAAAGTTGCCTATTTTTAAAAATTATGGCTTATAAAAGAAAATCTCACGAATTGAACGTCCATAAATACGGCCTCTTATTTTACGAAAGTAAATCTTATGAAAGGAACGTTCATCAATACGGCCCATAGTCTTCAAGAATGAATGGTCCAGCTGATAAACGCATTCAATTTGGAAAACGTCACAGCTTAAGCTGGCAACGCTGGGTCGGGCTCCGCTGCGGTACTCGGTCGCAGTAACGAAAATCCACCTTTATAAGGTTTTTTAATCGGTGGAGACTGGCACGCGTGTAGGTGCGTGCGTTAGTGCGCTTAACCAACAAACATGTGTTCATCATTCATCCGCCTTTCTGAGAGTATTCTAATCTTTAAAACACATTTTTACACACATTTACTTCTACAGAAATTCAGAGGTCTTCCTAAGAATATTCTAATCTATTCAACACATTTACTTTTATAAAAATGCAGAGAATTCAGTCAAACTTAAAAAAAAAGAATCATAGAACATAAAAAATGTCTCCTACTTGCCTGAAAACTCCAGCACAACAAATCCTGCGTGCACAACGGCTGATCGTCTCTTGAATAGTTTCTCTCAGCGGCCATGTCTCGACATATCAAGTACCCGTCTTCGCCGATAGGTGTCGCCATTGGCGCATCTGCCGTGACGTCACTACCACCCCCTTCCCCATGGATCCTCACCGTTCCGTTGGAAGTGCTGCTGCTCTTCTGATACAGAACATTAGGGATGTTCACGTACTTGGTGGGATCAGCTGGGGTGGCGGTGAGGGGGATGATGGTCGGATCGAATGCGCCCGTTTTGGGGTTGATTTGATTCACGAACTTGTCACGGTGTTTCTGAAGGTAGTTGTGTAGGTTGCCGTACTTGCAGTACTCGACTATCACTAGTAGTTCGCCTGCAATGTATACGGGTTAGAAAATAGGTTAGGTTAGGTTAACATAAATGCACCACCTTCAATTTTACACTTGATAAGGCCGTTTTTAAAAAACGTCTCCAATAAAATAATCTTACGTGTGTTACTCACACAAATACAGAGTGAGAGAAAAAGGCAGCCTCTATGCTGCTAACCCACTAGCGAGGTTAGCTACCAAGACCGGTGAGAACCTAGAGAGCTAACCTGTCTAGACTAACGTTTGTCGATGCTACGGTAGCCACACGTTTGAGTCTAGAACTTGGCTAAATCCCGAGCAAGGAAACTGGCCGGTTCTCTGTTCGTGGAGAACCTTCCTCTTAGCATTAGCAACATTATGAAATGGAACCACTTGGTCCTTTTCTCAAAAAAGTATAGCAGGATCCAATTCAACTTGTCAGAAATCAGCTGTTTCAAAGAGCAATATCACAATACTTAAACTACAAATGCTGAATCTCGCAGATTATTGAAAAGGTCTTTTAAAAAGTTATTCTTTGAAAGGTCTTCTTTGAAAGGTCTTTTAAAGACTTTAAATGTTCTTTAGACTTTCAAGCCTTTTGATTATTGTGTCGAAATCACTGTTTAATTATTACTGGATCAGCTGATTTATAACAAGTTAATTGGCTCCTGCTATATAATACATGTGGTTGTTTGGAAAATTGACCTACTCCGCTATGGCAAGCCATGTCCTGGAGTAGGTTTGAAGTGAATTGGAGTGTGCAAATAAGAGTTAAGTGATAGTAATTAGTAAGTGTTAAGTGATTGAAGTCTTGCGTGTGTTTGATTTCTATGTTATGTGATACTATAAATGGTTTGAAATTACTGTTTCTATTCTCTGTCTTCCTTTGCTAATTAACCAGTTTTGTACTATTGCTTTGAATTGTTTAAATTGAGTTATATGTTTAATGTTTTCAGGAAGTAGATTATATAATTTTGGGGCTAGATGATTGTAGAGCTATATCCGCAAAAGATAATTGAAATGTGTACTCACGATCATTCAAACTCCTGGTGCAGGCGCCCAATAAGTTGACCACATTCAAATGTTGACCAAGGTGTATCATGATTTTGAGCTCAGTGGTCAGTGCTATCAGATGCGTGTTGTCAACATTTTGCTTTAGCATCTTCACAGCCACCGTGGTGACAACGTCCTTCTCAATAATGCCATCGGCTTCTGCTTTCAGCACCACGCCGAAAGCTCCCGATCCCAACTGTTTACCTGTAAAATATTTTACTATAGTGCTTTTCATCCTTGAAGACATCTGAGTACAGAATCAGTACCCCATAGCCAATCACACGCCTGCAACGTTGCCAAATCGCACACTTCTATAATATTTAAAAAAAAGAAGAAGAAGAAGAAGAAGAAGAAGAAGAAGAAGAAGAAGAAGAAGAAGAAGAAGAAGAAGAAGAAGAAGAAGAAGAAGAAGAAGAAGAAGAAGAAGAAGAAGAAGAAGAAGAAGAAGAAGAAGAAGAAGAAGAAGAAGAAGAAGAAGAAGAAGAAGAAGAAGAAGAAGAAGAAGAAGAAGAAGAAGAAGAAGAAGAAGAAGAAGAAGAAGAAGAAGAAGAAGAAGAAGAAGAAGAAGAAGAAGAAGAAGAAGAAGAAGAAGAAGAAGAAGAAGAAGAAGAAGAAGAAGAAGAAGAAGAAGAAGAAGAAGAAGAAGAAGAAGAAGAAGAAGAAGAAGAAAGAAGAAGAAGAGAAGAAGAAGAAGAAGAAGAAGAAGAGAAGAAGAAGAAGAAGAAGAAGAAGAAGAAGAAGAAGAAGAAGAAGAAGAAGAAGAAGAAGAAGAAGAAGAAGAAGAAGAAGAAGAAGAAGAAGAAGAAGAAGAAGAAGAAGAAGAAGAAGAAGAAGAAGAAGAAGAAGAAGAAGAAGAAGAAGAAGAAGAAGAAGAAGAAGAAGAAGAAGAAGAAGAAGAAGAAGAAGAGAAGAAGAAGAAGAAGATGTAGATAACAATCTTGAACTTACCTAATTTCAGTTTGTCTCGCGGGAATTCGTACTTGAGATTGTAGGGTAGGAGATCGGCCTGTTCGAATATACTCAGCTCTGGGTTAATCGACCCGGCTGCTCCTTCATCAAACGCTTCCAATACATTTCTAGTCAGCTGTTTCCTCAGTTTCTGTTGAATGACAAAATAAAACCATTACACTCAAATAAATGAATACTCTTATATTTAATTTTCCTTGACGATCACATAACATAAATGATTAACTATTTGTGCACTAAGATCACATTAGGATTTACACTATAAACACTGCTCTGCTTTTGACACTCTCACACCACAACACTACGCATATATGATTTATATATTATTATATTCTTATCTTCTACGCGTATAATACTAAGGTAGATGCAAGAGATATATTTATTGATATAGAAATACTTTGAAAGTATCAAATATTGTCAATTTCACAAGAAAATAATTGTGGAATTGACAATATTTGTTTCATTCATTCAACTAACTATGGAGAAGTTCCATAACATATATGAGTCAAGTGTAAATTTCTTCTATAATATTGTAAATTATCAAAAAAACATTCTAGCCTGTGATATACCATTCACGCAGACCTATTTGATAATTCGAAGCTGCTTTCTGAGAAAATCGACCTATTGGGAGGAAACGGTATTTGAGTTCTGCATCTTGATAATTTAGTGTGAGATAAGGTACTGTATATTTTTTACTTGCTGGAAAATTTTAATAAAATAATGAATACTGGATTACTGAAATCTCAAGATAAACCTCTGAGAAAGTATTGATTCAAACACTCACCCTTTCGCGTTTGACTTTGCAAATGAGGAAGATGACCACGGCCGTGAACATAATCACAATGAAACCAAAAAGAGTCAGAGCGAAGTATGATAGTGTTTTGTCTCCTGAAAATCAATTAATCAATCATTAAATTTTTCATAATATACAAATGCATATAGCAATGAGGTTTCTACTTTTCAACAAAGTGTCTTCAGTGCAACAAAGTGCCAATTTGCGTACTAAGTACGGTATCACCAAAAACTATTATTATTATTGTATGTAAACACCAAATTAAGTAACAAGCATCACCTCTTATAGGCCTACAAGGAAAATTCTCAGATCAATTAAATTCAATGTATTCAAGAATTTATGAATTATTACTAAATGCCATAGATTTCTCCTCTTAGTATTAAATACTTACAAATATATTAAACAATTTTTGGAAAAAAATTAATGACATCCCGTGCATAAGTTTCAGTCTACCGATTTTGATGCGGTTTGCTCCAAAAGAAAGTTAAGAGGAGGTCCTAGATATGCAGGTTTTACTTGTATTTTGGAAAAACATACGTTCAAGAGGTAAAAAATGGAAAATGAACTCAGCGCCATCTCTCGGCGCCTGAAGGAACTACGTTCGCAGTAGGCTACCTACTGAACTAAACGGAGTATAGTTGGTTAGTCTAGTTTATATAATGATACTACCTATTTTAATATTAATAGTAATGATAATAGCCTTTTTTTAATGAGTAGTGAAGTGAAATCAATAGCGGATATTTTGAAATAACAGCCTACCTGGTTCCAACATCACAATCTTATGAGAGGAGGTGACCGAGCCCAGCCTATTAACCGCCTTGCATATATAGGTTCCCTGGTCTCCTTCCATGATATTGTGTATGTGAAGAGTCATATTGTTGTCACGTAACTGAATTCGATGCTTTTCTTTAGTGGAAACTTTCTCCGGTTCCACTATTTCTCTGCTATTCTGTAAAAAAAAAGATGTCCATGTCACAAAAGTTCACTTAACCGATGTTTCTGCAACCGGCTGTATCTCACGAACTATATAGTAACAGCTATAGCAGGATTCTTTTAACTTGTCAGAAAACAGCTGATTTAACGTTAGTAAACAAGCGTACATCAATCAGCTGTTTCTGACAATTTAAAAGAATCCTGCTATACAGATAATTTATTGTATAATCACACTGCATTGGTGTGAAAAGGGCCGTAACAGTGTGTTGTAACAGTTTTAAATCCAAATTTTTGAATTTCGCTATTGAATCACAGGCAACCATGAACCCATTCACTCATTGTCCAAACAACATTTTGAGAGAAACAACATTGAAAATAACTTTTATAACATTGGAAACAGTCTTTCTATACTCTTTGTATTGTTTTGAAAGCTTAAAATGATAAAAACTAATAGCCTACTGGGCTGTTAGGTAATATGAATTCAGAGCAAAATAGATAAAATAGTATGAAACTCACATGAAACCAATAGATACGTGGAGTAGGAGCCCCAGTGACATTGCAGAGTAAGTTCTTTTTCTCACCCAAGCTGGCTACACTGGTTGCATTGCGTAAAGTGGTGTCATTAAGGAAGGTGGGGTACTTTGATGCTGAAAACACATGAAAATGACATTTTTTCAAACGCAATTAACAAAAGTAAAACTTGTAAACTAGAAACAAGAAAATACAGAGTGGTGCGAAAAAAGAACGCATGGATTTGAGTAGGATAGTATCAGTGGAGTGGAGCTGTCTGTGACCGCCGAGCGACACCATTTTGTAGGTTACAGTATCCAGTTCTAGTACCAAAATGGCGCAATTGACCTTGCAACCTCGCGTATTTGCTGTTGAACAATATTTCAAATAGAATAAATCTGCCATTGTCGTTCAACGGAGCTTTAGTTGAGAGTTTTAGGTCGAGCATATTGGCATGTGATTCTTCTTCACTTGAAATTCAAAGTTTCTGTCGTAAATATTGTTCAATTGAAGATTTGAACACTGAATTACATGAAGAAATTGCTGCTGTATCAAAAGTTCTGGATCAATTAGAGGCTTTTAATGAGCATTAATGCATTAAGAGCGCCATTCCTCAACAAATTTAATTTGTTATTCGTATTTATTTTTTAACAAAGGAAAATACGTAAGAATGAAATTAACAATAGTGCAATTTTGTCAATAAAACGCCTGAAAAACTTTAAAAATAGATACTGTTATATCCGTTGAGCTATTTTTCACCCACTGTAAATAGTTCTTCGGGTTTATGTTTAAACCGGAGGAAATACGTATGAATGAAATGAACAACTGTGCAATTTTATCAATAAAACGCATGCAATACTTACGTCGTTAAGTCACGTCAGTCGTTAAGTTGACAAAACGTCAACGTTTGTCGTTGACAAAACAGTCGTTAAGTCACGTCAGAGACCCTGAACTGATCAGGAGTGACCTGAAAACTCTTGACACCAGACCTGAGCCAGCCAGGTTACACGGAATTATTTATTATTATACTTACGTATGACAGTAACTGTTATATCCAACTGTTGCATTGTGTTTTCGAAAGCCGATTCAACCTCGCACATGTAAGTTCCAGCCATCTTCAGGGTTACATTGGTCAGTATTAGAGTTGACGAGTGTGAAAGATCCGTGCTCTGGTTGATAATATCGATATCTGGAAATGAGATCGATGCAAAATTATCGATTAAATAAAAGATTTCAATCATTTGTCAGTAAGAAATTCTAGAACAGAGTCTGCTTTCCTGATAGCTTATTCCCTATGTCCACACGTGGTCGATTTTTGTGTGCTGCACAGAATGCGGCCAATGCTTAAGCATATGCAGCATGCTGTGCAGCATACAAAAATCGACCAATTGTGGACATAGAAATTATTGAAATTGATGAGCAGTTGTCCATTGATGACCATTGAGCATTGATGGCCTAATCATGTTAAAAATCTAATGTTTTTAAAAGAGTTCAATTTGATAAAAATTGATTATATTATAATAAAAGTTTTATTAATAATTGAAGTCTATGCATCTATTGTATGTGTTTATCACCGGTATACATTTTTCAAGTAATTGTTATCTATAATGCTATAATAAAACGGGTACTATTGAATCAAACATCTTACACGCAGATTTGGGTCTAGACAAGAAGTATAAAATTATTCAATTACTTTTCAATTTTATCTATACATAGATTCAATGTTCACAGACAATGAAACTTGTTCAATTTTTTCAGTTATAGAAGATTCACTAAAATCATATTTCACAAAAAATATTGACAATTGAAATAGTAGACTAATGCAGTTAATGAAAATATTTCAATTCATCAAACATTTACTTCAACTTTTACTATCATAATCTCAAATTAGAGACAAACTATTATGTAATGAACTTGAATTCTTGAATGTAGTAAAAATAATCATATCCAATAACATTTCAGGAACAAAATTTGTAAAAAAAAGTTCAAGATTTTATATTTAATTTCATCTTACTGTGAGATTTGGTGATTTTCGTCATCCTTCCGCTCTTGTCTAGAAGGGCCCAAGCGAATTTATTTGAGAAATCGTACACTGAAGCTGCACAATGCAAAGTTGCGTTATCACCAGCCACCAGATTCTTATCGCCCCTCAGGTCAAAACCATTGGGAACATCTGGGGAAACATAGAAAAACATTTTCAATAATTTAACAAATTTTGGTTGTTTGGTCACTCGGTAAGAGCGGTTGCTGAGTGATCAAGTCACGGACATTCAATACTGCTCTTGGATGGGTGACCGACATAAAAATAAGGCGAGGTGGAAACCATCCGTAAGGGTTTCCCCACCGATAAAAAGCCATACGAACAGTGAAGTACCCGTTCCCAGAATCAACTAATATTCATGAATTGAATGAATATATTCTTATTTAAGGAACATGATACATGGACAGCTTGATTTTCATTTTTTTATATTGTTCTTATGAATTACAAAGCAAAATTTTCAATTTTACCATCAGAAAGGAATAAATGGAGAATCTTATACCGGTAAAACGAGTATAGCAGGAGCCTTTTAAATTGTCATAAAACAGCTGATTGATGTACGCTCGTTTACTAACGTTAAATCAGCTGTTTTCTGACAAGTTAAAAGGATCCTGCTATATACTTTGTGACTGGCAGATAACATTAGCATCCTACAATATTTTTGTATTTCCCGGCTGCTAATCAGCTCACAGTAGTCCAGTCGATATAATGAAAAAATTTGTTGGAAAATATAAAAAACAAAATTTTGTAATATCTTGTAAATTAATATTAACTGGAATACATACCAAAGTTTGAATTTTTCACCGTTTTAGATAGTTAATGAAGTCGATTTAATACGTCTGATTAATAATTGAAAATCCACATTAATTTTCTTGAATTTTCAATTTCTTTGTTTAATAAAGTTTCCACATTTTCACCAAGATGCTCAATATCCGAAACATTCAAAAGATGGCAATTACTTAGGTTCGTTGATAGATATTCAAAGTTTTTTAATTTGTTTACATTAAATTCAAACTTTTCTGTATTCAGTTAATATTACGATAAAATAAATTCAAAATTTTTGCTCTACAACTGTAATGCACAATATACACAAATATTTTAATTTACAAGATATACACGAAATATAGCAGATATACCAGGTAAAAGTGTATATCTACTGGATTACAGTGCTGGAGAATATGTATGTTATATTGTAACCACAGTTGGCACTCCTGTGAGCTGATTAGCAGCCGGGAAATACAAAAATGTCAATGTCAAAAAAGTGTCACAATGTTATCTACCAGTTACAAAGTATACACTCGTTTTACGGTACAACAAATGAATTGAATTGAATACTTGAATTTTCATTTTTGTATTGTGCTCTTATAAACTACAATGCAAATTTTTTAAATTCTATCATCAGAAAGGAATAAATGGAGAAGCTTGTATGGAAAAAATGAATTAAATTTTCATATTTTGTATTGTGTTCTTATGAATTACAATGCGAAATTTTTAATTTCACCATCAGAAAGGAATAAATGGAGAAGCTTGTACATACAACAAATGAATTGAATTGAATACTTGAATTTTCCGATTTCTATTCTGCTCTTATGAATTACAATACAAAATTTTACCATCAGAAATGAATAAAATGATGGAGAATATAGTCATATTAATCACTGGAACTTACCTGTTACCAGAAAATTGATACTTTCGCTATGACAAGCGAGATCATTGCATGCTTTACAATCCAATCGGCCACTCTGAGAAGCCTTTATGTGGAGACGAGATTCTTTGCGCAGTGAAAAACTCTTATCTACCTCGTTGTCGTACTCTTCTTTCTGACAATCAGAAAAACATTTGAAGAAAAGAGGAAAATAAATTTGATAATAAGAATGTGAACAGTAAAGGAATGCAAGAAATAAAGATGATTTTCAAAAACAAACAGAAAAAAAACATCAACTTGGAGAAGGGGCTCCATTACTAATAAAGGCCCGTACAATATATTTAAAATTAAAATTTACAACAGTAACATTTTCGAACCTCATAAATCTGGCATTCTATTAATCAAAATACTTCACATTAACATTTACAACAGTAACATTTTCGAATCTCATAAATCTGGCATTCCGTTAATCAAAATTCTGTGAACTGATTTTTCAAAGGTACTTGTAATGTCGTATTTGTCGGCAAAAACGAATCTCCTTTTCCGAAAAACGGCTGATCTGTCTCCTTTTAATACAATATTTCTGAGATTTTGATGCATTTCATACTATCAAAGCACTCAATATTCCAACTTTAGTCTGTAGAATAAAGTTCTTTACAAGTTCTATGAGCTTGAGTTAGCTCAAGTTCTATGCTGTGAGTTAAGTAGAAGAGGAGCATAAAGTTTTTCATTAGAACTTGGTACATCACTCTTCTCTACTATGAACGTTTTCATTGGGAGAGTTCACAAGATAGTTACTACTCGCCCAGGGAACTCTACCACTAACTCTACTAATGAAAACCAGGCTAAAGGGATCTTTATGCCTCAATTTCGCCCTCAGCACTTATGTAATGTGGAAAAAATAAAGTAATTTCTATCTATCTACCTATCTAGAAGCCTCCCTGAAATGGGTAGGCCTGTTTAATGAACAATCAATCACAGTTTTGATTGTAATATTTTCAAACTGTATAAAACAAGAAAACTTACATCGATTGGAAACGGATCGGAGTTTTCAACTTCAGGGTACTTGGAGAAAAGATGGAAGTACCATGAAATGTTGGGCTCGGGATAGGCAATCACCCTGCAGCTCAGCTTATGAGATTCACCCTTCATGAAATAGGGTTTGCCATCCTCATACTTTCTGGTTGTTTCATTATAGAGTTTCAGTATTTCCACGGTGGGAGGGGCTGTAATAAAATATGGAATTATCTTTATAAAAAATAGGCGAACATGTTTTTTTGTAATCAGAACGCCTCCGTGGTTTCTCAAACGATTTTGTTCGTTCACGTCTCATTTGAAAGATCTCATTGAGTAGATGTTTAATAAGGTCTTACATTTTGAAAAAATAGGATGTCCTAGTTTCAACATAATAGTGAAATTCAATTCGAAAAATAGTCAAATGTTTTGCATAAAAAATTAATAATAATTAGAGAGACCAAAATTCAAAATAAACTATACAGACTAAAGAGTTCTAAAGACTTTTGCTACTGAAAACATTGACAACAGAACGAAATAACTTGAGCCTAAGTCACACCAAGCTACCATCAGATTCATTTAATTTGACGCTTGGCATTAGATAGATGGATAGAGAGATATTATTTCTTGACGTTGCTGATGACCGTAGAGTACGATGGCAAAGAAATAATATCTCTCTATCTATCTAATGGCAACCGTCAAATTAAATGAATCTGATTATAGCTTGTTTAATTGTAAACATTGTGTTGATTTATTGATTCAAAGGAAGAGGTCGTTTGTGTTGAGCTCATAACATATTTGAACACAAATCACTCTTTTTAAAAAATATATAAGTTGACTGTCCCAGAAAATGCTTGAAAATAATCAAGTTTTATTGGATTCTACTCGCAATTTAACAAGCACTATCTTATTTTTGAATTATGCTATCCATTTATAAATGAAAGTGTATTAATCCGTTCTATTACATTGCATTTTTTATTTATTTTTTCTGTAATGTATGTTTTATGTAACCTGCATTTTTTCCAAAATAAATAATTATTTTATTTTTATCTTTATGTATCTTTATTTATCTTTTGATGTATCTTTATCTATATCATTATTATAATTATGTAAAGTAGCCGCCTGGACTACTTCTGGGCTACTTGAATCATCTAATGAACATAATAATTACACAATAAACTTAATTCGAGTAACAGGCTTCAATATTTGAGTCTACAAACCTTCAACATTCAATTCCATGTCGATTACAGCACACATCACTCCATTGCTTACATTTAAAGCATAAGTACCCGAATCATTTACATTGGGATGATTGATTATCAATTTGCTCATTTTTGGTAGATTTTTGGTTATGTACTTATCAGAGTCTGTGCGAATTTCTACAAAAGGGTTGTTCCCTTGCCGGAATAGCCTAGAATGAAAAACAGGAAATTAGAATTCGAGATTAAATCAAATTAGCAATGATAAAATGGTAAGAGTACAAAAGTGTTATTTGGTATAGCACGATCCATTTAACTTGTCAGAAATCAGCTGTTTTGGTAATAATTAAACAGTGACTTCGACACAATAATCAAAAGGATTAAAAGCCTTAAAGACCTTTAAAGTCTTTAAAAGACCTTTTTAAAGAAGACCTTTCAAAGAATAACTTTTTAAAAGACCTTTTCAATAATCTGCGAGATTCAGCATTTGTAGATTAAGTATTGTGATCATATGCTCGTCGATCATATGTTTTCTGACAAGTTAAACGGATCCTGCTGTATTGTGCTAATTTTATTGAAGTAGGTAGGCCTGCTCTTTATTGCATATTGTTTAATTCATGATTATTGTGTTGAGAGAGCAATTATGGGATATCATCCTTGTGCTCTCATATGTATGATTTGTATTATTTGAATGAATGAATAAATTAATTAAAGAAAGATTCGACAAAGAGAAAGAACAAACGTTAGTTAGACCAATGAATAGATACAAACAAGGAAAGTGGAACATGGATAATAACGAATGGAAAGTATAATGAACACTGGAATCTGATCGAACTCAGAAAAATAAGACAAACAAGAATTAAAACACTCTCATAAATTACTTCTTCAATATTTTTCATGTATCTCATAATGTCCGTACGATAACAAAACAAGTAAACTATAATAAAATATCATTATAAAAAGAATATAACAGCTAGGAAATGAAATTCACTCATTAAACAATAATTTCTGAATTCAACAACACTAGACAGACATGGAAATTAAGCAGAGCAAATATAATATTTCTAGTACCGGGTTATCATAAAAGAATGGTGCGGTTTCAAAAGAATTGGTGCGATTTTCTGACAAACATTTGACGCGGATCAGTTCATGATTCCTGTCTAATTTAGGTTGTTTGGCTTGAACGCTGGTTTCTATAAAACCTCAATCTTCGCACCATTCTTTTATGATAACCCTGTATAATGTACAATAATAATTTCTAGTACAAAAATATTTCTATTATAATGTATTCAAGTATAATGTACAATAATAATTCTTTGTTTTGGTTAATAGAAAACTGTAAAAGAGCAAAGCTACTGTTGAAATTTAATCGAATACTCTTTACAATCATAGATACCTTTTAAGATATCTAATTCATAAAAACTTTATTTAATTCATAATTCATTCACCTCTTATAATACAAAGGTTCCCGGATCCTGCCGACAATTTTGGATTAATTAATAAACATTGACAGACGTTGCTTTTGAGTGGATAACTCTTCCAATGAATAGATACCCTAATTGAAAATCTATCACCAACCAAATTTGTAAAGGATTCTGTTATTGAACCATTCAATCATTTAAAAGTCGAAAGTAATCATATTGATAAATTCAAGTGAGATAAAATATTGAATAACAAGATAATTAGAAAAATATCACCAACCAAATTTGTAAAGGATTCTGTTATTGAACCATTCAATCATTTAAAAGTCGAAAGTAATCATATTAATAAATTCAAGTTAGATAATATTGAATAATGGAATAATTAGAAAAATATCACCAATCAAATTTGTAAAGGATTCTGTTATTGAACCATTCAAACATTTTTAAGTCAAAAGTAATCATATTGATAAATTCAAGTTAGATATATTGAATAGTAATATGATTAGTAATATATCACCAACCAAATTTTTAAAGGATTCAGTTATTGAACCATTCAATCATTTAAAAGTCGAAAGTAATCATATTGATAAATTCAAGTTAGATATATTGAATAATAAGATAATTAGAAAAATATCACCAACCAAATTTGTAAAGGATTCAGTTATTGAATCATTCAATCATTTAAAAGTCAAAAGTAATCATATTGATAAATCCAAGATTTATATTGGATGAATAGATTTATAAATAAATAGATAGATTTATCTGAATTGGTCCAATTTATTACTTTATTGGATGAAATAAATTTCTCAATAAATTTAATCTATTTTTTCCTACCTTATATATTCAGTTTCAGCATTTGGCTATACAATATTTTAAAGGCCTAATCCAGAAAAAAAGAATAATATCTTTGATACATATAGTAGAGAAGAAATCAATTTTAGCTTTGTTTTGAGGAGCTCCGTTGCGAAGCACGGGTGGCTTCTAGTATTGAATAAATAGCTAATTAAAAACACATCACCAACCAAATTTGTATGAGGATTCATTTCTAATTTATTGAATCATTTACAAGTCGAAAATGATAATATTGATAATTTTAAGTTATCAAAGCTCTACTTACCACGAGATCTTCTTTGGCTCCGGGTAGGATACAATATTGACCACCCAGTCAAAAGTGTTCTGTCCAGGTCTGGCCACATAAACCTTGTCTTTGCCGGCGCTGGTCAGGTTCAAATAAGGTTTGTCCTCGACGTGAACCTTGAGGTCGTAGTGCTCCTGGTTGTAGTTGAACGAGCTATCGCTGACATTGCAAATATAGCGACCGCTGTCTTCCAGTACCGCCTTCTTGATTGTCAACTTTTTATGCTCCACTATGTAGATATCTTCGGAGGTTGTCCAGTTTGTGAATGTAATATCACCGTTCTGAAAAAGGTACACAACGTTATCAAGTTTATTTTAAAGTTTTATTGTCTCCTAGTCACTGTTTGTACATTCAACTAGGCCTATTCATTTAATTTCTTTACAATATACTTCACTAAGGGCCGCTTTCCCCAACGCTGCTTAAGTAATAACAGCTGACGCTCATTTTTTTCTATTCTTTTCCAATTCTCCGAATGAGGCTTAAGCCAGGTGTATTGCTTAAGCAGCGTTGGGGAAAGCGGCCCTAAGAAAAGCACTGATTAGATTACCGTACAATTCAGAATTTGATTAATTTTATGTAATGTTATTGCATGTTTTTAGTATAATGATTTTTAGGTAATTGAGATCTTCATTCAATACTTTTATAATGAAATACACTGTATCAATTATTATTCAATTTGATGCAACATACTATAATTGATGGCGCATAAAGAACGCATGTTTTTCAAAGTGTTATAAAAAATTTATTTTGATTATACACATTTATCTTACTTACACCAAAATACTAAGCAAATAACGCAATTTGTGAATTTTTATATAAAACTCCAAAACACTTGAGTATTTTTTTTTAATTACATAGGAAAGATGGCGCCCTTAATGCGTTAATGCTCATTGAAAGCCTCAAATTGGTCCATAACGTTTGAAACAGCAGCAATTTCTTCATGTATTGCAGTATTCAAATCTTCAATTGAACTATATTTTTGACAGTAAACTTTGAATTTCAAGTGAAGAAGAATCCAACATGCCAATACGCTCGACTTGAAACTCTCTACTAAAGCTCCGTTGAACGACGATGGCAGATTTATTCTGTTTGAAATATTGTTCAACAGCAAATACTGGAAGGTCAATTGCGCCATTGTTACTAAAACTGGATACTTTAAAAAATGGTGTCGCTCGGCGGTCACAGACAGCTCCACTCCACTGATACTATCCTACTCAAATCCATGCGTTCTTTTTGCGACACCCTGTATGATTAGTTAAAGACAAAGATGGCTTACTTGAACCCTCCAAGGATTGGGAACGACCCAGTCGAGATTGTAAAATACGCCAGGCTCACCGCGAAGCGAACAGTCCAGTTCGGCAGGAAGACCAACAATAACGTGAGCTGCATTGGTTGCTTTTATGTCTGGCTTATTAACGCTATCCGAGTGAGCTGCAAACATCACAAATATCGAAATTGAAAGGCCTTACTACCTTTGGAAAAAGCATGAAAATAGGTACAGTGACATTCATTTAATTTGACGCTTGGCATTAGATAGATAGATAGAGATATCATTTCTTGAAGTTGCTGATGACCGTAGAATACGTTGGCAAACAAATAATATCTCTCTATCTATCTAATGCCAAGCGCCATATTAAATGAATATCATTGTACACCGCAGTTTACTCCTTCGGTCGCTGTGTTTGAAGCTAGAAATGTTTGGATATTTTCAAATATAAAATTGTCCTAGTATTTTTGCTGGTTACCTTAAAATGTTATTATCACTTATCAATTATTTTTTCAGTTGAAGGTCAAATTTGAGTGAAATTTGCTCCATGTTCATCGACTTATCCTGTTATTTAAAAGTTGGAAAATAGAATTTCCAAGGTTGTACAACAGTTCTACAGATCTTTCTGAACAATTTAGTACCATTTTCATGAGTATCGGTTGAAAAATAGCTTCCGAAGGAGTAAACTCGTTTTGAGCCCCCTTTACCCGTGCATTGTAAAAATGACCTCAAATATAAACACACCTCATAACAAATATTTCATTTATTCTATTGATTCTTATATGCTACTTTAAACTTTATAAACTGGTCAATATTAATGGCATTTTCAGGAGTTTTATGGTGGATTTTTTATTCATAAAGTTAGATTAAATCAGATATTTTATTCATTCATGTTACTGGAAACTTCAGTAATCGATAAATTAATTCATAATAGTTGTAGAAGATTTATATCCATTAGAATTTACTCATTTCGTCATAGAGATTGATAGATTGTCAGATATACACTTATACAGTTTTAGCCAAAATAAACACAGTATTACAGTATTTGAAGTATATTACAGTATACAGAGTATTACCATTTCAGTATTGATTATTTTGACTGATACTGTATTCATTTTTCACTGTATTTGTAAATTATTCAAATTGGTTAATCAACATTCAAATGCAGACGATTGAATACATGAATTTTTAAAAATTAAAAATTTAAATTAATTTTTCATAAAATTCATAGATTTTTTCATAAATATGGATCGACAGATATCTTATTTATAAGCATGAATGTAATCATTGATGCTATTTGTCATAGGCTAAATATCAGTACATAGGTAATTGACATGTGCGATTCTATTTTATTCTATTTTCAACCAACTGTGCAGTAGATCTAGTGACATAAACTATTCTATTTTCAACCCACTATGCAGTATATCCAGATATCAAGCTAGAATAAACTCCATCATCGGAATAAAATAAGCATGACACATGCCGAGCAATACTCACAGATAACATGAATTTGAAAATGAAACGATTCCGGACTACGAGACGATCCTTTCATGCTTGCAACACAGGAATAAATGTTGATTGTATCCAGAAGTGTGATGCCTCTCAGCAGATATCCTCTGCGGATATCGTAGTCGGGATTCTCAACCTAGGAAGCAATGCAAAGACAACGTGCTATCTACATTATACAATATTTACACAGTACGAAACAAGCAACAATCTACAATGCACTATGGAAATTATGGAAGCCATGAAATTATAAACCTTAGGAAATTGTTTAAAATTGTTCTGCTTTAGTTTTCGAAGAGGAGATTGGTGATTTGGTAATATGATAATTATGACATGACCTGAATTTGGACTGCTTGTGTAAATTGGAAAAGGAACATTTTAGGGCATACACCTGTTGTACTCTACTTTGTAAATGATTACTGATTGATTGATTATGAAACGGGAGAAATTTTTATGTAAAAATGTAGCACCTACATTCTAAGGGCCGGTTAATGAGCTCGGAATATAGCTAAGTCCTAGACTAAAACGGGTGGCCACTGTAGCATCGACAAAAGTTAGCCTCGATACTATGTTGCTAACCCTCTAACCTGTCGAGACAAACGTTTGTCGATGCTAAGGTAGCCACCCGTTTTAGTCTAGGACTTGGCTAAATCCCGAGCTCATAAACCAGCCCTAAATGTGCTAATAAGGAAATTTGAAATGAAATTTATCAAGAAGCTGGATACGGATTGAATTTATGCTCAATTATTACATTAAATTGGAATTGAACTTTTACAATTCATGACATGATAAGTGGAAACATGCAATCAGAATACACCAAGTTATTGGAATCAATAATTATTGAGCCTAGACTACATGATTTTCAAGGTCAGCTTCTAGCTACTATTAGCTCCAATTTTCAAACATGTTCAACTTTTCTTGCTGCTAAATTTTTAGCAGCTGTCGTCTGCTAGTCGCCGCTACTACTATGTCACACACAGCTGCTAGTAGCCGCTACTTTAGCAGCGGCTACTAAAGTAGCAATGTGTGACTGAGGCTTCAGTCACACTGTATTAGCTGCTAGCGAAATAGCTGACACTAAATAGCAAGTGTGGCACAGTGGCTTTTAAAAGCAGCTACTATCAGAAGCTACTGCCAATGTCAAACTTGCTACTTTGTTACTAATGAAGTAGGTTGATGTGACTCAGGCTTTAGCAATACGTAAATCCTTAATATCATTTCACACGTATCACAAGAATCATACCACAAAGTACTACAGATCATAGGACTCAACAAACGCAGAACTGGTATCGGTTTAAACCTGTTTATTAAAGAAATGTCAAATATCCAAGAAAATTTATTCCTTCAACCATTAAATCAAGCTTCGAAGTAGATTACAATAATATTTTTTTATGGAACACTGTATATATTTTATTGAAATATAATCAACTGAAAAGTATTTCGTTAACGCATTGCTCAACGTTACTGTCTTAAACTTTGTCTTGGGAAGAAATCCTTTATCGAAAAAGTCTAACTTTGACTTGTCCTATACTTCTTGCCAATGTCTCTAACAAAACTCAATTTTAAGATGATTGGTAGCAGTTTAAATGAAAGAAAGGGCTGCAAACAAGCATTAAGCATGACATATGAGTATAAGGTGATTCATTAAATTGAAGATACAAGAGAAACCCACAACTAATGCATGCAGCAAAAATAGTAGTATAAATTAAATTTATAAGCGGTTAACCAGAGTGCAAGTTTCCAAGCCAAATAGCAAAACCTTAACTTGACCTCTCACAAGTTATACTTTACAAAGATGTATCATAAGAAAGCATCACACAAATGCGTATTTCTTTCTCTATGGCTGTATGTTTACAAACTAACAGGTTGTGTAAGGTAGAAAATAAAAATATATTTACAGTGCAGAAGTGATTATTTACAAGTTGATAAATGATAGAAAAGTAAGGAAATAGCCAATTACAGAGAATTAATTACAGTAGGGAGAATTATCAATATGAAGCAAAATCACATCACATACCATTTACATACCATTACATACCATTCACAAATGCTCAATATGGCCCCCTTTAGATGCACAGCATATGTCTATACAATACTCGAATTCATCCCACACCTTAGCTAGCAAGTCTTGAGTGATGGATTCGATGGCTGCTCAAATGCGGTTCTTTAGTTCAACCAATGTTGTTGGAAGGGGAAGTGTGGTGGGGCACCGTCCTGTTGGTATACCACACTGGAATCTTCATGTGAGAGAGTTTTTAAATGGTAGGCTTCCTCAAAGATGGATCGGCCGTACTGGACCTAATGATTCCGCGTTAAGTCACTGGCCTCCATGGTTGCCGGACCTTACTGCTTGTGATTTCTTTTTGTGGGGGTTTGTAAAAGACAATGTTTATATCCCTCCCCTTCCAACAACATTGGTTGAACTGAAGAACTGCATTAGAGCAGCCATCGAATCCATCACTCAAGACATGCTAGCTAAGGTGTGGGACGAATTTCAGTATCGTATAGTATAAAGGGGGCCATATTGAGCACTTGTAAATGGTATGTAAAAAAAACTTTAATAGTTGTACTTTAATATGAAATTAACCTCATGTCCATATGATCATTAGTTTTGAAATTATTTACCTTTAAAATCGGATGATTCTTTTTGAAACACCCTGTATATTAGTCCCACAGACAAATCTACAAACATTCAAATATGAGCTAATAAATCTGTACAACAGTAATCGAAATACTGTACAGAAGTTGTTCTATTTTACAATCTACAAACATTCGAATATAAGCTAATAAATAAGTGCAACAGTAGGTACCGTATTCAAAATAGGAAGGAGGCCCACATACAAATCTACAAATACTCAGCTAAAAAATCTGTATAACAGCATGAAAAATACTGTACAAAAGTCATTCAATTTCCCAAAAGTTGTGCTATTTTCCATCTATTCACCTGTGATAGAGACAATAAAATTCCACTCTTCATCGTTGCCACCGCTGTTAGCATAGCACTGATAAACCCCGGCCACATCATAAGCCACATTGTGCAAAGTGAAGCCTTCCCGGTTGTCATACTTCAGAGGAGCTCCCATCAGATTCGGATAAGATTTGCCCACTTCCATTACTAAATTCTGCAATGTGTTTTCGTTAAAGGTTAGCACTCACCACCATATAGTGACGACAATCACAGAGCATAGAATAAATATAAAACAATTACTAGCAACTACGGAGACTGTATAATCACAGTGTGGACATTGAATGTTTGATTGATTAGCTCGGTCAAATCCTTAGACCATGTATAGAATAGACACGGTCTTCCTATCTAATTGTACTAAGCAATAGGCAATAAGCAACATTTGGATCATATGATCGTTTACTCTATAGAAACAAATAGTCCAATGCACACCTAAAGCAGCTGTTTCAGTGTGCATTGAACTATTGGTTTGTATAGAGTAGACAATCATATGATTCATATGTTGCTAGTTGCTATTATTTCAACATTAGGGAAGAAGTCTTTGAAGCAAACGACTCTACTGTTCTTGCCCCTAAGAGAGAGTGAGAGCGAGTGAACTGTGCGAGAGAGACAAGATTATATCAGCTGTTGAGATACTACGACTACACTAAATTCCAGGGCCGTCGCATGGTTTATTGGTGCCCGGGGTGAGATGTCAGGCGCCCTTCCATGTATAGCGCTACTGTTAGTGTAGCCTATAATACGAAAGCAAAGAACGCTCGTATAGTTGTGACTTGTGGTCTTGCCCCAAGAACGCTCGTATAGTTTCGACTATAATGATTTGCCCCTAATCAGCCAATTCATGTTTGCTTCAACATTTATAGCATAGGCCGTGTCTATTCTATACATGGTCTAAGGCAAGGTTATTAGAAAGAAGGTTGAACCATTCCTAATGCTTTTTGAATCCACAAGCTGTTGAAGTGGGGGGAATGATTCAGTTGACGTCATTTTGATCATTTATTTTGATCAGCGATAATTGAATGATAATGTGTGACGTCACATGAATAAAAACCAGGCTTCCCCACCGAGAGTGTTCAACCTTTTCTCTAATAACCTTGGGTCTAAGGTTCCAACACACTTATGGGAAATTTCGCACCAATGGTTACCCTTTGATTATACAGTCCCTGTACTAGACACCAATGAGTAATGCAATTAAAATTAACAGAAATGAAAAAGTGATTACAAAGGACTAATGCGCTAACATTTCACTCTTCAAGCAGATTAAAATCTGAAAGATTTCAAACAAGAAATCCCTATTCATTTAACCGTCATATCATGCTGCTCCATATTATTATTCTATGCTCTGTGTAAGCGAAGCATTATTATTTTTAAGCAAGTTCACCTGAACCATGTTATTTTTGGACATGAAGTGATTACAATATTGTTTCATGCATATTTTTTCACTCACAAAAAACTCTTATGAATATGAAAAGCGAGAGAAAATAATGATAGGATAAGTCAGGATTGAGTCAGAAGTAAATGTTAGACATGACATATTGAATACAGGCTGACAGTTTTGGACATATTGTATTTAAAAATTACCAAATATTAATATTCTAAAATAGATAATTCTATAATTATCTATTAATCGCTTAAGGCGCATAACAATTATTATGAAAAGTATAAAATAATTATGTAATTCATCATCTTTTTCCCAACAAAAATATATTTTTTCAAATCATAGGCCTATTTTCCCCAGTACAAACAATAGTTGAATGTGATAATTTCTGACATTTTACTATGATATACATAATGTATTGTAAGAAATATGCTTCTTGTAACAATTTATACCATTCATTGTTTGAGAGTCATTTGGCAAGAAGCATGGAAAAACATTGCAAGAGGCTACAAATTTATTTAATTGAATTCATTTTGATATTTTAGTGATATACATGAAAAGTTAAAATGGAAAATGTTATAAAAAATGACAAGAAATTTATTTTGAAGTTGAAATTATGTTTATATTTATAATACCGTACCCAATACCCATATTGTTAGAAACGGTATTGTTTCATTAGGTATGCGTTCTACCGAATAAATTTATACAAGGATTTATAACTGCCAATACGCACACCTGCATGTTGAATAGTGATGAATAGTGATGTTGATTTCTGATCATCTGCTCTACTTGTAAATCATCAACACACCGAGTTGTAATATCAGACTGAAATTTCGGTTTAATACGCATGCGTGCACAGGTGATTGAACAGCACACAATATGACAACATTGCCGGGTATTCCAATTGGATAACGCACCAAGCTGGCCAGTTGTCTTTAAGGATGAAAGTTTCCAATAGATGAATGCAATTGACATAAATCTAGTTTGACTTACCTCAGCTCCATTTCTTATCAATGACATGGTAACGTTACGGGAGGTGGGTCTGCATGGTACTCTCAAGTCCCCATATTCTGTTGCACTGTAAAACGTTGTGTTGTCGTAGAGCATCAAGTGTTCCTCATCTAAAACAAAAATTGAATCAGTCAAAATTGATCATAAGAGATTTAATACCAATATACAGTCAAATATCACATTAATACATAGATAAATACAGGGAGTTTCAAGAGGAATCTTCTCATACTGATTCCTGACACCAAAATAATGAAAAAGTTACATTAAACATGGGTCCTAAAATGCTTCGTTTCCCCTCTAGACGCCATTTTGTTTTTTCACTAATTATTTTTTTCTAAATAATGGTTAAACTTATGACATTGAAACTTTGCATCAACTTTTATGACAACTAGACAAAGCTACAAAAAATTATTTTTCAAATTCATAAAACAAAATGGCAGCCATTTGAAATTTTGTTTCTTAGATAACTCGAAAACCATTGATACTACAGAAATTTAAAATGGTTGCCATTTTGTTTTATGAATTTGAAAAATTGTCATAATTTTTTGTAGCTTTGTCTAGTTGTCATAAAAGTTGGTGGAAAGTTTCAATGTCATATGTTTAACCATTATTTAGAAAAAAATAATTAGTGAAAAAAACAAAATGGCGTCTAGAGGGGAAACGAAGCATTTTAGGACCCATGTTTACTGGAACTTTTTTATTATTTTGGTGTCAGGAATCAGTATGAGAAGTTTGGCAGATTCCTCCTGAAACACCCTGTATATAGATAGATATAGGCTAATAGATAATAATAGTGAAATATCACTTATTCATTCAACAAAATCACGTTGATGGAAATTAGTATTTTCATTATATGTTTAAATAACACAACATCTCACCAGACAATGTGACAGAAGCTAATACTAAATAATGTATTATCTAAGCAGTCCAAATTATTATAGAATCCAAACAACATAATGAAACTCAAACACTCATACCATTAGTAAACTCTACTCCGGAAACCCCCATTAATCTCCAATTGGATGACAAAGACCATCAATTTCCTATTGAAAAACATGACCTTAGATTCTTGACCAGCATCAAAGTAGTCAATAAATTGTACTTCAAGAGTGTGGTACGGCCTACTGTATACTTATTAATATGAGGTAAATATACTCTGATTATATGGGAGTTTATTTGCTACTAATATAAAATACTGTACAGAAGAAGTATAATCATTTTGAACCTGTTTCTTCATTGCATATTAAATTATCACATAGGACATTCTTGCTAAGAACATTATTGCTTATTAAAATTGCTTAGCACATTATTATCATCAAATGTTTGCTTAGCACATTGTTGTTTATAATTTTGCTTATTCATACCATCAAAGATAAATTTTTCCAACAAATAATCTCATTAAATAAATCTAGTTCAATTCTTGACAATAACTTGAAAGCCTTTAAAAGTCTTATAAACATATCTTGAACAAGATATGACACAGGTTCAAATGATTGAAATCCTTTAAATACTTTACAATCTTATCAATAAAAATGTTTGGAATTGTTTTTCAATGATGGTCACTCATTGTTCAACACACAAATATAGTAATTTAGTTTAATTACTAAATCATATCTGCATTTTTTGATGCAGATATGTTGTTTGATGATAGTTCATTCTTCTCTCACTTGATCGCTAGTAACTTGACTCTCATTCTCTATATTCCAATTATTCTTAAAACAAATAAAAATACCCACCTTGCACAAATACATAAGTTTCCCTGGTTAGTGGGCCATTTATATTGTTGATAGGATGACACCGGTAGTATCCCGTATCAAGATAGGAAGCATTGGTCACTGTCAGTTTCGACTCAAGCATGTCAGCTCTTCTATTGCTTGTAATTGAGATTCGGGGGGTTTGAGGACTCTGGAAAAAAAAAAAAACAACATACATCATGAGTAAGATTTATTAGCAATATATTATCATGAACTCTAGAAATATACCTCAGATCTACTAAACATAAAACAACTGTTTCATAAAACTTGAATTGCTATAACAGAAAAGACCAATACACAACATAAGTGTGATAAATAAACCAATATTAATATTATCATGTACTCAACAAATATCTCAGATCTAAACATAGAACTACCAGTATCATAAAAATTGAACAAATTTACAATTTGGACAGATTTATAATTAGAGGGGCTTTTAGCCAGATATAGATTATTTTAATAATGAATCATATATAATCTCCCTCTCCCATAAACACCTACCTACTTCCTTCCCATAGCCTTAGCCTCAATCTAGTTCACCTGTACACGTGTTCCGACGATGCGGCACAGCACCGCGAAATGTACATCAACACATCATTTGTGAGTACTATCTTACTTTCTAAGTGAATTTAGTGTCTATATTTTGATCAAGTGCGAAAAGGATGGATCCACAACAACCCATATATAATCCATCAAAATTGAATGTTTGATAAACTCTACGAGAATGTGAAAAGTGTGAAGCAACAACACAGAAGAAGAATTGTTTAAAGTAGATGCGCGATAAAATAGAACAAGACTGGCATGAGAAGAACTCAATGATAAACCAGACAACTGGATGTGTCAAGAGAAAGAATTGGACAGCTAACACGAAGCAGAAGGCTGAAAGATGGTTGGGAGAGAATCAATTGTTGCATACTATTGTCCGGTTTCTCAGACATCCAATAAAAAAAGGTGATAGCTTCAGTAAAAAATTAGATCAGCAAGGAGCTGGTATGGTGGATTTGACCGAACTAGGAAATCAAAAACTTGAAAAATCAAACTAAATCAAAACTAATTCTAAATTAAACTTAATAGCTAATACTGAGTGGCGCAAAAAGAACGGATGGATTTGAGTAGGATAGTATCAGTGGACTAGAGCTGTCTGTGACCGCAGAGCGACACCATTTTGAAGGTTAAAGTATCCAATTTTAGTATCAATGGCGCAATTGACCTTGAAAAATCGGGTATTTGCTGTTGAACAATATATCCAATAGAATAAATCTGCAATCGTCGTTCAACGGAGCTTCAGCAGAAAGTTTCAAGTCGAGCTTATTGGCATGAGATTCTTCTTTACTTGAAATTCAAGTTTACTATCGTAAATATCGTTACATTGAAGATTTGAATACTGCAATACATGAATGAATTGCTGCTGTATCAAACGTTAAGGACCAATTTGAGGCTTTTAATGAGCATTAACGCATTAAGGGCGCCATCTTTCCTATGTAATTTTTGAAATATACTCCAAGAGTTGGAGTTTTTCATACAAATTCTCAAATTGGGTTATTTACTTAGTATTTTGGTGTTAGGAAGATAAATGTATGATTCAAATAAACTTTCTTATAACACTTTGAAAAACATCCGTTCTTTATGCGCCACCCTGTATAACATCAATTTAATATAACTTAATAACTAAAATAACATCATGCAAGTGTGACATCTAATGGCCACACTGTGATTATACAGTCTCTGTATTTTATAGGTATTAACGTTTATAGAGGTACCGTACTTACGTATTCTGTGGCGGGATAGTCCCATTTTACTTCAGTCTCACTGTAACAGGTCAATGTGAAATCACCTCCGGTGTGAGAGTCAATGTATTCTTTGGATGGCTTCAGTATATTAGCTGCAACAAAAAAAATATATAAAAAACTTAATAACTAAAATAACATCAACTGGAATAATTCAATAAATTTTCAACTACGATTACCAGTAAGAAAAAAAGACATCAGTTTATTAAAACAACCTCTAGAATGTGAATTTGGGATTGAAACTGTTTTGGGCAATGCTTGATTTTCTTGCTGAGGATGATGCCTACATAAGCTCTAGGCTTGTGCATGGGTAATGAGAAGGATGATGATAAGAGATGAATTGGCCTACAGCTTTAGGTGGGTTCCGAACCACCGGGAACCACCATTTCATCTCAAATGAGTATGTTACAATATATTTTATTCACTTATGTTTAATTGTACCAAGGAAGTTCAATTTTGATCCAGGATCAGTGTAATGCTAATCAAATGGGATCAGCTCTATTCTGTTTAATAACACAGCCCATAGACTGTGTAAGTTGATTTGGGATTGAAACCGTTTTGGGTAATACCTGTTATTTCATCTCACTTGAGTATGTTTTAATAAATTCACATACAGTGAAGTGTATTGTAAATAAATGAAATGAATACATAAATATACAAACAATGGCTAGAAGATAATAGACTCAATATTCAGATTAAAAAATCATATTAATAGTGAATTATGTCTCAGAGATACATAAATATACAAAAAATGACTACATAAAATAGCTACATCAATATACAAACAATGACTACAAGAAAATAAACTCAATATTCAGATTAATAGTGAATTATGTTTCAGAGATTAGTAATAAGTTATATTGAGAAGATTCTTTTAAAAAAGAATCCAGTCGCATATGCTATCCAATTATAGAGAATTATCCATTGGTTAGTTGAGTGATGTTCAAAGAATTTTATTCTCAAACTTTTCAATTTGTTATTCTCTGCCATAGAAAAATTAAAATGAATTTTCAACTTATATAACTCTACAAACTGCAATTAGAAATACATATTAGTCTTCAAGTGAGATTTATTGCCATTTTTGTCAAAAAAATTGATCAACTGATTAAAATCAGAGTTAATTTCTATATAATTCCAAGTACTGTAACTGGATTTCCTTTACAATTCCCAGTACTGTAACTGGATTTCCTTGTGCAAGTAGGATTTCCTGTTCAATGAGAAAAATGTCAACAGTTATCTTGCAGAATATGTCATGCATTCACATGAGTAATTGTGGAAAAATTATATATTTTTTTACTATTTTTGAAGCTTGTTAATAGATTTCACATTAAACAATCACTGATAAGATAGTAAAAACATTCATTACTTTAAACAATAGTTCTACAGTAATTATCATTGACGACATGACAATTATTATCAAGTGTTATATTTTTCACAATTTATTTGTAATATTATAAGTTGAAAGATTTAGACCGCATCAGTTGTGAACTAATAATAATTTAAAATGAAAGAAGAATCGAAAAAATATGGTCGTAACAAAGAGAACATAGAAAAACCGAAACACAAAAAAATATTTGGGAAGAAAATGGACAAGCACACATAACTTGAGTCCAAAAATTGCCTCCAATATCCGAAATGAAACAAAACATAAATAAAAAATACGAGACAGCTAAACCGACTCAAGCAACTTATCTTATCGAAAAAGCGGTTGGTAGTTCTCCACATTTTTTAAGAGCCAAACCCAGATTTGAGAACTTTTTATTTTTTTACTGCAGTTCATACTTGCTTGCGGTTTGGAATTCCAGAAAAAAAGTTGAAGGAGCTACAAAACACTTGACAAAATATTATAAAATTGTGGTGGGGGGAGGGCGGGGGAAGTAAACAGGAAACTGGAATCATTCAACTCAAAAAGATAAGGAAAGTGTCAAATGGATTGCTTGTAGTTTAGCAAGAACTGAACTACAACAGAGTTATCTCAACCAATATTAGTAAAATAGTAATGGACATTCTGCTGGTTTATTTTGCTAGGCAACTAGATTAAAGATTTAGGCTAGGCGTACACCGGTTAGTCAAGACAAGACAAGACGACATTAGTCACGTTTAGTCACAGTAATTCACATAGCTGCTTATGAAGCAGCACACACCGATGCAATGACTAATCGGTGTGTGTTGCTTCATAAGCAACTATGTGAAGTACTGTGACTAAACGTGACTAATGTCTTCTTGTCTTGTCTTGACTAACCGGTGTACGCCTAGCCTTATTGTGCAGCCATATATTTCATTTTCGAATGTCACTGTCCTTTCATATACAGTTGTATCGTACATTTATTTGGACGAATGAAACTATTTGTTACTTGAAAAACTATCAAACTCAACCAAAACACTTTAATCGAACCCTATATGCTGGACAATCAGAATCTTGTAGTGTCCTTGACTGAGCTAACAGAATTGATTGTAGTCAGGAGAATAGAATAGTATTTCCCAGCTTTCCCGTGCGAAATGTCAAGATCTGACGACTATCAGAGTTGCTCAGAAGACCTTCAATTCATCTAACTGCCACAAATTATAGAAACGCGCCACGCAAGGTTGAGAAACACGCCACTATTCTACTAAGTGGCGCCACACAAAAATTATCTTCTAGTCTATAAAATAGATAATCTACAATAAAGAGTCTGTAAAATAGTCTTAGGTATTGCTAAGCTTGCTGAGCTGAAAATACGATAATGATGATAACAGAAATAATAGTACGGTTAAATACATATTCGTATAGCAGGATTCTTTCAACTTGTCAGAAAACACCTGATTTAATGTTAGTAAACGAGCGTACATCAATCAGCTGTTTTCTGACAATTTAAAAGAATCCTGCTATATAGCTTTTTATATATGGGGAGACCCTCACAGGTAAGTTCCAACTCGCATAATTTTTGTGTCTTTATAAGCACCATTCAATTCAAAATTTTTATCCTAATGAACAATGATTTTTGAAAAATTCCCCTGATAGCAATTGGGTAGCTGAAAAAATAACTGATGAAATAACTACCGGAAAAATTTATATGAATAAAATTTTGTTAGGCTATACCGGCCTACATTAATGAAATCTAATTTCAATTATCGAATTCCTTTGAAACTGCTTTGGTAACAATTTTATTAGAAACATTAATTTCTATGTAAATAGGATGTTCAGTGTTATTGTACGAAATATTTCAATGAATATTGAATGACTCATGTGTTTACTATTTTCCTGTGACCAATCCAAAACATCAGTCATTTTCAACGAAAATAGCGATGCAAGTGAATTGATGTCTCGTAATAAAAAGTAACTTACAGTGACAGAAAGATCCAACAACCAAATGAGATTTATGACAATAAAAAGCTATCAAAATTTGATGATAATGTTCATTATATTTTTGTATCACATCAATGTTGAACCTATAAAATTTATGTTCCACGTACGATCTATAAACTTTATCAAAATTAAAAATTCATTTGGAAAATTAACGTTTTGTACGTTACATAACAATACGATAATAATATTGACGTTTCTTATAAAAATACTTTCACGAGTAAAAATTATTATAACATAAGTCACTACTACTCTCTTTTAGAACATTATTGTTGTATACTAACTGTTACTATCACGAAATTATCAGGTATTTACAATATATTGAATAAAAAAGACTGTCAGAAACACAAATTTATTAAAACATCGAAATACCGCCGATTTCGGTTACACCGAAGATTTTCAATCTCTATTACTTACGAGAGATATTGGTAAGTAGCAGACTCAGTTAAGACTCTCACTTAAGGTACTTACTCTGGTAAGTGGGCTTCAGAGATTGATAATGGAGTACTGGTAACGACCGAAATCGGTATCTCGATATTTTAATAAATTTGTGATTGTAACAACTTTTTTTATTCAATAAGGATAATTACAACAACAATATCACCTTCACTTCTATACAAAAATATTTACACTATTTTTATATTTTCTAATTTCAAATTTATTACAACCACACAAATCAAGTATGAGTAATGCACTGCTCACTCTAGGATACTCAAATCGCGGATACTCGGCGACTAAAAATAACAAACATGTGTTTTTAAATGATGACGTTCAGACAATACCGTTGCAGGATCGTCTGGGCGTCATTTGAAAACACATGTTTGTTATCCGAGTCGCTGAGTAGCCGCGATTCAAGTATCGAAGTGTGAGTAGACTGTAGAGCCTAAATCAAATCTCAGTAGGAAGTAATGAGTTCAATGGAGTATGCCATTTGAATTAACAACCCATGACGTATTACCTCAAAGGAGTATGCCAATTGAATAGACAACCTATGGTTGTATGGTAACTCACTTTCTAATCATAATGCACGAGACCTATTATAGACACTATATCAATTCACGTAATACGGATCTAGAGCTTCTTCTTCTTTCCATCTTCATCTCCTTTTTTTCTTTCCTTTGAATTTCAAATATTTGCCTCTTCTTTCAATAATTCTTTTATTTTCCTTCTTCTTACATTCTATTCTTCTTTTATTCAATTTTCACCTTGCTGTAAACTGAAATAGTTACTGTAAAAACTGCAAAATATACTAGTACTACTTTTTAGGGTGATGCCCACATGAGCTCTTGGCTTGTGCGTGGGTAATGGGAGAGGTGATGATGAGAGATGACGAATAATTTTTAGGCAGACGGGACAGACGGCTTAAAGTCTCCTCCGGAAGACGGGAGTGGCCCGAGGAACGTTATTTTTTCTTCTCTTAAAATATTGTCCAAGATTTCACAAAACTTTGCAATTCTTACAGAGTCTTTTGATTAACGTACTTGTCACTAAAGGACATAACTTTTTTACTCCATGAAAATAGGATGAGTTGCAGTAGTTTTGGAGTAGTTTATATTTATCTTATCTGCAATGCACAAGCATCTTGTACACAACCTCTGTTTGCTTTGAAACATCACACCCTGAATCAAAGAAGAACATCTATAAGCATTTTGTATCTCTCTCAACAAGACACAAGCCATATGCCATATATCCAAACTTCCTTCCGTAGCTGAAGGCGTTAACTGTATATTCCTATCCGGGTCATAGTCAAGTATAGAAGAAGTAGAATACATTTCGCTTCCGTTCTGACCATTCTCAAGTGCGCGCATAAAGAACAGACTATAGACAGACTCTTCACAGAGAAATACTAATTCAAGGCTGAATGCTAATAAAAATAAATATAATTATAATTGTCTTTATTGATTTTAAACACATTACAAACAAACAAAAAATTTCAAGAATGATTTCATACATTTTCGGCATTTATCTCATGGATTGAATTAATCCGTCCAGGAGAGGGAGGGGGTGAATGCTGATGGTAAAATCAAAATCGTATTCAATACTGAGTTAGATAAAAAATTCAATTGTGTACAATTCGTGAATTATTCGTATAAATATCAAGAAATTCCATGTACTCATCGCTTCCCGGTGGTTCGGAACCCACCTAAAGCTGTAGGTCCATTCATCATCATCCTTCTCATTACCCACGCACAAGCCTAGAGCTTATGTGGGCATCATCCCTAGCAAAAAAAAATCCTTTTTTTTCATGAAGTAAGTTAGGCTACATTGAATTGCTTTTCTGTTAGAAAAGTCTGCAGACCGTCTGTGACAGTTACGCAGACGCTAGTTAACCTTGTACGACTAGCGATATTCGATGACGTACTGTGTCTCAATGATTGCCTCTTCTAGAGTCTGAGTGGTCCAGTCTGAGAGCTCTGACTCATGCGCCCAATTAGGTGTGACGTCATAATATCTTCTTGGAGCGAAATTTCCCCACCATTACTTGAAAGGAATGACCAATGGATAGAATACTTGGGAATTTATTTATTTGTAGTTGCAAGGAGAAAAGAATGTATACTTTGTTCAGAAAGTACAGTACTCCTCTAACAGTTTCTATGGGTAAAAATATTTATTTATAATGAAGTTTAACTATAGCACATTGGCTAATGAACAGTTCAGTTCTGCCTTAATAAGAGATTTCACACTAAAAGATATTTAAAAATTAATTATTTCCTTTTCAACTCGAACTGAGGAATGCTCTGACATGGGTAAAAATAATGAACTGTTTGTATTGTTACGTACTATTCATACCTGTTGATATGGGTTAATAAATTAAAAATAAATATAAATATAGATTTAAAATAATAAAAACTACAATCAGCATGCTTTGGAGCATCGCTCAGAGGACTGCTTTTCAATTACTCAGGGCATTATTCCTATCAATTATTTAATTTTTATAAAATTTAAAAATTACTTATTTAGCCTATATTATTTAATTTTATTAATTTTGAATTTTATTATTTGACAAGAGGTCATTATTTGAGCCCCGAGCAGTAGAAATACTGCTACCTCTTTCAGAGACTTGTGGTCTTATTATTACTGTACTTCTATTATTTATAACATTGACGGGATTGCACGAAATCCAATTAAATTGAACCGCTGTACAATGAAGGAGCTCAATTGCAATCAAATAATTGAGTTAGTTCAAATATTTCCCGACAAACTGTATCTCAATAACACCAAAGTGTCAGACTTCTAATATGATTCGAGTTTTCAGCGCATTTCATGTAAAACCTGATTTAATAATTTATTTTCATTTTGATGACAAAGAGGGATTTGGGAATTGTTTTAGTATTTTTTTCTCAATTCTAAAGCTAAATCATAGGCCTATAATAATTTCCTACATGTTAAGAGTTTCTTTACCGGATGCTCTGTGTATGCATACAACTAGCAAATAAGTTATTGTCCATTAGCCTAGTTTACTGTTCCAAAAGTAATTATGTCATATTGTTAGGAACCGTTAAACTTTCACTAATATGTTTATGAATGAACAAGGCCGAGATATATGAAAGAGTTTAGTGGCTGTGATGGTCGCTTGTTGAGAGCGATTGCTATGTAATCATGAGGATAAGTCACGAATACTCAAGACTGCTCTTGGATGGGTGACCGACACAAAAATAAGGGGAAGTGAAATCTACCCGTAGGGTCTCCCCACTGATAAAAAGCCATGCAAATATATAGGTCTACCGCTAATAAGGTAGGTATTCTGCTAACACGAAGTATTTATCATCTTTCAAATGTACTAAGTCAATAAAATAAATTGCAGCATGATTGAAACTTATTAAAGATCAAAAGTGCGAGCTCTTTTACAAATATTGTAATAAAGTACGTGTTCTTGAAACTTCAGGAATCTGTCATGTGTGAAGTTTTTACAAAATTAAAGTGTAACTAATGAATCTCAAGTTTGAATTCTAATTCAATGCAAGTTACTGCAGTACGAAAAATATTCATAGAAGCCCGCAACTCTAACATAAAATAAAGGCAAACACATTTCTTTACTTTAGAATAGAAAACCACATTTTTTTAGAGTATTCAGAAGCAAGAAGTGTGAAGTCAAATCAAATACATGGACGTTAACCTAAAGCAACGAGATAAACAATCAAAAACAAGAGAAATGGTTGTGCAGAGGCCGTATTTTCAAATAGAAATAACTTTCGTAATTATAATTTCGGCTGAAAAATTAAACTTAAGACTTTAAATCATAAGATGAATTATGCATATTAGGATCGTTTTAATTACTCCATTCAAAGCTGTTACATTATGAATATTGAATTATTATTATTATGAAAGGATGCGTCAACAGGTATAAACAGGAAAGGTGAGGCATGGCTACCTGATGATTCAATGTTACAAAACTTACCTGAGCAAAAAGCCTGCAAAGTTATCCAAATTAAAAACTTATACATGACGACGCACAAGTAATAAACATCCTCACACACTATTTTATTATCACACCATAATTTAACACAAATTTCACACACAATTCACTAAATATAAGGCATAATTCTTAACCTTAAACGCGTCAAAACTTTGACAGAAGATTGCAGAAGCTGAACTGAAATTTCTTGTCGTCTGTGATGAGATCATATGGAAATCTGCTTCCAATTTTTGCCGCAAGGTATCGCCACCATACAGTACCAAATGTTACTGGCGGGACAAAAGCGGAGATATGAAACTCATTTCCTTTCAGTTCGATAAGAAGATAAAAATGATTGCTATTTCCTTTGAAGCCCTCAAAAAAGTCAACATAAAACTGTAGATAACACTTCTGAAATATTTTAATAGTTAGACCCTACTCCAATATGCTGAATTAATACTGTATTAAGCCTCTAATTAATTTATAATGAATGAAAATTGAAACTACAGGTTTGAGACCTCTCTTGAAAAAATGTTAACTTTGTAATTATAAATAATATTTCATGCTATTAATGAATGGAATACACTCGTAATTTTATAGACATTGAAGATCATTATATTGAAATGATTCCATAATTTTTGTTTGAAAACTTTAATGAGTTTCAAAAATATATATATATACTGTACCGGTGTTGTATAGAAAATCACTGTACCAAGTCAGCTGCTGAGGTTCAAAAATTATTGGTTTTAATCCAGTATGGTATTTTATGGTTTTAAAAATATTCTGAGAAAATATAAATTCAAATGATCACTCTTGATACCTTTGTGTTATTTAACCCTACTTGTTTTGAAGTCTCCAGTGAAATGAAAGGGAATAATATAATTTATTTGGCAATTATTTTTTAAAATTCTGCAAGTAATTCAAGAGATCTGTACCTGCCAATTGATTCATCAGAAATCAGAGGTTATTTGTTTACCTATTCGATTTTAAACTTTACATCAATTTATAAGAACACATCAGTAAAAATCAAAGAATGTTTTGAAATCTAACAAATGTCTTGATGAGTCTCAAAGTATTTCGAGTTCTAATTTTTCTAATCTTGCTGGTGTCGAGTATTGAACAAAGTACATGTTTGAATAATGGACTTGCCCTGACACCCCCAATGGGCTGGCTATCCTGGCAAAGATACAGGTGTAATGTTGATTGTACCACATATCCTGATGAATGCATAAGGTGAGTAAATAGAATCTCCAAATTTCCCATTGAAAAAAATTATTAGGAGTTCTGGTTCTTCATTCAAAGAATACATTACGAATATTTTTTATATTTTAGGTTGAGTGACAGAGAGGACTCTCTAGTCCTAACTCCGTCTAATAAAGGATATTTCCAATAAAGGAAAATTACAATAGCTTTTCTATTGGTTTTTATTTTCTTTTGATTCTCGCTTTATTAACCAATTGACCAATTCTCGCTCTATTGATACTCACTCTATCTAGCTTTTTCTATTGAAGCTATTTTCTTTTGATTCTCGCTCAATAAAACTCATAAACCTAAGTCTGTCAATGTTTCATTCTCCTTTCCTCAACAGAATTCATTCCAGACAAATATTAATTATCAACTCAGTCATTTTCCACATAAAACTAAAATAATCAAGAAAATCCAGGAGTAAAACTATATATTTTAGAATCACTGTCTTTGACACACGGAGTAAAACTCCGGGTTTGAAGCAGTTTAATATAACGCTCTCAGATTTAGATAACGTGAGAGATTCATGTGAATTCAAGGTGATAGTGTTCTTTTCATTTATTTATTCATTCAAAATTAATAATCTTTCTAAAGAAGATTATTGAGGATCAAAAGAAAGCTAGCATATTTTACATGAGTAGTAATAATGGACTATTTATCGAATTATGAAGCACTTGGAGGAAACCTCCGTGATGTCTCCTCTTGAAGGTTAATAGGCTATTGAAGTAAAATAATTACTATAATTTCTTTTTTACTGTGGTGATGCCCCCAAAAGCTCTGAGTTTGTGCTTGGGTGATGGAAAGGATGATGTTGCGAGATTTAAATCATTCTTATACGGTATCATGTTATATCTTTTAGTCCTCAATTCATTCAATTTTTAGTTGACTTTTGATTTTCAATTTCAATTTTTAGTGTAGCATGTTATATTGTTTCCAGCGAAAAGCTTTATCGTAAGATGGGCGAATTGATGGTGAGCGAAGGCTACCATGCTAAAGGCTATCAGTACATTATTATCGATGATTGTTGGCTGGCCAAAGAGAGAGACAAAGACGGAAAAATGCAAGCAGATCCTGACAGATTTCCGAACGGAATAAAAAGTTTGGCGGATTTTGTGAGTTTTCTTCTGTTTATCAAGAATATATTACCCTTTATAATGTATTCTATTCTATTTAAAAACCACTTGATTGTAGAAATCACTTGATTTTCACTTACATGTTCAGGATGAAACGATCGTCACTATGTAAGTTAAAATCAAGTTATTTCTACTTAAAAGTGGTTTTAAATAGTGTTGTTTACTGGTAGAAAAAAGCATGGATACACAACTCAATATTATTCTATTCTATTCAATTCAACTAATCAATTGTTGTCCATCAGTTTTCATGTTGGATAGATTTTGCCAAATATATAGCAGGATTATTTTAACTTGTCAGAAAACAGCTGATTTAACATCAGCAGCGTATATAATCTGTTGTGACACAATATAAAACTGCATTATTTTAATTACTAATTTGAAGACCTCTACTGAGTGTATTATTTTCATTATTGATGGATAAATATTGAATTTTATGCATGTACAATAATTATGTTTTGTGGGCAATAAATTTCAATTTCTATCTCTTTTATATAGACTAGAATTCAAATTTACTTTTTCAAATATAACTCGCTTACCATCTTTCATATAGACTAGAATTAAAATTTACTTTTTTAAATATAACTCGCTTATAATCTTTTATATAGACTAGATTTCAAATTTACTTTTTTAAATATAACTCGCTTACCACCTCTTCCTCTTTCAGTTGCATAAAAAGGGTTTGAAACTTGGCATCTACGGAAACTATGGTACAGAAACATGTGCTGGTTATCCAGGAATGATGGGACATGTACAACAAGACGCTAAATCGTTTTCTGAATGGGAAGTCGATTATGTGAAGATTGATGGCTGTAACAGCGATCCCGCATGCATGGATCGTGGTATGTGGCAATCGAAAATAATTCATTCAATATCAGTTTAAAGTAGTTTGAATATTGATATTGTCATGAATAAGTAAAGGCTGTTGCCTTTGCAGGGACCTTCCTTGTTATTAATACAGTATATTAATACTATTCTATGTTATATCTATTGTATTATTAATTCTATTATTTTTCATTGTACTCTTTAAGTTTGCTGTATTTTGTTTCAAGGATAAATAAATGATTTGATTGATTGAAAAAAAAATAATAATAAAATAAAAATTCTAGTTATTCTGGTAGTATTTTTCGATGAAAAATATTATTAAATTATTTTTCTTATCAACAGGATATACAGAGTTTGGACGTTACCTGAACTATTCAGGTCGGCCTATTGTGTATTCTTGCAGCTGGCCTGCTTATCAAGAAGAGGAAGGAATAGCGGTGAGTGAGTGAATGAGTGAGTGAGTGAGTGAATGAGTGAGTGAGTGAGTGAATAAATTGAGTGGTGAGTGAGTGAGTGAGTGAGTGGTGAGTGAGTGAGTGAGAGATTAATATGTACACAAAGTTTCATGAACCTCGAAAGCGCTCAAGTCAGTAAGTGAGCAAATCATTTTCTTACATTTAAAATAAGATGACTGCATGATCAGTTTAGTGATGGTGAAATCAAAATAATGTATACATCCATCGCAGTTCGTAGAATGGATCAAGAAATCATAATATTTATTTAATTACAGTATTTTTTAATGACTTCAATTGATTTGAATTCCAGCCCAACTATACCGCCATCATGAATACTTGCAATCTGTGGAGAAATTACCAGGATGTACAGGATTCGTTTCAGAGTGTCAAGTCGATTATCAAGTACTACGGGGAACAACAGGATATCTATGCTAAATTTGCCGGCCCCGGTCATTGGAATGACCCAGATATGGTAAATATCTTGATATAAAAAATGAAATATATATAAATAATATAATTAATTGTACTGCTTGAATACATGTTATAAGTATTCCATTTTTATTAATTTCCAATTGAATTCAAGTATGACAAATAATACAAGTATTGTCTATTGCACAAAGATTTATTGGAAAAAATAACGTAACTTGTTTTTAATAAATCTTTGTGGAATAGACAATATTAATAGCCTAATCCATTCACCTTACTATGGAAAAGTTCGACATCTCTGAATATAGAGTGAAAAATCTGGTCAATAATATATTAGTAAAGACAGAAGTGAAAAACGACTTCCTATATCTGTAAATAGGCCTATATGAATTATTATCTAAGCTCACTAGTATAATATAAAGTAATATGTGTTTCTGGGATTTATCTAAAGAAACAGAATAATTGTCTCGACAAGCTTTATGACTATTCAACTCTACCTATATGTAAACTTGGTTTCCAATTATTAGGCTAGGCGTACACCGGTTAGTCAAGACAAGACAAGACGAGATTAGTCACGTTTAGTCACAGTATTACATTAGTTATGAAGCAACACACTGATTAGTCATTGCATCGGTGTGTGCTGCTTCATAAGCAACTATGTGAATTATTGTGACTAAACGTGACTAATCTCGTCTTGTCTTGACTAACCGGTGTACGCCTAGCCTTAGAGTACACCAAAATAATCAAGAGTATATATAGTATAATCCAATATCTATTGTTCCTAATATTTCAGTTAGTTATAGGCAATTTTGGCCTGAGTTTAGAACAAAGCAAACTTCAAATGGCAATGTGGGCTATACTGGCTGCACCTCTTATGATGTCAGTCGATCTTGGAAATGTGAAAAAGGAATTCAAAGAAATTCTCCAAAACGAAGCAATTATTGCTGTGAATCAGGATCCGCTTGGGATTCAAGGACGAAGGATTTACAAGGTGTGTTTCCTTTCTGTTCCATTAGAAATTCCATTTTATATTTCTAAATCTATTCATTTACTATAAAAATTATCCAATCATGTGTAAGCCCGCCGCTTGCTCTGCTCAAATTTTACGCCAACTTATCTATTAATACTTTATTTAGCCAACTTAAAATGTCAAATTAAAATGTATATCACTGTACATATTATTGTTCACAGATTTATACATCAATCAATCAACGAAGTCTTAATTCACGAAAATAGATAAATAAATAAATAGACTACAGTAGTATAAACAAATAATATAGAATTCTGTTCTCTGTGATATTATGTATATAATGACATGTTTAGAATATTGTTCAAGTTTTGAATCACTTGAGATGATGTTTTTTTAAATTAAATTGCAGCATATTATATTGAGTGTTTGAGAGGTCTATTGATATTTTTAGTACGTATATTGATAGAGTATTTGTGATTACAGAAATTTACAAAAACTCATTTATTTCCAGAGTTGCCAGCCAGCATTTTTACCTTCTATAGAAGCTGGGTTTCTATGGAATCAATTATCAGCCAATGGGATAATGAGGTGTCAAGGAACGGTGAATATTTCTCAATTTTTTTCTTCAATTTACTATACTTTAAATCAATATGATTGAATCTTAATGTGTTTTGAAGTACCCAATTTCACATGTGAGAATGATTAGTAAGAGTTTATAAGTTGTAAATTTCTCAAAATTTTGTTGGTTTCTTATTCAAAATCAATCTCTACAGGCCTATCCAGACTTGGTCGATGATTCAAGAATCAAGAATATTTATTGGCCATTAAGTACAGAGTTATTATACAATAGGCTTTGTCAATATAAAAGAGGGCACAAATCACAGTCCAGTCACATTTTTATACAAGTTATAGTATTGAAACGTTTCGATTGCGATAACCCTTCCAACCAAATATCTCCCGGTACAGTAATAATTTTGTTCCAAAGCCTAGTTCATCCTTCTTGAACCGTTGATTAAATGTAGGTAGTAAGATTTGAATGTAATATACTTTCAAATTTACTTTTAACAATGGAATACAGTTACAGTAGTAAATGTGAAAGTTTATTATATTCAAATCAGTGTTAGGCAATCATATTACATTTAAAAGTGGAAGTACAATGAGTAATAATGTTTTTAATGTAAAAGTTTATTAAATTCATTTTAAATATTGCTATACATTATAATTATTATGTCATTTTTTTCATTACAGGAGAACACAGTAGAAGTATGGGCTAAACCGATAACACCAGTTGATGGAAACTATTATTCCTATGCTTTAGCGTTTGTCAGCTTTCGAACGGATGGCGTACCCTACGCTTTCAGTGCTACCCTGGAAGATTTAGGATTGTATTCACCTAAAGGCTACTTAATACAGGTGAGTAATTACAGAAAAATTCTATTTTTTATCTTTTTTTTGGCGCAAACCGCATCAAAATCGGTTCACTCAATCTTCTCCACGAACTTTCCATAAAGTCCGTCGCACGAAACTCTTTTCATATAATATGTAAGATAATATTGAAATTATTCCAAAAATAGGGTAACACATTTCTAGTATGTTTTATTGCACATGCAAGCTGGTATATGTGCCATTTTCTTCAGATGGTTTTTTTAACTGTTCAAAATGTGAATAGATAGTGAAGCCGTAGCACTAAAAATAAGATAGATAGATAGATAAATGACTTTATTTTTCACTTTCACATTACAAAAGTGCTGTGGGCGAAGTTGAGGCATACAAGCCCCCTCTTCCACTTAACCCACCTAGATACCTAGTATACCTAGATAGCCTAGTAAGATACCTAGTAGCCTAGTGGAATAGACAATTTAAATCCGTGTAATAGCTCTTGAGATAATATAGGCCTACACTAGATATCTCAAATACAGTATATTGAATTCAATTTTCAATTCATATTCCAGCTGTCCCGGCAGTTGTATCATCCTTCCCCCCCCATTTCCCTCTCTTTCCACATCAGATGTCCCCTTCATGCCCAAAGGATTTCATGTCCCCTTCATCTTATCTTCACCACCGAAATGTCACCCCTCTTCTAGTAAATGATGTCTTCCTTCATGCTTGGCCCCAATGCCCCTTCATTGTCCGCTCCCCCTCTTCCCCAGATATCCCCTTGGCACAACCCCGCCGCAAAAGTGTCACGAGTATAAATATATTTAATACTATCATATAGGTACTATTAGATGTGAAGCACAGAGAAAATTAATCATAATATTAATTTATTTTATAATATTAATAATTTAATTTAATAGTAATGAATTTTTATAATATTATTCAATTTATTTTATTATAATATATAATATATTTTATAATATTAATAATTTAATTTAATAGTAAAATTTTTGTGAAGCACAGAAGAGAAAAGATAATGTATTTAACGATATACCCAAATAGCCTATTCCTCAAATAAATTATTAGAAACAATAAAACATGTATAATAGAACGATAACTCATTCTTAATTGATGATTGTAGCGTAAAAATAATAGAGTAGAAAACCTAGAACAAAAAAGAAACGGTCCAGGCGGGGTTGAACCAGGACCTATGGGTTTGTAAGCAGGAAACTTATGCACTGAGCTACTGAGGACTTAGGAGTTTCTTGCTAATTTTCTGTTCTTGAATCGATCATCTCTCCGTTGGAGTACCCGTTCAGCCGTCAAGTTTGAACATAGCTCTTTAAAATGTTTTCATTGTTTATTAATTATAGGAGATTTTCTTATATTTTTATTACATATTATGTTAACCAGTGCTGTAAAATTCAAACTAATCCAAAATCATCAATCAGTTCAATAGATTCTCGAGTTATAAGCTTGACGTACAGACACCAATTCTCTTTTATTAATATAGATTAATTTTATTGCAATTTATAAAAAATGTAAAAGTTTTTTAATAACGCATATTGAAAACAGAATAAATATAAAATTAGAATAAGATATCTCTAGAAAATCTATGAATGAATAGTTCAACAATTTAAAGATATTAACATTAGGAGCCAGTTCAGCCTGAGGAGCTCTTTGAGTTTAGCCAAGTCCCTGAACTAAAACGGAGTGGCCACCGTCGCATCGTAGCACAACATAAAACGTTAGCCTCGACACTATGTACTTAAGGGCTCTCTATGCTGCTAACCCACTAACCCGTCGAGACACAAAACGTTTGTCGATACTGCAGTACGGTAGCCAACGTGTTTAGTCTAGTTCAGGACTCTGGCTAAATATCATTGTAACCTGGTTCCGGTTGTAGTTTCTAGCTTAACCCTTTGTGGACCGTTTCGATCTATTACCGTCATGGCGTGCATCTAGGCTAGGACGAGAAGTTCTCCACCAATGGTGTCTCATGGGTCGAACCCCGGTGACAGACCATGTGTCGTTTACCGCATTAGGTCGAAGACCGGTGTCTCCTCGACTTTATTTTTCTTGTCCCAGAAACGAACTCAAAGATTAAACAAGCACCAAAGTGAACATGCTATGTGTTAGTGGACTATCCATAGTTATTTCTGTCAAAGCGTTGTCAGCTGCTTGTCGGCTGATACTGCAATCCTTGTTATAATAGAGTATGTTGAGCACAATATTCTGTCAGTCCTGTGAAAACAGTTCTAACTTATTTATGATTGTTTTTGTGATCATGCGACAGTTCCACTTCGAGAATGTTTGAAAAATGTATACTCTAGTAAAGTATAATAAGAATATATCAGTAAAGAGACTGTTTTATGCTTGATTTTTTCAATTTCAAATTATTCCATCAATTAGTTTTCAATAATAAAGGTTTCTTTTTTTCAAAGTTAATATTAATTTAATCTTTTTCAAGTTTATACTTAATCTCTTTTCATAAAAGTTTGAATATGTTGAGCTAGTCACATGCAGCCATTAACTAGATACCAATAATGCTATAGCCTACAATAAAATAAATGCATACTACTCATACTAACTTGAGAGAATTATTATATTCTTGAAAATTATATATTTATGTTAATTTTTATTTGGACTTATAGAATATTGTATTATAATAATATGAATTATCAGTTACAAATTATAAAACGTTTTGAGGGAAGACAAAATGAATTTATAACACTTCATAATTAGCAACGTAACAATTGCCTTACAGATACACTGTCTATTTTCATATATAAATACAATTATACAAAACTACTTAACAAATATAGCCTATTACAGTATTTCCTTAGATTTTGTCATTCATTGTGTACTTCCATGATTATATTTTATATGCATAATACTAATGAAGCTTTGTAACAGCAATGCAGAATTGACAGACTATTCAACCAAGACATGCTCGTCCAGTAGGACAGGCTGGCTGACAGGCAACTCGATCAAATAAGTGGCAGTGCTTTGTTCCCAGTGACAGACTGAGGTTCGATCAGAGCGCCTCTCATTTCATTACAAATATTCTCGTCCACAAAGGGTGGTGCAGCATAGATGTCTGATCGCTAGCAATGAGTGAGATTTAAAATATTGAACAAAGTAGACGGTAAACAAACACTATAGACTTTTCATAAAATTTGACAAAAACTTCATTTATTTTATTCAATATAGATGTTTTTTTCGCAAATTTCATAGGAACATTTATGAGTAAACGGATCTTTCTTCTTTCAACAGGACTTGTACGAGCCAAACGATATCGGGTTCCCAGTGGTTGGAGTTGAAACAGCTATCAATATCAAAGTCAACCCTACAGGAGTTGTTTTTCTACGCGCTAAACTGCAGAACGCCAAGTGCAGCAAGAAAAATCCGAAGTCCGAACATCCGAAAAATCAGACCAGCACTGGCAATCAGACTACCGTACATAAGTTCCAATTTTCTCCAGATATTTTCGTATGAGTTGAACAGAGAAACAGTCTACCCTGCTCTGAAGATTTGAGAGGAGAGACTGTTGGACTTGAAATTTAATAAAATAGAAATAAAAAACTTGAGAAACATGAAGACTTGAAAGACTGTTAAGGAGAAAGGTCCATATTATTTATTTATGAATAATATGATGTTGCTTCAAAACACTGTGTTTAAAGTTGAAAATATGAAGACGTGAGAGAACTTGAAAGCCCTGTAGGAGGAGATTCATTTTGACCATAAAATGGTTATTTCGTTTTACCCGTGGTTATTGAACGATTATAATTATAATATTGCTACAAAACATGAAACATAGGTACTATATAAAAAGATGAACTTTGAAGAAATTGAGGGTAGCCTAATACATGGTTACCTAATGTGAGAGAAAAAATTGCAATGAATTTGGATATGATTCGAAGGAGTGGGGCTTCACCATTTTTATTCAAGACTATGGTCTCATGTAGGCATACAAAACATTTATACTTATTCTCAAAGGAATAAATATTTCTTTATTGATGAAACATTTTGAGTGAATTCTTAGTTAGAGATCCAGAAAAATTAAGGTCGACTGTGATATAATTTTTTGTAGTAAATTGTTCCAATAGTAAAATCTTATTCATTTAATTTGAAACTTAACATTAGATAGATAGAGAGATATTATTTCTTTGCCACATCGTACTCTACGGTCATCAGCAACGTCAACAAATAATATCTCTCTATCTATCTATCTAAAGCCAAGCGTCAAATTAAATGATTATATTATGTAACGTCATATGTAGCCTATATGATAGTAGAACGTTTCTACAACGTTCATTATGCTAGTTTCCGATTTAAAAAGTTTTTAATAAAATATTATCAGTTGAAAATAATTGAAAGTAGAGGTGTTTCAAGCGAAACTCTGTAGTTCTAAAAATTCTACAACTTTTACAAATTTTAATCTCACCTTAATCTCACCCGATCTCAGAATCTCACCTTAACTCATATCGGGAAATAACAACTACAAAAATAGATAATATCAATTTTATTACCGTACTAGATCAACAATATATTTAATAATAGTTCATAGAGGTGTATCATCCAAAAAATGGAGAAGCACTAAAAAATAAATTTATAAATCTTCAACAGCAAATTCATTAAAATTGAATAAGACAATAGCTAATTTATTACAAAAATAAATATCTAGCACTTAAATAATTCTACTTGCTAACTTGTGCCTTTTATAGTAATGTTATCTTCAATAACTTCCTAGTGATAGTACAGTTGAGATAGATTTAAATTGAATGTTCTATATCTGTAGTGAAACTGTAGTGATATTCATATATATTTATATTGTAGCTATAAGTAGCAACAAGGAGCGAGCATCTTACTATTCAAAGTGTATATAGTAATAGTGATACTATACTAGGCTAGTATATCAGAAGCCTATAATATTAGTTTTTGTGTGTTGGTAAATTATTCTACATTTATTGTTCTTATAGAAGCTTGATGTAGGTTAGTTTCTAAATATATTTTTAGGAAACTTAATACATTTTATTCTAGCCTACATCTTACAAAAACCGGACGCAAGATGTTTTGATGGTCAATTAAAGTTTCATGACAGAAATTGTGTAAGGAGATCCTATAAAATTCATGACTAAAAAGAGAAAAAATGTCATCAACATAAGTGCTTTAAAATCACTTACCAGTGGTTTGGAATCCACCTTAAACTGTATCTTAATCACTAGCCATCCTGTAACATTACCCATCTATGCACAAGTCTAACGCTTACGAGAGAATCACTCATGATCTTGTTTTAAAACAAACATGATCGGTCAATTTTTATTCGATTATTTTGCAAGTAATATTCCGATTTAAATACTATTCTCCAATATTTTTATGAACACTTTTCTTATTGTAATCTAGTCACTGACAACATTCAATCAATGATTATTAATTATAAATATTTATTACTTTGAGAATTCTGCATCGAAATGAAATCCAAATTGACATCCACAATTCAAATTCGAAAAAGGTGATTTTCCCCAAACAACACGAGATCACAATATGTTTCTCAACAATATAATTATTTAGAAATGTTAGTAGCAAAAATGCTATATGATAATTTTATCTTGATATGACGTTTGAAAGTCAGATTACTAATATTAGTAAATTTTGGAAAATGTCATAAAAAGAATCATCCTACTGCAAAAGATGATGGAAGACTACAGGATTATATATACAAAGACCACATTGAATGTTGAAATCTATGGTTCAGTTATGATAACAATTCAACCTTCTATATTCAAAATAACGAAGCGATATAATTCATGAAAAATAGCTCATTAAAGATGCCAAACACACAATAAATTGGCTGCTGTTGGTCTAGACGTATCAGCCAATAAAAATACAGTGACATTCATTTAATTTGACGCTTGGAATTTCACATGTCCGAACTTACAATTTCATATTTAAAAATGCACAGGGTTGGCTTTTACAGTAGTAAATCCCCCTACTTAAACCATCAAAATATCTAAGAATACATAGCCTAAATTCGTTGACTTCAGAAAAATTATAATATTAAGTTTAAAAATAAGAATGAATAGTATATTCAGAAAGGAAAATAAACAAAGTACAAAAAACAAAACGATTTTATTGAATAAAAAACTCAAGCACACTTACTGAATTGTCTTTAAAAAATAAATAAAAATGCGTCAGTGATAATTTAGTCTCTTAATAATGGAAAATCTTAGAAAACAATAAAAATTAATTGATTGAACGAAACAACAAAACCGGAGAACTTTGAATTGAAATAAATTACATAAAAAATTGTTTTGAACATCTATTATTGTTGTTACTTCATAGTAATTACTATGATTTAGAATTACTATTACTATGATTAAACAAAGTGAGAAGAAATAAATTTTAATTCATTGTCAACTGAGTTGGCAATTTCTATGTATCCTAGGGACTTTAAACAAAGTTAATTATTTGAAATTTCTGACACTTCTTTTAATCTACAACATTCATTTGAATCAAACCAATCCTTGATAGGATTTAATACAGATTATACTAAGTTAAGATAAACTTGAAACAACCATTTTATTACAGTTAAGCGTATCAGTAAATTAATGAGACTCATAACATTCAATCCAAAGTAATATCCCTTCTTCATGATGATCTAGATCTGAAGAATAAGTTTCCAGTTTGAAAAAAATATTATTGTTGCAATTGGAAAGTTTCAATAGGAAAATTATAAGACCAAGAAAGAAATAAGAGAAATTCAACTATAGGATTCAAATAATAAATGACATGACTCAAAAATAAACAAATGCAATGAAATTATACATCATTGGTGTATTTACCTTGTCTGTTGATAGTATTAAATAGTTTCACTATCTTCAACATGCTTTTTGTTGAATATTATAGAGTTTCTCCCAATAATTAAATCTAGATAACAGCTCTTATTGACGCAACCTTTTCTATTTATTAAGTAAAGCTTGGAGTAAGTTAGTAAGTCCTATAATTTAGGAACATGAATTGATTCTATTTTAGAAATAAATTAAAAAGCAAAAAGCTCTTGCGACATAGTTGACTGAGTGAGGTAATAGTTACTCAACTAAATTACAGATAACTAATTATTGTTTCAAACTATAGATATCCTATTCTGACTTTTGTCTTTGTGCCTATCACTTAATCTAGGTAAAGTAATCAACCACAGTATTATACGGAAAGTACTAGGTAATTTCCAAGATACAATACTCTCAGTTTCTAGACAATCTTGTAAATTATCTATACAACTTTTGCTAGTTTCTAAAAAATGGATCTTCTAGGAATCGACTTCAGATTAATTTAATTATAAATATTCGTTCCACAAAAGAGAAATTCACGAATTTCTGAGTAGTTTTAGTAATATTTCAATATCCCAGTAATGGATCACTCAAGATTTTAGTTGTATACACTTCATAACTGATTCAAATGTTTAAAGTTAATTTATCACATGCTTAATTGCTCACGAATGTGTGGTTGAGCATTTTATAATCGTCAATTTATATTTTGACTTGAGGTTCGTACGCTGGCGCACTCTGCAATTGCCTTTGTTTATGGTCTGTTCGAGGCGAGTTTTAGTTTGAGAAGGATGGCTCCAATACGTAGTCCATTCATCAACTCAAGAAGAAGGTGAAAAATAAAACTTGTTTGCTGTTGCCCATGCAACTGCATTATTTTCCACAACTCAATGTTTTTTTATGGAATCAGGCAATAACTGAACTCCAATAATGAAGATCCAAACAGAAACGACGGTAGTGGAGGAACGGAGCCACCTGCTCCATCAATGTGAGTTAATTGTGAAATTACTCATGTTAGATCAAAGTAAATTGAGTACAAAGTACGAAGATGACCAAGTGAAAAGAGCTCAAGTAACTTTAAAGAGGACAAGTACAAAGAACTCGAGTAACTTCAAAGAAGGTAAAGCACAAAGGATTGAGTATCTTCAATCCAAGGTAAAGCAAGTAAAAAAACTCAACTAGCTTAAAAATAAATTGAGTAAAGAGAACTTTGATGATTTCAAAATAAATCAAGTACAAAAACATAAGTAACTTCAAGGAGCAACTACACTTCAATCCAGTTGCAAATCAAAGTATCAATTGTAATTGAGTAAAAGAGAACTTTGATGATTGAGAAATAAATCAAGAAAAAACATAAGAACTTGAGAAAGTACAGAAAGAACTGCAAAATTCAAGAGAAGAACTCAAGTTACTTCAAAGTAAATTGAGTATAGCAGGATCAATTTAACTTGTCAGAAGACAGCTGTTTCGACAGTCAATATCACAATACTCAACCTACAAATGCTGAATCTCGCAGGTTATTGAAAAAGTCTTTTAAAAGGGTATTCTTCGAAAGGTCTTCTTTAAAAAGGTCTTTTAAAGACTTTAAAGGTCTTTAAGACTTTTAAGCCTTTGGATTATTGTGTCAAAATTACTGTTTACTTATTTCCGAAACAGCTGTTTTCTGACAAGTTAAATTAATCCTGCTATACAAAGGAATCAAGTAATTTCAAAGTAACTTGAATATCTTCAAAGTAAATTGAGTACAACAAACTCAACTAACTTTGAAGTGAGTAAAGTACAAATAAGTAATTTCAACATAAATCGAGCAAGTACTGTAACTATGTTTTAATAGGCAAATCGCAGCTTTGAATCATAACCGAGTTTCTCGAGGTTGGGTTGACAGGCGAAGTTTACCATGGGAGGAGGACCGCACATGAGCACCAGGGTATCAGGCGAAGGCGGGAACAGGCGGTCTTGGATCATCTCAGCTGATATGAAACCGACGCTGTACTTCCAACCTGGTAACAGAGAAATATGATTGATTTTGATAGGCGCTATTCCAATCCAAGCAATTAGCACTTCAATAATAGAATCCATGAAAATCTAATCTTTCTATAAAATAGGCGTTTGTGACAAGAACTCCTCCGTGGTTTCTCAACCTATTTTGTTCGTTCACGTCTTATTTGAAAGATCTCATTGAGTAGATTATTGGACAGAAATGAACGAAAGTTTTTCATTGCTTTAACAAAAAAGCAAATTTTCACATTGCTTATGATTTAATGATCAGCTGTTTAACAATTTATTCATTGTTCATTGATAGAATTCTTTTAACTAGTCTTGTCAGAAAACAGATTTAACGTTAGAAAAAACATTAGCTGTTTTGAAATAAAAGAATCTACTATGAGGCATTTTGTGCAGAGAAAAGAGAATGATAAGAATGAGAACGAAAGGAAGAACGAGAAGAAAGAGGAAAGAGAAAAGAAGAAGGAGAAGAAGAAGGAAGAAGAAGAAAAAGGGAAAGAGAAGGAGGAGAAGAATAAGAATGAGGAGAAGAAGGATATGAAGAAGGAGGAGAAGGAGAAGAAGAAAAAGGAGAAGTAGGAGTAGGAGAAAAAGAAGGAAAAGAATGACGAGAAGAAAAAGAAGAAGAGGACAGGAGGATAAGGAGAAGACAAAGAAAGAAGATTGAAAAGAAAGAGAAAAAGAAGAAATAAATTATTTATTTATTATTAGAAGGAGGATTGGAAACTATTTCATGTAGTTGAATAGTTGGAGAAGAGAAAAAAAGGGAAGAAGGAGAAGGAGAAGAATGAGAATAAGATTAAGAAGAAATGAAGAAGGGGAAGAAGAAGAAGATGATGAAAAAGTGAGGAGAGGAAAAAGGAGGAGGAGGAGGAGGAGGAGAAGGAGGAGGAGGAAGAGGAGGAGGAAGGAGGAGGAGGAGAGGAGGAGGAAGAAGAGGAGGAGGAAAAGAAGAAAGAGGAGAAGGAGGAGGAAGAAGAAGAAGAAGGAGGAAGGAAGAAGAGAAGAAGAAGGAAAAGAAGAAGAAGAAGAAGAAAGAAGAAGAAGAAAGAAGAAGAAGGAGGAAGAGGAAGGTTGGAAACTACATTTTCATGAAGTTCAATAGTCGCAGTTCTATGCGACCTGGGATGTCCCAGTTGACCGAAACGTACCTTCAGTTGGCCTATCAACGGTGTACCACAGCTTAAACTGTTCGGGGTGTTTGGCAGCCACTTCTTCCAGTTCGGGCCTCAACAGGATGTCTTCCTCGGTTTGATTGGCGAAAAGCAGTGACATTTTAGTATCGTCACTTGGATCCTTGGTGATGTAACGCACCAATTGCAGCATCGGAGTGATACCGGTACCACCTGAAACATTAACAGACATTTGATAAGATTCGAAAGAGTTATTGAGCTTTAGGCTAGGCGTACACCGGTTAGTCAAGACAAGACAAGACGAGATTAGTCACGTTTAGTCACAGTACTTCACATAGTTGCTTATGAAGCAACACATACCGATTAGTCATCGCATCGGTGTGTGCTGCTTCATAGCAACGGCTATGCTGTGACAAACGTGACTCGTCTTGTCTTGTCTTGACTAACCAGTGTACGCCTTTTAAACACACACCGATTAGTCATCGCATCGGTGTGTGCTGCTTCATAAGCAACTATGTGAATTACTGTGACTAAACGTGACTAATCTCGTCTTGTCTTGTCTTGACTAACCGGTGTACGCCTAGCCTTACACTACTATGACAGATCTCAAGCCAACTATGGTCAAATCTACAGAGACTGTACAAACACAGTGTGGTCATTGGTGTGAAAAGGTCCATAACATTGTATTGGACTTTTATGTATCAAAAAGAACTTTCTTCTTAGCCATACGCTAAATAAATAAATAAAATTGTATTGGAATATTTTTTCATTCACCACCATACTTTTGCCACATTTTAAAATTTTGATATGGGATTACAGGCAAACAGCAACCCACTCACTCAGTTTTCAAACTTATTTCGAGAGAAACAACATAAAAAATAACTTTTCTAACATTAAAAATAGTCTCTCTACTCTTGGTATTGTTTTAAAAGCATAAAATGATGAAAACTAACACTGGCAAGGCAAATTGTAGGTAAGAAGTGAATCACTCAACATAACATAAGATTTGCTTATCATTTCAATACAAATGTTATGGGAATTGGCAAGTGTGGTGGATTTGTACGAGCTAACCAATCAAAAGTGGGACATCAAATGGCCACACTGTTATTATACAGTCTCTGTAGTATTAGCTATAGCACCGGTTAGTCAAGACAAGATTAGTCACAGTAATTCATAGTTGCGAAGCAGCACACTGATGCAATGACTAATCGATGTGTGTTGCTTCATAAGCAGCTATGTGAAGTACTGTGACTAAACGTGACTAATCTCGTCTTGTCTTGTCTTGACTAACCGGTGTACGCCTAGCCTTATAGTGTGCAGCACAAGACAATAGAATCCAAGAAATCGTAAGATAAGATTATTAGTGATAAGGTTATCATAACTAGATCGTTGATAAAAATTTATTTGATTTAAATATTAGACAACTCCAGTCAAATCTATAGGTATCTAGCTCAAGAAGATAGGATCTAAGGAATCATAATTCAATAAATAACCTATTTATCGCTACGCCCAATTTGTTCATTTCATAAATGAAGATTTATTGTCATTTCCTGAATAAAAATTGATTTGATGTATATATTTTGAGCATTTACCAGCAATCATGGCGATCTTCTTTACTTTGACAATGGTTGGCGGATCTTTCCTGAGGACTTTCATGGAGAACCTGCCTTTGCCTAAGTACTGCAAGCGACCTGAAGGTCCCCGCACCTGAATGTTGTCGCCAACTTTCAGGTTTTCCAGGTACTGACTCAGCTTTCCGCCGTCCGGGAATTTCGGATGAACATTCTTGAAGTAAACCTGTTCAGAATTTGAAATAGTAAATCATTAATACCCATAGAGAACGCATTATAAAATTAGATATAGCAGGATCATTTTAAATTGTCAGAAAACAGCTGATTGATTTACGCTTGTTTACTGACGTTAAATCAGCTGTTTTATGACAAGTTGAAATAATCCTGCTATAGTTCATGCCAAAGAGTGGAGGCCGGTATTTGAACGGTAGCTGATGTTGGCGATATCCGTCAAATAACGTGATTTAGCAGCGGTTCAATTTGATTTACTATTTTCAAGACAATTCATCAGTATGACTAGAACGCTATCTGCAAAGTACGATTTAAGATAAGTATGAATGAAAACAGACCTTCACAACAAGATCCATGAAGCCATGATCTTCATCTGAGCTGACAGGTGTGTAGGACCTGATTACGGGCTCGCCATCAATTTTGGCTGATACAAATATATGCTGTCCAACGGGAAGGCCTGCAAAAATTATACATATATAGAACATCATTAAAAAATAGAATGATTAACCCCGGTCGTACACCGGAGCAATAAGCAATAGGCAACTAGCAATATATGGATCATATGATTGTCTACTCTATACAAACCAATAGTTCAATGCACACTGAAACAGCTGCTTTAGGTGTGCATTGGACTATTTGTTTCTATAGAGTAGACGATCATATGATCAAAATGTTGCTTATTGCCTATTGCTTATTGCTCCGGTGTACGAGCTGCCTAAGTTTTAATATAGCCTATTCTTACCAACAATTGTATGAAAGCTAGTTGATTTGAACTGTCATAAATTATGTTTACTTGTTTGTAATATATTTCTAGAGATTCTCAATAGTATCCTATAATGAGACCAAGGTGAATTAAATATGTCAAAAAAAACATTTTAGTACAAAAATTATATAAAATCTAGATTTCCAATTTATTTCAGAGATGCGCAAGAACACTACCTTGTACCCTAATTACCTTGCTATTATGTGTTTTTTCTTTAGGCTAGGCGTACACCGGTTAGTCAAGACAAGACGAGATTAGTCACGTTTAGTCACAGTACTTCACATAGTTGCTTACGAAGCAGCACACACAGATGCAATGACTAATCGGTGTGTGTTGCTTCATAAGCAACTATGTGAAGTACTGAGACTAAACGTGGCTAATCTTATCATCTTAAGGTGTAGCCAGCAGCGTACACCAGTTAGTCAAGACAAGACAAGACGAGATTAGTCACGTTTAGTCACAGTATCACATAGATGCTTATGAAGCAAAACACACCGATTAGTCATTGCATCAGTGTGTGCTGCTTCATAAGCAACTATGTGAATTACTGTGACTAAACGTTACTAATCTCGTCTTGTCTTGTCTTAACTAACCGGTGTACGCCTAGCCTTACTTTGTAGGCCTACTGCGGAAATATAGACTGGTTTGTATTAATTTACAATCTAGTTTTTCAACGTATTTAAGAATTTTCACTCACCAAGCACATGTTTATCGGAAGGAAGTCCGAATCGGAATTTCCTGGTGTCGTGACTGATTACAGTTTTCTCAATGAGTGGCAGAGACACCATAGCAGTCGGGTCCACCAGTGTTTTGGGTGAGGGCTTTTTCTTCGAGAAAAAATACGAGACTATCACCGCTGTGGATACCACTATACCTAGTCCAATCACCACTGGAAAGGTCTGTGGAATAAAATTTAAATTTAAAATTGAATTAAATTGAATCACTGAAGAGGTCTGTGAAATAAAATTAAAGATATATCTACGAAATATACAGGAATACTAAATACAGAGTGATTCAAAAAGAATACTACAACTTTAAGACTTTGTATTTAATGGAAGAAAATTAATTATTAATAGAACCTTCTGTTATACATCATTTCAAAGAGTAATTAAAGAAGTTTTTTTTCACTCACAAAGAAGTTCAGAGATGTTCAATATGACCCCTCCAGACACTCGAGCAATATCAACCCAAAACCTCTCACAAACTCTTTCCACTACTGTGAGATATCAGGCGTAATATTTGATAGTTGTTAGTTTTCGTTTCAAATCATCAACATCCATCCCCTATTGATGATTTGAAACAAGAAATAACAGCAGCCATCCAAACTGTTACGCCTGACATGCTACAGATAGTGTGGAACAAGTTTGAGGAAGGTTTTGGATTGATATTGCTCGAGTGTCTGGAGAGGTCATATGGAACATCTCTGAACTGTGAGTGATCTTTTAAATACTCTTTGTAAAGATGTATAACAAAAGGTTCTATGATGTTTATTTTATAACATACAAATTTTTAAAGTTGTGGTATTCTTTTTGAATCACCCAGTACATTTCACAATAACAGTTTACCAAGGAGTTCACTGAGTTAGAGCAATGGCTGTTGTTTTTTCTCACAATGAGATAAATAATCTTTTAAAATTTGATATAAAGTATTTCATATTAAGTTCAAACAATACGGTAGAAATTATCTTCTTCATATAGATTTCATGATGCCATAATTTCACTAGATCTTTTAGGGCCGGTTCATGAGCTCGGGATTTAGCCAAGTCCTAGACTAAAACGGGTGGCCACCGTAGCATCGACAAACGTTTGTCTCGACAGGTTAGTGGGTTAGCAGCATAGAGAGCCCTTAGTACATAGTGTCGAGGCTAACGTTTGTCGATGCTACGGTGGCCACCCGTTTTAGTCTAGGACTTAGCTAAATCCCGAGCTCATGAACCGGCCCTTATAGTGATGAGAGTCTCAAAGTCTCTAGTTCTTTTATAGTGATGAGAAGTCTCTGTTCTTTCAGAGTCTCTAGTTCTTTTATAGTGATGAGAAGTTCATTCACCAATTCGATTTTCCATTATAACGGAGTCAAGACATTAATATTAATGATGCTCTGAATTAATTCGATTTTAGTGACTGCCAACTTTCAACACATTGATTTCTTGTAATCAGTTGGAGATATTTGCATGTCACCTTGTACCGTTGATATCGCTATTGTTTTTTTTTTCAAGTAGAATCACTCATATCAGTTGTGGAAATTAACTTTTAAGAGTTAAAAATAGTGTTCTCTTCTCTTTTTAATAAAATTCTATTAAATGATGTTATCGTACAGTTGCAGATTTAGATTGATAAACACAAAAATCAGTCTTATCAGCGTATTTATATGCAGCGGTATTTGAAAAAAATGCTTATCTGGGAAATTCATTACCGTAATAATTCAATAGCTTCATCATGAATGTAAAAAATAGAAATATCAATTATTCCAAACTCTTTGCCTCTCGTTAAAAATCTTTCCAAAATTTATTTTCACTAAGATTATTCTTATCGCTTTTTTGCAGCTATGTATGTAATCAATACCGACTATAGTTATTATATAAATTAACTCATTAACCGTATGTAATAAATTACGCTCTTTCCCTTCCTTCATTTTCCTCCTCCTCCTCCTCCTCACCCTCTCTTTCTCTCTTTCCCACCTTCCCTTCCTCAGTTTCACCCCTACCCTCTTTCTCACACCTTCTATCTTTTTCTTTTTCTCTCTCTGCACAAATTCCCTTACCAGTGCAATGAAAAATAGAATTTTTGTTTCAAAACAGCTGATCATCAAATCATAAGTTGAAAGTAAAAATTTTCAGCTCACCTATATCCCTATGTTAAAGCAATGACAACAATTGAAACTTTGATCGTCATTTTAGCATTTACACGATGACTTTTATAAAAATTTAATAGCTTATCAAAAATCTAGGCTAATCAATGAGATCTTTAAAATGAGACATGAACAAACAAAATTGGTTTAGAAACTACGGAGGAGTTCTGATTACAAAAAAAAATGTATATATTAATTGTACTTAATATATAAAGATTTTATACTTACATTTAAATATTTTTTACTATTTTATATAAAGATTATGTATTTAATTTATTTTCAATCATACGGTACACAAATCCTTCTCTTGAACTAGTAGAGTATAGATTGAAACAAATTAAGTGTTGTAGAAGAATTAATTGGGTGATGGAGAAATTGAAATGGGCTATGAATTTGATAATTTTATTATTATAATTGCATTGTTATATTTTCAATTTCAAATTTAATCTATTTTAATTCAAAATTTCTAGTGCATATTTGTTGGTCTGTGAATTTCTGTGTTAAAGTGAAGATGTTACCTAATTTCAGACTACATTATCATAAACAAGATTTTGAGAGAAAACAGTTTTGGACTAAGCCTGTTGTTTGCTCCCAAATCATACTGTCATGATTTGTGTACTAATAAATAAATGAATGCCTAAAGATTATGAATTTAATAATGATTATAAATTCAATTCTAAATATAGCCTGAGTTATGAAACAATCATAGTTAACAATAACCTTTTATGACAACCAAAAACAAATAACAATGACGATACAAATCACCAATACAAATAACAAATTATTTAATAATACTCAAGAATTAATACTTAATTTAATAATTTGATAATACAAATAACCAATGACGTTTGGTATGGATAGGCGAAGTTATGACAAGTCCTGTCACTTACCTATTCGATAACCAAAGGATTATAGCTTATTTTTAATATTAGATGACATTCATCATTTACAATTATTTATACTGAATTAATAAAAGAAGAATTTAAATAATTGGGGGTGACTTGAATACCGTAAAAAATTCTAGGTATCTCTCATAATATTAAAGATTGACGAAACAAAACTATACTGATACTATAACACTATACTATGGATATATAACTATACTGATAAACACTTTGGAGAACTGACACCTCAAAATAACAGAATATAGGTTAAGTGGCCTAATCAACTTTTTTACCTTATCTCCATCAAACCAGTCATCCATGTTTGCACCTTTCAACTGTCCCAGTAATTTGCTTACAATTTTAAACAATCACAGCCATGTACACCGATTGAAAATCAACACTGATAACAAAATTTCAAAGTTACACATACGTTGAATGTCATCTGATAAACGGTTCAATGTCACTCTCGCGAACGCACATGGGAAGCAGCATGTATAGCAGGATTCTTTTAAATTGTCAGAAAACAGCTGATTGATGTACGCCCGTTTACTAACGTTACATCAGCTGTTTTCTGACAAGTTAAAAGAATCCTGCTATAGCCAGCCATACGAAACAGCTACCAGTTTAACCAGATTGTTAAATGAAGTGAGTTGTAAAACTAGACCGAATTACAATGAGCAACTGTGCCGCTATCTGTAGCATGTGATAGTAACTAACAGTTGGATAATGCTCTATTCAGGTTGAGAGTTTTTTCTGATAGCAAAAGAAAGTTGAATTGTTACGAGTGAAAATTAGCACTTTATGCGTGAATACTGTGCATACATACAATGATGTTACAAACTTGTAAAGGAAGGAATTATGACAGAGATAAAAAAGTAATTTTATGAAGTGAGAGTTGAGAGATAAAGAAAGTATGAGAGAGAGAAAGAGAGGGGGGAGCAGGAGAGACTGACAAAAATAAAATTAAACAATAACATGAAATTTGGTGAATTTTTCCAATCAATATTATTATTGATAAGGTCAGTAAGTTATTACACTAATAGTTCTGTCATATATCTATCATCAATAATATCTGTAATGGAAAATATTACAGTGTAATAGACCAACTACAGTCTTATAATAGTTTAACTATGATCATATATGTCGATGTAATATGTTCTTTTAGAGAGAAAATACTACATTATTGATAATAATAGATATATGAAATAGAACTACACTGGAGTATTATACATAGTATTTAGACTACATAATATGTAGTCTATTATATGCCGGTATTAGACTATAATACTACATAGTATTGAGCTATATTATAGTACATATATTATATGTAGAAGAGTATACTACATAGTATTATAGAATCTATTGGATGATTTTTATTGAAGCATATAAAAAATAAACCTTTTCAATTTTTCACTCTCACTATCCTAAATTTATTTTTTATCAACTATTATTATATTAATTTACAATGAATCCAGCACAGTATCATCATTATCATCATGTGGTTAAGTAACAAACATTCGAGACCTCTCTCGGATGGGTGACCGACACAAATAGACACAAAAAATTGTGCAATGAGGCGAGGTGGAACCTACCCGTAAGGGTCTCCTCACCAATAAAAAGCCATACGATAAAAAAAAATTACCTCTGATTTTGTCATTTATCTTTCCCACTTTATGGCCTCACATAATTATTGTTTTTATCTACGACCGTGTTATAACGCAATCATTACAGTTTCATAATTAAAATCAAAACAGTGGCTTTTTAAAAATGGAATTTGAAACTTGTCCTGTAATACATAAAAAAGGCGGACTTAAAATAGACTAGGCCTATCAGATTATGGCATAGTATGCTATCCATGTCTAGTGTATGACTACCATTTTATTTTACAGGACTTATAAAGTTTTATGAAACGGATTCCTGTTTACAAAATTTGTAGTCACTTTTCCAACAACTACTATTGTTTTTAAATAATTGTCATAATTATTACATACTATTAAATTATTATTACAATTATTAAATATTACGAGCTTTAAGTTTTATTTTTGCAGTTAACTTATATCTGATTTAATAAAACTCGAGTACGGTCAGAAGAATCATTAACTTAATTTGCATTAAAAGGTTCTCAAAGTTACAATAGCATGCTAATATTGATTTCATAATGATGCATTATAAAATAAGAATAAAGTTGTTTTGACTTACCACATAGCCCGCGGCACTCATATTGAAATAGGTTTAAGCCAATCAACTAATACTGTCAGGTCCTATCAATTAATACTGTAGATATTAAAATAAATTCTGAAAAAAATAGAAGAATAATCAATTAAATTCAGGCTTGTTGAATACAATCAGCTCATATAAGAATAGCCTAATAATAATTTAATAGCATCAAAATGGAATGAAATAGGAAGTTACATATAAGTAAATCAAAACGAAACTTTACCTGCAATTAAAGATTGTTTCATTCGAAAACTGTTTTTGTGATAAAATTAATAGTGTTGCTAACAATTATTCACCATAAGACAATAAAATTAATAAAGTTTTGGCAATCCCACCATCAAGTTACTAAACATGAAATAGAGATGTCGATAAACTATCTTAAAAGTAACCAAGATAGGTAACTTAAAGAAAATTTACCTGACTGGTGACTGAATGAAATTATGGCCCACAGTTAGTATAATCAGATTAATTTAATTTGGCGCTTGGCATCAGATAAATGAATAGGCCTATTATTTCTCTACGTTGCTGATAACCGTAGAGTAAGATGACAAAGAAATAATATCTCTCTATCTATTTAATGCCAAGCGCGAAATTAAATGAATTTAATAGGCTAATGTTGATAACTGAGTATAAGCCTACAATCAAAGACAATTTATCTATTAAGTAGTTAATTCAACTATCTAAGTACTTAACTATTTAAGTAGTAATTATATAACTATAATAGTAGTTAAATTGTCTTTGCTGGTATTTAATAGAATGAAATGAATTCTAACCTCTACCGTACAAAAGTTCATTGACATATCGCAACGTTGTATTGCTTTACATCAACTAAGAATTGTGACAATTACAATCAAATTGAACTAAACGAATTGAAAGAAAGATAAATAGCATTTTTGAATGAATAATGGGAAAGAAACAATAACTTATCCAGAACAGCAGAGAATCACGAGGCAAAAAAGCATCACAAAACTTCTCAAATTGATTTAAACCAAAAGCAAATTTCATGACTTACCGTCAGTTTATTCTATCAGTTCTTGAAAGATGTACTACTTGTTAATACAGATACGAGTTTTACTACAATAAACTAATTTCCACAGGCAATTAAACAAGAAATTGTTTCAAAATCGAATACTGGAAGCCTATCTTGCACCTGCTTGGAATGCGGTCTGCATCTGCAGAATGCAGACAGCAGACTCAGGGATAAACAGCTGTTTGACGTCCGGTTCCAGCGCCATCTTGCTTTTAAAAGCGCGGTAGATTTTGAATTTTTGAAACTTTGACCTCAAAAAAGCTTAGAGCCAAGCTGTCAAAAGAAGTAAGCACCGGTAAAAAGGTAGCCTATTGTAAGAAATTTAGATTGTTTTCTAATACAATAAACATTAAATTTCTTTGCAGCCTTTACTCAGAGCTTAATACTACGACTAAAACAAAATATAGATAAAATGAAACATGAAAGGCTTATTAAATTTCTATCCAACTGTTCATCAGTCCTTCAGAAAACATATTATATTATTATTTGATCCTACATTGGAATAAATTCAAACTCAGTGAACTTATATGAACAAAATCCCAGTCAGAAATATATTATTTTTACAATGTCATAACTCATAAGAAATATCCATTATTACTTCTTAATCTTTGAAGGACTGTGTTTTTATAGAAATGCTTTTATGCAATAATTCTTCACTGTTTGTGAAATAATATTAATGTACTTCCTAGGCTATTCATGATAATTTAATTTCTCTATTTATAATGAACTAGTTGACACGTCGCACGTTGCTGCAAAATGGCAAAACTCACCAAGAGCCTATGATGAAGCTCTTTTAAAAGCAAGGCTTTGATGTTTTAGATTTAGATCATTTGAGAGGTCATCAGAAGAAATGAAAATGCACCCCCCAAAAAATTTGGTAAATCTATTTGGTAATTTAAATGAATTATAAAATTAATTGGATAAATTCAAAAAATTTAATCCAAATAATATACTTAACAATATTATTCACAAAATTTAATTTGATAGATAATTTTTTGATATTGTTATCATATTGGCCTAAGAAAAGATTCTAAAAATTCCTCACTCACAAAATTTATTGACAAATTTTACAAATCAGATTTAAAAGATAATGGACACATTCATTCGATTTATATAGCTTTTATATAGGACTTGACAATTGGACGATCATATTTTTCTGTGTATTAGCTTCTCAGGACACAATTTTTTTCAAATAATATTTCTGATCTTTTTTCAAGTATTATAAATCATCTTCTAGAATAACTTGAGTAGCTGCTTCAGTTCCAGTTTCTCAACAATCTTTCTTCGGTTTTTTCACTGGTTTACTATTGGTTTGTTTTTTCTGTCTCTGAATTCTCGCCAGCAGGTTCTGGATTTTGGTCATGACTGAACCACAATTGCTGGTCTTGGGTTTTTTGGCCTTGGGCGGTGCGCGCGATTTGCTTGCGGATTTCGCTCGACGTTTTTTGGTTACTGTGAATTTAACTGTGGATCTTGCTCTACGTGGAGAAGCACACGAACACGAAGCTTTTCTTCCAGGTTTTGAAGGGCATTTGCTTACTACCGATTTAGCCCTCGTTTTTGGTCTGGCTTTCCTAGATTCATCTACCTTTGCAGGACATTTGCTTGCTACTGATCTGTTTCTGCGTTTCGGAGCACTTTTGCTTTTTGATCTGTTTCTGCGTTTCGGTTTCGGCGGACATTTGCTTTTTGATCTGTTTCTGCGTTTCGGTTTCGGAGCACATTTGCTTTTTGATCTGTTTCTGCGTTTTGGAGGAGCAGCACAAGAGCAACTACGAGATCTTTTCCGTTTGATTGGTGTTTGTGGAGCCCACTGGGTAGCCTCGTCAACAACCGCTGATCCTTCAACGATAGAAGTCGGATTGTTTGGATCTTCGTTCTCCATTCTTGAAATGGATTGTGGTTTACTCCAGATTGAACCAATGTTTTACAGGAGAAAGACGAAATCTAGTAGCAAAAATATGTATCATTCATACACATTACTTCAAGTTACCTTGAATTTTGAAATAAATTTTCGAAATCTTCAAGTGACACCTTAAATTTTTGATTACCTTGATAAATATGTACAACACTTACAATAATTTTCATTCGAATTGATACACTGTTTGATCAATGTGTTTTCAATAATGTCTAGAATGTTATTTGTAAATTCGTACACTATTATAAGAGACTATTACGTGGAATTTAAGAGTGTTAGTTTTTCCGAAACTTTCGATCACCTAATTGAATGTGTAAACATGGAAACAAATCTTTCAAATTCATTTGCATTGAGACTGTTTGATTGACTTTTTTCGTTTTTAATTACACAGCTGTTGCAAAAAAGTGTGTCAGAATGAAAAATGCTTGAAAAGCTGAGAAGAAAAGTACTGGGTGACCGAACAGGACAGAATGTTTGAAAAGCTGAAAGTACGCAAGTAGAGAGACAATTTTTAATGTTAGAAAAGTTTTTTCATGTTGTTTCTCTCAAAATAAGTTTGAAAAATGAGTGAATGGCTTCATGTTTGACTCTAAAATTAAAAAAATTGGCAAAAGTATGGCGGTGGCGGGAATAAAAAATGTTCCAATACAATGTTATGGACCCATTCACACCAATGACCGCACTGTTATTATATACAGTCTCTGTAATCGAAGGTAGCTCAGTAGAGATAGCCTATCAAATCATGATTGGTGATAGCAACTCTCTATTCACTATCTAGGCCATGCTTGTCATCAATGTAGTTCTCTTCTTGTACTCTTTCTTCTTCTTCTTCTTCTTCTTCTTCTTCTTTCTTCTTCTTCTTCTTCTTCTTCTTCTTCTTCTTCGCTTTCTTCTACCTCTCTCTTCTATTTTTTCTACTTATCCTCTCCTCTTTTTCACTCTTTCTTCTTCCTCTCCTCCTTCTCCATCACCTTCCTACCGACAAGCTCCTCGAAAAGAAACTCCGGTGAAAGAGCTGTTCGACAAACCTGTTCCAGGACTTGTAAGATCCGCGTATATAATATGCTTTATCAGTGATAACTCAGTGTTCGGTAAAATATGTCTCGAATTTCAGTAGAAAAAATAACTTTTGGTTCGCGCTTCGGAAAAGTGCTGTGTGAAACTGCGGTATTTTTAAAACAGTTTTGTTAAAGCCAATATTATTGAGTAGCTTTAACAATTTCCCATAATATTTTCCTAAAAACCCTGCAAAATTGAAATCAAGATTGACTACACAGCATATTTCTCTAATTACACTTGAAATTTTTTTCTTAAAAACAAAATTTAGTTCAGGGAACGCTCATGATTCTACAAACATACTTCATAAGTTTTGTTAGAACCAAGATTGAGTAGTGAAGTTGCTTCTCATTTCTTCAAAAACTCTTCGAAATTTTCAGTTACGGTATTTTGTGAGATGTTTTCAAAAGCTGTGAAGTTGTGAGGTGTATAAACTATTAGGACATAATTCTCTTCCATCAATAATGTGTAATATATGCTGATAAATATTGAAGTTTGATAACATGACATCATTCATCCTGTGTAAGTACCTGTACACATGTCTATGATTTATCAAGCATGCACAATAAGAATAAGTGATATAAAATTATATAGGTATCTAAAAAATTATCAAATTATAATCATGTCCGATAAAATATTGTTCATTTCGGTTCACTGGAAATTCTAGTTTCATTATTGCTGAATAAGGCTAGGCGTCCACCGGTTAGTCAAGACAAGACAAGACGAGATTAGTCACGTTTAGTCACAGTACTTAATTTACATAGCTGCTTATGAAGCAGCACACACCTATGCAATAACTAATCGGCTGATAACCTAGAGATGGAAAAGGAAAAGAATATAAAATTTATTGATAATTCTAATGTGAATGATTCTTCTTGAATATACATAGATTCAATGCCATCAGATTGGTCAAATTTCATTGATTTTCTGAGATCCACTAGACCAGCAGGTAGGCAATAAGTAACTCTTCCATAGCTAGACTTGAAAATGTTTCCATCTTTTCTATTACTACACTGATTATCACCTCTCTTTTCTCTTCATTCTCTATCACTCTCTCTCTCTCACCTCTCTCTCTATACCTATATCTCTCTCTTCCACTGTAGCATAATTTTGTTAGATTGATCTTAGATTTTAATTGATCTAAGATCAACCAGACCAGATAGCCACAATAACTCTTCACTTTTCCCCCCAAAAAATGATGAAGATCATCCTTATTACGACACTATCCTCTCTTTACTCTCTCTCTCAAACTCCATCTCCTCTCCTCAATCACAGTTCCTCTCTCTTATTCAAAGTCCTCCCAACAATCTTGCAATCTAGTGAGGAGTTCACAGAAACCGGTTCGTTATACATTGAAGAAGAAACCAACATTTTCTCTTGCAATATTCAGCCACGCAGAACATGTCGACAAAAAAGAAAGGAAGGAGTATTAGGAATAGTCTCCGCTACTCGACGAAGTACTTCAGGCTCTGTTAATCAGTCTGACCTCATCTGTTGTTGTGTGAAAGCGTATAAGCTACCTGTTGAGTCCAGAAAACCATTTTGCAAGAACATAATTCAACCAGTGTCTGAAATAACATCATTTTTGCTAGAAGTTCCTTAATATCCTGCAAAAATCTTCGTAGATATCGTGTGAAAATCTCCATCAAAAGTTTGATACCTCATCTGCTGTTGTGTGAAAGCGTGTACCGTACCTGTTGAGTCAAAAAAACGAAAACATTTTTCCTACTCTTTCAAGAACATTTAGAAACAACATCATTTTTTGCTTGAAATTCACGTATAATATCCTGCAAGAACTTCAATCCAAAGTTTGAGGCCTCATCTATACAGTTTTGTGGAAAATTGTTTGCCTGAAAAATCTAGAAATTTCTTCTTCAGTATCAAATAGTATCCAATCTGTAACTGAAATAATATAGGGTAACAAAAACGTGAAGATTTTTGCTATAGGGTATTACAGTAAAAGTCTTTTAAAAGGCCTCATTGGTTTTGTCACAGTAGTGTCTTGTTAAGTCTCAAAAATCTTTTTCAATATATTTAAAACGGTCAATCAGTGAAGGAAATAAGTGAATATTATGACAGATTTTTAATTACATTCATATCATTGAGCTGTGAAAAATCTTCAACAAAATTTTCAATTGTAATAATTGTTCATCTTTTGACAGAAAGTGTCTGATCTGACTTTTGAGTTTGAAAACTTTTTTCCTAACGTTTTTAAAACATTCCATCAGTGACTTAAATAATATACGCACATCAGTTCCAAATCCAGCTTAATATTATTATGCCGCAAAAGTTTTTCTCTTGAAAAGTTTAAAGCCACTCAACAGTGGCCTTTAAATAATTGTGGAATGCTGCTTATAGCTTGTTATATTGGATTCATATCTATATTGCTCTGCTGTTGTGGACCAAATCCTATTACCCTTGTATTTTTGATCATCATTTATGTTCTACATAAAACCAGGAACTTAACTTCCAATGCTTATAATAGTGTTATGAACAAGCGAGGAGAGAACCCCGTACCTACCGCACCCGCAGAAGAAAAGTAAGACGATTTTTGTTTGAAATTGAATGTTTGAATTCATAAAACAAATTGATAAGATCATTTCCATGTTTAGTTATGTAACAAACACAGTTTTATTGAAAACAGTATCCAATTACAATTACAAAACAGTATCCTGTATTATCAATTGTTTGGAATAATTGACAATAAATTATGAATTTTCACAAATAATAAACAAAACACTCTTGATATATTGAAAAAAATCCAATCAAGATAAGTTTGTCTAGAAACTCGAACTATTTCCGAGTCCGTTTTTCCCTATTAAAATAATTCTAAATTTCCATTAAACAAGCCCTATATATTCTTCCTATTGCTCGAATTAAACATAATCATAACACGTTTACTTAAGATGATAGTTCCATTATCAGGTTCATGATAATATATTAGGCAAGTACCTTATCAATATGATGGTTCTTATCAATTATTTGGTTAAACTCGTCAATGTCTATTCCATACGAAAGAGGCCACAAAAACTCCCCAATCATCGAACGGTATCGGTCTCCATTTACTGTCACGGCTTGACCTTCCTGATCTTCAAAAAAATAAGGGCCACCCGACCAAAAGCCTTCTAGCGCAGTAGAGGAGGACACATGCATGACATCATTTTTCATACATGAAATCGGAAAGTGAGATGAACATTTTGATGTATTTATTTTCAATTTTTCGTTCAAATAAACCTCTTAATTTGCTTTACCCTATATTTGCTTCAGGAAAGGAACATAATGAAGACCAACACTGCCGAAATTAAATTTGAATTAAATAGTGGAATTGACAATATCATTGAGTGTTTTATTTCATCATGGAGTTCCACAACATCAACAAGAATTCTACAAATAAATTTGAATTTTTTCTATTTGTTTCAGAAAAGATAAAGATGAAGACCATCCTGCCAAGACTGCTGAATCGTTGGAGCAACCAGATTAAATTATGGCGAAAATCATCAGGAGTCAGTCAGGTTCTGAGAGACCCTGATGAAGTCATAAGCAGCAATGTGGGAGTGAAGCCTTATGCCCAAGTACCAGGGCCTAAACCGATTCCAATACTTGGAAACTCTTGGAGGTTTCTTCCGTTTGTTGGTAAGTGATACTTCAAGGATACTTAATTCTTAATTTATTTATACTTATCATATTCTTTACTTCTATTTAAACTTCAAGTAAGTGATACTTCAAGGATACTTAATTCTTATAATTTATTTATACTTATCATATTCTTTACTTCTATTTTAAACTTAAAGACTACTTATATTTTACATTATTTTATTTATGATTGATATTAGGGCAGGCCTGCTTATCGGAATAGCAAAAAATATTAGGCTAGGCGTACACCGGTTAGTCAAGACAAGACAAGACGAGATTAGTAACGTTTAGTCACAGTAATTCACATAGCTGCTTATAAAGCAACACATACCGATGCAATGACTAATCGGTGTGTGTTGCTTCATAAGCAACTATGTGAAGTACTGTGACTAAACGTGACTAATCTCGTCTTGTCTTGTCTTGACTAACCGGTGTACGCCTAGCCTTAGAGTAGTAATTCCATATCCATGGTTGCAGCCAGAATCACATCTATTTTACGAAATTCTTATTCAAAGAGAAAATAAATTTTTTGTGAAGCCTCTTCCTGTTTCTATAAATGTATCATTTTTTTGCTCAGGAACATAAGATGTTGAATAAATCCATCTATTTACAGGTATATTAATCTATTTTACTAAATTCATATTCAAAGAATATAATACTGTATCAATTTTCAGTGAAACCTATTCCTATTTTCACAAATGTATCTTTTTTGTTCAGGAACATACGAGATTGAACGTCTAGATACGGTGCTATGGCGATTACACAGGGAATTTGGAGACATTGTGAAAATCTCGAACATGCTGGGACGACCAGACATGGTTTTTCTTTTCGATCCTAGAGACATCGAGACAATTTTCCGGTCTGAGGAAAAGCTGCCGCACCGACCTTCAATGCCCTCCTTGAACTATTATAAACACGTCATGCGAAAGGATTACTTTGGAGAGGATGCTGGTGTGATTGCTGTGTAAGTAAAACGTTCATTCTCATTTATTCACATAGCGCTACCATAGAATCTAAAACCTATCTAAAATAAATGGAGCTACTATTTCCAGCAAGTTACTTTTCAATTAATTGATTACCCGTAAACCGGGTTGATAAAAAATTACGGGTTTTTTTATAAATTTGCTTTAGAAGCCCTAATAAAATTCTAAAAAAAAAAATAGGATTGATTCTATCAGTCTTGTCCTTATTATTACAGTTTGAACATACTTTTTAACATTTTAAAAAATCCTTATTTTTTGTTGAAGACTGATCGACTTCACCCCATATGGTGGGGTGAAGTTGATAAGCCATATAATACAGTGTAAATTCGACTACACTCCATCAAGCAATACATACAGCATCCATAGAAGGGATTAATTGTAATTTAAGTAAATAAAGTTCAAAGAGAATTATATTCTTCATGGATATATTTTTTCCTAGTTTTTATAGTGTTCATTGTAAGGGTGAAAAGCAGTTTATTTGAAAAAGTGTGTGATCAACTTCACCCATACTGATCGACTTCGCCCCGTGTTACCGGTACTGTACGGTATTGCATTGATTACTTGATCTATAATAAGAATATTCCCATTGTAAATATGCCATTGAATAGTTCCATTGACGGAAGAACTGTCTCAGTAAGATTACCTTTCTCTCAACTTAGAATGTCAACAATTTATGGAAAATACATATTCGATGTAACTTAATAACTTCCCGCATGTATTATTACTATTGCACTGAATTTTCTTCTAGAATTCATGTTTCAATTAGAGTTTTCTCGCATAAATCATTGATGAATAATGAATATTTTATTGATTACAGTCATGGAGAAAGCTGGTACAAGTTTAGAAGGAAAGTACAGCAGCCCTTAATGCAACCAAAGACTGCGCAACTGTATATACCATCCATTGAAGAATCTGCTGATACTTTTGTTGAGAGGTAAAATATTTGAAAAAATATTCCATAATATTTAATAATATAATAACAATAATATTTTAGACAGTCTTATGACTGCTGATATGAATTGTCTTATAAGACATTATTATAACTCATAAACTGTTATTTTCCAGGATAAGAAAAATTCGAGACCATAACTCAGAAGTACCTGATGATTTCCTCAATGAGATCCATAAGTGGGGTCTGGAATGTGAGTAGAGTTCCAAATTTTCAGTTGAAATAATTGCTTTTAATAGGTAGTAAGATTTTTTTATATCCCTATCAGGTAAGGATCAGATGATATTAGATAATTATTACTATGATTATGATTATAATTTGGACTACGTTAGCACCCTACCGTATCAGAAATTTTGAAAAATATTGCCTGTTCTCAGATTGTCTGGTAATACCTACGTTGTCGTACGGTAAGTTTTAAAAATGAGAAATTTCATACTCTAATAATGGAGGTAACTTATTGTTTGAGTATCAGAGCAGTAAATTAAATACTGTTATTTCTATCATCGATGTGAGTTATTATTATTTTGAAAGTTCAGAATAGTTCTAAAAATCAGCTGGCAACAATGAAGAGAAGGAATGAAAAATATAAACAAGAAAGTGAAATCGGTTCTCATTGACTATTCAAATTTAGTCGGTAAAGAAGAAGTGTATTTACCCAATCCTACAGAGGTACGGTATGTGTAAACAAACATTATTATTTAACACACATTTGTTAGCTGATCACTGAATATTTATGAGAGTATGAGTGCTCTAAAGACTTTAAAGTTGAAGAATTCCAAGATGAAAACACAGTAAATACTTAGCCTAGGCGTACACCGAAGTCAAGAAAGACTGTACCACATAGTTGCTTATGAAGCAGCACACACTGATGCAATGACTAATCGGTGTGTGCTGCTTCATAAGCAGCTTTGTGAATACTGTGACTAATCTCGTCTTGTCTTGACTAACCGGTGTACGCCTAGCCTTAGTGGTCTAGAGATGTGTAAAGTGTGAAAAATGTGAAGAAAGTTGTATGTCTTAACCATACCCATGAATAAAATCACCACAGCGTTTCATATTCGCTATTTCCGATATCTAAATAAAATAATAAATAAATAATGGCCTTTATTACATTAAACAAACAACAGTAATGAAATCAAAATATACATAGTATTGTCGGCATATTTTCTCCATGGTATACAGCCGTCTGAAGGAGTTATTGGAATTTCAGTTTTTATTCAGTTTAACAATAAAGAGCGAATCAGGTACAACTTTTTTTTCTTCATTCAATTACAGTTTTCCTGGTTGTATTGATACTTCAAAAATTGAACTCTTGAACCAGGTAGAACCTGTACTGCCAGGCCTCCCTGCAGTACCAGCTCACAGCTATTTCCGATATCTACTGTATTTACAAAATACATACTATACTCGAGTAATATGCTTTTTTCTCTATGATTTCTGCAGCGATAGCCAAAGTGGCGCTGAACGTGAGACTGGGCTGTTTCGATGATAAGGCGAGTGACAGTGACACCCAGTTGTTGATCGACGCTATTGACACTTTCTTCTCCAACGTGGGCAACCTTGAACTGAAAATACCCTTCTGGAGGCTGTTCAATACACCCACGTGGAACAAGTATGTCAACGCACTGGACACCATCATGAGGTGAGGCGCGATAGCCAACGGGAAGTTATGGCTTGATAAAAATAATAATAAGATTTTTTCATCTATTCATTCATTTCCATTACAATGATGAAGCATAGTCGACACGTTCTGGCTTGATAAATAATAAGAATTCATTTATTTATCAATTTTTGTCACACATAAAGGCTCACAGATATCCATGAAGAGCCTTATTATTTACAAGTTGCTGAAAGAAACACTATTCAGCAACTAATCTATATCACCTATATCATAGCCCCCTCTAATACAGTACCTCTGTAGTTAAGTTCCTCTTAGTTTAGTAGTAGTACCTCTCTGTATACCTCTGTAGTTTAGAGGGGGCTTTGCCTATATCAACTAAATTCTAACCTATAGATGGATCCATAGTATGGATATCTTCCATAATAAGTTAATATTCTCAATTCAAAAAGGCTTGTAGGCTTCTTCATCCAATAACCTTCTTACGCTGTAGTCCTCAGTTCAATTATTACAATGATAATTCTATTCAAATTGATCTTCTCATTATCACTAATCATCTTCTCTTTAATGATTATTTAATGAATCTCTTAATGGTGTTTGTCCTCTTTTCACCATCTTCAATATTCACTTATCTAGTTTAGCCTATTTGTAATTTTACTTGTTTTTAGTTCTGATATTGAACTACTTACTTTTAATATTTAGTTTTTAGTTTGAATATTGAATGGTTTATTAGTTTTATACTTAGGTTTCTAATTGGAATGTTTTTTCTCAAGTTTTCTGTAAACTGTTTCTTGTATTTAAATTTTGTTGATAGGGAGCGAACTTCGGGGTTTCTACACATTGTGAATAAATAAATTAATAAATTATTTTATGATATATATAAAAGAAAAATGTTAGAACTTTCACACAGTAAAGTAATAAAATTGATTACACGATTATAAAGAAATTTTTAAGCAATACACGTTACAAAATAATAATAATGCTAAGACTTCAAGATAGTACAAAAAAGGAAATAAAAATAATAAAACTTGATAACCAAAAACAAGGAAGAACAAAAGAAATAATGGACTAAAAAGTAGGAGAGTTCTATCTAGAGTTTACAAGAAAAATTTACTTGATGATCAATTTTTGATAATCGATTATGTATTATTGTGATTTGTTACAGGATAACGCAAAAATACATCAACCAATCAATGAAAGACATAGAAGCCAAGGGTGTTGAGTGTACGGCTGATTCCTCTGTACTAGAAAGAGTCCTGGCTTTCAATGATAATAATACCAAAGTGGCTGTAACCTTAGCTCTGGATATGTTTCTTGTCGGCATCGATACAGTAAGTACTGGGAAAAATTCCCAAGGAAACAATATCATTATTATGATCACCTTATGAACAAATAACTCATAAATTCAACAGAAATACTTTTTCAATGTAAAATAGTTGCCAGTTTTCCTTCTACTGTCACACATAAAATATATTTCTCAATATTGCTATCAATAAAATTACTGAGTGTACTATCGATTTTTATTATTTGAATCATTTATTATAATCGTTATTATTTTAACTTTAGGTAATACTTTTGGGAAAAAAAATTCACAGCTAGAACGAGTACGGTAGTGAAATAAATGGAATATATCTGTAGAGTTTAGAAGAACAAACGATGAAATTGTTTAGTCCGAAAGGAAGGTTCAATTCAACTTGAGAAAATGCTCCAAGGATAGTTTATCCAAGTGTATCTTTATTACTTGTAAAGTCATCTTCCGTTTTATTTGATAAAATATTCAAGATAATCAATTCAAACATGTGCATAATTACTTCAAGATAATACGATATGGCGAAGAGTTAACAATTTATCAATTTATGCTAGAAAGTAGAAAGACTAAATGAAGTTGGAGAAAGATTTTCATGATAACGTATTTGTAATCAATGTTGTTTTCCATGACGAAATACTGTACAGTGAAATACAAGTCATTACTTTAACTGAATATTTGTAATATTTTCTTAAATTTCAGACATCAGCAGCCGTAGCCTCAATTCTGTACCAGCTGAGTCAAAATCAGGACAAACAGGAAATTCTGGTCAAAGAAATAGATAAAGTGGTTCCTGGAGACTCAAAGTTGACCAGCAAAATGCTTGATGAATTGAAGTATCTCCGCGCCTGTATAAAAGAAACACTCAGGTAAATTAAAGTGAATTAGTAGCCTACATAGTTATAGAAGTAAATAAAGTAAGTGAAAATGGAGTTTTCCAATCCCCTCCCTCCCTCTTTGCCACACTTCTCATCCCCACTTAGCTTCTCGTTACTATTTTGTATAATTTCATCATTATACTAATAATTGTTGCTTGAACTTTGTAATTGTAGTATGTGTGTGGATTACAAAATAAACATTTTCTCATTAATGTTGATTAAATTTACCCAAGGACTAAGGCCGATTACACGTTAGTCAATCAAATTTAACCTCCGTGAAATAATGGAACAACAAAAATTTGAGCTCCCAGCTCCTTCAAATGACGTCATTCCATAGTAGTTAAATTTAATTGATTATTGTGCAATAGGCGGTTGTTCATTGCATTATTTTTTTCAATATTTCAAATAATAGTCAGTCCAAAGAAACCGAAGATTTATTTACAGTGTACAGTATTAGATTATTTTAGACAATTTTAACATTACATAAGCATTTATGAAGCTTCATTTTTCAATTTTCTTTCTCATATGATTAGGCCCTACCATTTCTCAATCACAAATCCGTGTCTAATAATCACTAATTCTCCGTATATATTTTAAAAAATATGTTCTTGTGGATAATTGAATTTATTTCGTTCCAGGATGTATCCAGTAGTAATAGGCAACGGAAGACTGGTCACAAATGATACAGTTCTAGGAGGATACATGATACCGAAAGGGGTGAGATAACATGTACTTTTCTTCACGTAGGGCCTGGCCACACTCCTCCTTTGCTTGACTTCACTTCACTTTCTCGCATAGTATATCTATATAAATCGTATGTAGTAAGTGAAGTGAAGTAAATCAAACCCCAATCGTATGTGATCAGTCCCTATGTGTTTTGTGTATTACTATATACAACTACAGTATTACACAAATAAAAATATGACCAGGCCCATACAGTACGGTATACCTATAGACCTTAACTATTATTATTGGAATAATATAAGCAATTCTTGCATACGCGGTAAGGCTGGGCGTACACCGGTTAGTAATGAAGACAAGGCAAGACGAGAGTAGAAATAGAAATAGAAATTTATTCAGGAGAAAACAAACAAACAATACAATAACTTGCGACTATTTTTTACATAGGAAATCAATAAAACAAATCATTAACTAATGTAGAACTATGAAATAATTTTTTTTCCTGAGACAAGCCCAACAGATTAAAAATCCAATTGGAAAGTTTAGTCACGTTAGTCGCAGTATATTGATGATAGTTAGCCTATACAACACACACCGATTAGTCATTGCATTCAGTGTGTGCTGCTTCATAAGCAAGCATATGTGAATTACTGTGACCTAAACGAGACAAATCTCGTCTTGTCTTGTCTTGACTAACCAGTGTATGTTTAGTTTTGCTGTAGTGAAGCAACACACACCGATTAGTCATTGCATCTGTGTAAAAGTGCCAGTTGTCATACAGCAACTATGTGAAGTACTGTGATCGTAAACGACTAATCTAGTCTTGTCCTGTCTTGACTAACCAGTGTACGCCTAGCGTTATGAAGCAACACACACCGATTAGTCATTGCATCTGTGTGTGCTGCTTCATAAGCAACTATGTGAATTACTGTGACTAAACGTGACAAATCTCGTCTTGTCTTGTCTTGACTAACCGATGTACGCCTAGCCTTATAAGACAATATTATAACTCATAAACTGTTATTTTCTTACTTTGTAGGCCTACTGCGGAAATATAGACTGGTTTGTATTAATTTATACAATCTAGTTTTTCAACTTATTTCAAAATTTTCACTCACTCACTCGCTCTCTGTTGGATGAAGCAATCAATATTCGTCTATTCAAACAATCCTTTACTTGCAGGTGCAAGTGGTATTCCAGCACTACGTGATAAGCAACAGCGACAAGTACTTTTCGAACGCGTCGCAGTTCGAGCCGGAACGCTGGCTGAAGCAACGCAGCGACTTCCACCACGCGTTTGCGTCGCTGCCGTTCGGATTCGGGCGACGCATGTGCCTCGGGCGGAGGTTCGCCGACCTTGAACTGGAGACTTTGATTGTCAAGGTGCGTATTAGCACAGAACATTTGGTAAATCACTAGGTCCACAAATACAGGGTGGCGCATAAAGAACGGATGTTTTTCAAAGTGTAGTTTATAATGTAACGGTGGGGTTTTATTAGATAAATATAATTCGTATAATAAAATGATATTAAATTTAATAGTTTATTTTTTATAATGATATAATAATTTCTTTGATAAGTAAAAGAATATAAATTTATTTTAATAAGTAGCCTTGGCAATGACGTAATAAGATAACAATAGATATGATAAATTATATAATTATTATTACTTTAATAATAGTAAAATAATAAATTCTTTTATTAAAAAAAGAATTATAAAACAAAAATATATTTGTTTGGATTTTTAAATAATTAAGTTACCCTCTTGGGTTTTAAAATAAAAATAAAAATTTTTATTGGGGGTTATTTTCATTGCTGCGATAATAAAGAATATTGTGGTGTTTTAAGATAAAAAAAAGTAATGTCTACATTTTTGAGAGTATGATGCTCAGCTTTCTTGTCCATGAAATATCACTTTCACTGGCCTCACACTCAGCTTTTACCCCAAATCTGCGTGAGTTACTCAGTCTATAGATAGGATTGAATTCCCCTGTGTCACAAGAATTTAAAACTGCCCGTACTGGAAACAGTTCCTGTATCTTAGAAAACCCAATTCTTCTTTTCAGACTGACTATCCCACACAGATGGTACACTTTGTACCGCAAAAATCTAAAAAAGGGTATGAATGGCTCAGATTCAAAATTAAAAGCATCTATTTATGTGAGGACCAGCACCTTGAACGTGATAATTTCAAGTGGCCAAACCAAACCCTCAAGCTTTGTTATTGTTGTTGAATGTAGATTATTACAGAACCAACAGAAATAAGTGCGTTTTCCATCTAATGCACTCCGTACGTGCCATCAAGGTTTATTGATTCAAACAAATCAGTCAGTTTCTCTTTCACTTTGTGCTATGTACGATGTTTTAATAAACAAAAATAATACTCAACAATCATGACTGTATTTGAAGCTGGAATTCGAATATTTCCGCATCTCAAGAATATTAGAAAACTATAGTTTTCTTATTTATGACAATAAGAAAGTTTATTTTCATTATACATTCATCCAAAATACTAAGTAAATAACCCAATTTGAGAATTTGTATGAAAAACTCCAAAACACCTGAGTAGCCTATATTTAAAAAATTACATCGGAAAGATTGCGCCCTTAATGCGTTAAATGAGCATTTTAACGCATGTGGTGATTTAAATCATGGGTATGGTTAGGACATATACAGAGTGGCGCATAAAGAACGGATGCTTTAAAAGTGTTATAAATAAGTTTATTTTAATCATACATTTATCTTCATTGCACCAAAATATTAAGTAAATAACCCAATTTGAGAATTTGTATGAAAAACTCCAAAACACTTGAGTATTTTTAAAAAATTACATAGGAAAGATGGAGCCCTTAATGCGTATTAATGCTCATTAAAAGCCTAAAATTGGTCCTTAACGTTTGATACAGCAGCAATTCTTTCATGTATTGCAGTATTCAAATCTTCAATGTAACGTTATCTACTACAGTAAACTTGAATTTCATGTAAAGTAGAATCACATGCCAATAAGCTCGACTTGAAACTCTCTGCTAAAGGTCCGTTGAACGACGATTGCAGATTTATTCTATTGGAAATGTTGCTCAAAAAGGCTTGTGCGTGGGTAATGAGAGGGGTGACGATGAGAGATGACGACTGTTTTTAGGCAGTCGGGACCGACGGCTTTTCGTCTCCTCCGGAAGACGGGAGTGGCCGTTTCTGTCAAAATCCGTTCCGGCAACTGTATGGTCCTCAAGACTATTGAATCAATACAATATCATCAATTCAAAACATTTCAACTCAATTATTGTTTTGATTTCAGATTCTCAAATCCTACAAGATTGAGTACCTCTACGATAAGCTGGAATACAGAGTGCAGCCCATGTACACTCCTTACGGGCCGCTGAAGTTCAAATTCACCGACAGAAATACGAAATAAATTGGGATGAAAACTGGGAAAAAACTTTATAATGCTAGATTATAATCGACTTCGAACTTCATAAAGTGGGGTACCTGTACCTCCCAATCAGGAAACAATGGATGATTCGGCGAGGTGGAACACCCCCGAGAGGGTCTCTCCGCCAAGAAAAGCAATAAGCTTATAATAATGTACCTTTATGGCTGGGTTTCACGATTCTAGTAGACGTTCTACTTACTGGAGGCAGGTTACCAGAAGCCTATCTACTTACCTATAAACCAGTAACCTGCCTCCAGTAACCAGAACGTCTACTAGAATCGTGAAAACCAGCCATAACATCAAGTACCGTACCTAAGATCAGCTTTATTGTATGTTGAACAAATAATATATTAAGTAAAATATTAAACTAATTAGGCTATTTCACTTGGATAAAACGGGTTTTGAGATGTTCGAGATTTATTAGGAAATAAGTTTATCATTGCATCTTTCCTTGTGTAATCAGATTAATTTAATTTGACGCTTGGCATTAGATAGATAGAGATATCAGATAGGTATATTATTTCTTTGCCATCGTACTCTACGGTCATCAGCAACCAACATCAATAAATAATATTTCCCTATCTATCTAATGTCAAGCGTCAAATTGAATGAATCCGATTATACCGCACATTATATTTTCCTCATTATTTGAATCCTTAACGAGGATGCATTGTAACCTCATAGTTTTTTATTAAATAAAATATTTATATTGTTTATGGAATGTGTAGTTATTTTGAAGGTGTTTTAGTTTACCTACCAACTATGAGAGAAGATCAATGACATACAATATTGAGACTTCTCCTATATTGAAAGCTTCTAAATTACATAAAATCAAATAAGGTACATATGCACCATCTTCGTTAACTAAACGTCTAACAAAACGTAGTTATAACTTGGTTTAAACTTTAGATATTCAGTTTAAAACGTGGATTTATAGTTGAAATTTTGAAAAATTTCACTAAAAACCATGATGTATATCATATTTTTTCATATGTATATCGTGCTTCATTTTGGTGAAAAATAAAAAAAATCGCTCAAACTCGGGTGGATGATAGTCTTTGAAGAGAGGAACAAGAATATGCAATTAGATTCACAAAATTCGCCCCCGTTCAGGAGATAAACAAATTTCAAGTAGCAATGATGATAATGCCTGATCTAGAGGTGCAGAATGCCATCTCTAATTGCTCATATCTCCTGAACGGAAGCGAATTTTCAAAATCTGAGCACATATTCTTGTTTCTCGCTTCAAGTAGTATAAGATTGCAAATTTTCAGCAATTTCTATTTTTTGAAAAATTTCACTAAAAACCATGATGTATACATCATGCTTCATTTTGGTGAAAAATAAAAAAATCGCTCAAACTCGGGTGGATGATAGTCTTTGAAGAGAGGAACAAGAATATGCAATTAGATTCACGAAATTCGCCCCCGTTCAGGAGATAAACAAATTTCAAGTAGCAATGATAATAATGCCTGATCTAGAGGTGCAGAGTTGAAACAAAGTTTTAGTAGACTTGGTTCAAATGAGGATGGTGCATACGGGCCTTAAGGTTTCAAAATTATTGTTTACTAAGGTTTTACTTGAGGATTATTAGTTGTCTACTCAAGTTATTAGATTATTATTTTACTCGCACCATGAGGCACGAGTGAAATTCAACTCTTCTGAGTTCCAATACGCATCAACTCGTCTGAAACATTAGGAGAAGGGATAGTAATCAATAAATCGTATGCATTATTGAGCGATATTTATTTTGTTTTGAAACTATAGCTAAATAAAACATTTTAAGCGATAAAAATAAAAAATTATGCTCTCACAAGATAAATAAAATAGTAGTAAAATAACAAAGATATTATATTTTTATACAATTTTTCACTAATAAAATCATCCTAGTTGAAATAATTCTTTAAAGATACTGCTATCTGTACACATGCTAGTAATGATCAATACATACAGTACTTTATCTAATTATTTACACACCTTATTAAAAACGAACACCTAGTTTTATTAAAAGTACTAACATGTTTCTACACTATAATTTAACATTTACAACGAATTAGCAAGGTCTATTTTAATATATGAAATACCCTAATGCTTTGAAGCTATTTGAAAGTAGAGTTTTTCAACATACATACAACAAATATGTATGAGTAATAGGTTTTTAAACCTATAGACCTTAAAAAATGTTCGCGTTTACAATAAATATTGTTTTGAGCCAGAAATGAACACGAGTGAATAACATTTTCAGCAATTTTAAAACTCAGAATATAAGACAAAGAAATTGGTCAATATTTTTGTCTATGAATAATTGATAACACTGTAATTACATTTTATTGTGCTTCAGGTAGATAACAAGGATAATAAATTATGTTCATGAAAAGTTGTTATCAGAATTTTCAGTTCGTGAAAAAAATTTGTTTTTTGAACTGATTCAATTTTCAACTACTGTATTCCACAATTATTAGAGTAGGTAGAGTAGAAATTTTTAAAATTAATTTTTTTCAATTTCTAAATAGGCAGTTATACCCCTCCCCACTCTACTAGTTCAGTACACTAGCAAAAAAGATATTGATAAATTAGAAATTGAATAAAGACAGTCGCCATCTTATATTCAAACATGGCACATTATGAATAAGAGAACATAGTCAATTTCATTATTATTGGATTCATTTTCCACAATAATGAAATTATTACAAAAATGAAAAACCACGATATTTGAGATTGTAAATGCATACAATCATGTATACCTAACATACTTCCATTATTCAATGTGTATTATTCAAGTGAAAAACATCTTAGTTACGGCGTCTGAATAATATTAATACAAAATGTGAGTTATGAGATGACAATGAATGATAACAAGAGTACTTATTCATAGGTAGACTACTTGAAAACAAAACAAAAACACAGGAATGTTTCAATATTTTACAAACATTCTACACATACTGTGTAATGTAATTAGTCTCCGTATTATTCTACACCAATCTTACAATAACCATGATTGTGAATCAATAAATCCGCCATGATAAAATAAATTATTCTGTGAAATACTTCTTCTAAACCTATTGCTGGATTTGAATATAATAACACGTTATAAACAATCCATTATATATATGATACTGTAATAAAGAATCAAACAATAAAAACAACAGTAAAACCTAGCAGAAAGTCAAACAATTAATAATATTAAGAACCCGTAACCTATAAGCTTCGATACCTCCTGAATATGCACACAATTAAAACTGTATGATAATTTATTACACAATAACGTCAAGATATAATAATAAAAATTCAATTATAACTAAATCAGGAAACATGAAACAATATATTGCATAAATTGATCTACGGTCATACTACCCAATAAAAATATTGGAAAACATGAAAGTAAATAAAGGTTCTATAAATAAAAATAAAGTTCAGAGCATGGTAACTTCGTTACTGAGATAGTTGATTGGAGAAATCTCTAAACTAGAATATTGATCAGAATAACTGAATTTGAAAAATGGAAAAGATCATCGAATGCAATCTTGGGGAGTTTCTACGGAATACGAGAGATTTACTATAAATAGGACAATATTGAGTGAAAAGTGACAGATACTGCAAATCCTTGAAAATAATAGATCATTCTAGAGTTTTATAAAGTAATGAATGAATTCTATTGGAGACCCTAATGGGTGCTGCCCAAGTCTAAGCTCCGTGTCCCTGGGAGGAATGCAATACGTTATCGAAAACCGTGTTTTTGTAGTGTATTAATATAGCACTCTTCGTCTCCCCCCCTCTTCAGCCGTCAGGGACACGGAGCTTGGACTCGGGCAGTAGTTCAACCTCAACATAGTTTATCAAACCATGTTATGAGATAAAATGGGGCTAAAATTGTGGTGAATCTACAACCGAATGTAGTGTTAGTTTTCATTATTTTAAGATTTCAACACAATACCAAGAGTAGAGAATTTTTAATGTTAGGAAAGTTATTTTTGATGTTTCTCTTGAAATAAATTTGAAAAATGAGTGAATGGGTTGATGTTTGCCTGTAATCCCATGTCAAATTCAAAAATTTGGCAAAAGTATGGCGTTGGCGGAAACAAAAAAATATCCCAATACAATTTTATGGACCCATTCACACCAATGAAGCAACACACACCGATTAGCCATTGCATCAGTGTGTGCTGCTTCATAAGCAACTATGTGAATTACTGTGACTAAAGGTGACTAATCTTATCTTGTCTTGTCTTGACTAACCGGTGTACGCCTAGCCTAAGGGTAGTACAAGACAAAATTTTCAACCTTATGAACTCGTAAAACTTGAAGAATCAACCAACAACTTAATTTATAAAGCATTAATTACCAAGTTTCTCAAAATAAAAGCATAAACTGAACAATAACCACAATGAACAGCGTTAACGACAACAATACTACAATATTATTATAAACATTCTATATCAGTAGAAAATATTCATAAAAGTATTTACAGCATATCACAATATGTTCATTACAAAATGTATTCGACTAACATACGTCTAAAATAGCAATAGTTGGATCAAAAACATGTGCTATTATTATCACATAGATGTTATTTATAAACACTTTGGCGACCACTGCCAAATAAACAAGCTTTTACATAAAAAAAGGTCAATAAGCATAAAATTGGCAAAAATGTTTCAATAAAAACAAACAATAGTTATAACTCGATGTAGGAAAACAACTTGATAAGAGATAAGGATGGAAGGTATTAAGAATGGAATTTAGTGAGTGCATTGAAGAGATTGACGTAAGAGATTGAAATAATATCAGAATTCAACAGATTGATAAAATTAGTTGATTATGGATAGAAATGAATTTGATCAGGTACCATGAAAATTAGGGAGTTTTCTTAAAAATTTGAAATTTGTTCATTTTTTGTCATAACATTTTGCCTAATAGGTTTCCTTTAATAGATATATTGAAAAAAGATCGAATAAAACAAGTTTGATACTACACTGAGATAATATTGTTCCGTTACCTACTTCAAAAATATATTAAAACTCACCCATGAACGATTTTTTCACTATATATGTTGGTTCAATTTGATTTTTTTAATGTTAACTTATATCTAATTCTATAAAATGGAAGGACAACAGAATATTGTACAGTAAACTCCCGGTTATCCTAGTCTCGGTTAACCGAGCCTGTCATTCAAAAATAACAAACATAAATAAAGGTCTTAATAGCAAGACACCTACGGGGAAGAGGTTATCTCAGAAGACGATCAAAGACTTTTTAAAGAAATAATCTACGTTTCTACTTGCTTACAGGTTTGTAATTGTGATTACTATATGTTTTTGCTTCCAATTAACCAGTTTATTTGTAACGTTTCACGTCTTTTCAACCATAACTGAACTTAGCCTTCGCATTATCCGAGTTTTCCCGTATCCGAGGTCGTGCCGGTCCCAATTACCTCGGATAATCGGGAGTCTACTGTGGTAATAAAATTTCAATATTGTATTAGAAATGCTATACATGAACACTACAGTAACTAGGAGAATTTTCAAATTTCTCGATTATTATTAACATAGCTAGGTCTGCCTCACAAAAATCCACATACTAATATTATCAGTTCTTGTTACTTGTAGTACATTAATGAAAATTTCCACAAGTAGTTTTTATTAATTAATAAAACATGGGCCTGTCTCATAAAGCATGAAAGTACTTCAATGCAACTACTAATTATGTAGTCTATAATGAGTTTGTAATGGAGTTATATTGGCGATTTTCCTGTATTTTAAGACTCGTAAATTACATGAAATAAACCCCAGACCCCGTTTAATATACTTGTTTCATTTTTAGAATACAATCCTCCACTACATAAGATACCATACATTGAAACAACTCTGAACACCAAATACAATACAATTTATTACAGTAAACATTTTTAATTTTCTAAAATCGCGCTGGTAAAATTCGAATAATCTCAACACTATACACAAATGTAGGAGATACACACTAAATATACACATATATACTCACATAACCACATCAGATTGGGTATAAAAAGCGTTAGATTCATTTTGATGTACCGAAACTAACCTAACCTAGTTTTCGCCGGAGTTAGGTTAGGTTGGTACCGCCGATGAGAAACAGGAAGTTGTTGGAATTTGACTAGAGGCGCGAAAGTTTTGTCAAGTTGGCAATAGCTGATCAGCTGGAGAGGCAATGTTAGTTTACTGCAGGCAAGCCTGGACTTTTTCTATCCAATCCTGGGCTACGTTAGCATCACTAGCGCAGAAGTTGTACGTTCTGCGGTTGGTTTTCAGCTGAAAAAGAAGGAAATAATTGAAATTTCATGTATTCATCAATTAAAATCATACTCACAATACAACAGTGGGTTGCACCTAGCATGATCAATTTTGATCCAGGATCAGTACACTGCTAATTAAATGGGATCAGCTAACTCAAAATAGTTGATCCCGGTTGGTGCAACTCAGCATTAAGTATTAAATTTATGAATATATTCCCTGCATTGATGATTTGACCATGTGCAGGGAAGAGTCACCATTGACCAAACAGAGAAAAACAGTATAGTAAAATAAAGAAAATTATAGTGATAGTTCATTAATGATAGTATCATTTTAATGATGCTGGGTTGCACCAAGCGAGATCAATTTCAATCCAGGATCAACACTATATCAAGTCTGTACAATCTGATCCTAAATAGTTGATCCCAATTGGCGCAACTTAGCACAAAAGTTTCAAAAAAAAACTTTGATCAAAGAGGATGATGAAATAATTTTATTCATAATTAAAAATGTAGATTTAAATAGTGTAAAAGTATTAACATGCATAATGATCATTAGGATGCTTTAATACTTAAAGCATAATTAACATAAAGCATAATACGTGTCTTGGGTCTGCCTTTCACTGGGGAAGATCAATTGAGCAGAAGAACTAAAGCTAAATAGCTTAAATCTATATTAAAAGTTCAATAATTTTAAAATAAAATAATTTAATAGTAAGCTATAGTTTACTATTAAATTATAGTATAATATAATTTAATAGTTTAATAAGCTAGAGAAATAGCTTACAAAAAACATGTTTTTGCCATTGCTGGTGAAAACACCTGACTCTTTTTACTGACTTATTTCAAAGTGAAAATGCTTCAAGTATATGAGATCAAATGCTCAAGTACAAGATAGATATACCAAATTTAATTGGGATGATTCAAAATGCGACTTACATCAAAGAAAGATTTGTCATCAGTTTTTTTCGGAGGACCAGGGGAGGGGGCAGCTGGTGTTACTGACATCACCTCAGAAAGCTCTGAAACATTAAACAAATGAATATCAAAATGCAGATTTTTAATTAAGATTTTTTGGTATAAATATTTAAAATTTGAAAAATAATTGCCCCTGTAACATTTAATTATTTATCAAATAATTTTTTTTCCAAGAAGATCCGACGTGAACTGTAGACGTGATGTGTTACAGAAAAACGCATGTTTTAGCTTAAAATTACATTGATCTTATGGGACATCAATCCAATATGGCCGACTACTACCGCCCACTCTTAAATTCCCTACATAATATTCAGTCAGTATCATGTAAGAAGATGAATTTATTAGCTCACTATTGAGAAGTAGCTCCCAAACATCAGCGCGCTCAAGTGAGAGACAGAGGAACAACCTGGGGGAATTGAAGATAGGTTATCATTGAATCAAATGTAAAAATGCCTGTTTTCAAACCCATAATATTTGATAAATATTCACCCAAAATATTCAAGTAACTTATAAAATCAAAGCTACGATGTTCAAGAACACTTCAGTTGTCTCTTTAAGAGAAAAGAAACAAAGATCATTTTAATTTGATCCTCTTTCCAAAAGCATTCCTTCCCAAAAGAGAGTGAGATACGTACTGATATAAAATATAATATTGGACGTAAATATAATGTTGCAATTGAATTAAATATTATTTGTGTGAAATAGTTTGTTTCTCTGAATAATGTTTATCATACATACGATTCCGATGGTTACACATAGCGGGAAGTTCAAACTTCAAAAATCCTAACCTAGCAACAAGATGACGAAAATTCTGATAAAAGTACTTTAATCCAATTAATACATTCATAAAAACACCTTGAAACCACTAAATAATCGATAGCAATAAAGTATTGATGATACCTTAATGATTTATTTGAATTCTATCTTAAAATCGTGTTTTGTTCCTATCTCACAATGGTTAAAATCCCCCCAGGTTGTTCACTCTCTCTCTCACTAGAGCGCGCTGATCAGGTATATAAGCTACTCCTCAATAACGAAATTTGCAAGAGACATCGGCCTTAATTTAAATATCTAAAATAAGTCTTAGTTAATTGACAGGGAACATTCGAATTAATATTTAAACAATAATTAATTTATTGAACATCAAATACATTTGACTTTGGTATTTTAGCAGGTGACTCACCAATGTATCCTTTACAGTGCGAGTCCTCCATGGCATCGTAGTACCTGAGCTGATGTTTGATGGAGTCGAGCACGAACCAGCGCTGCTTCCATCCCTTGAGCAGGGCGCCTCGCTTGTACAGATAGCCTTCGTGCGTCCGGTTCTCGGCCACATTCGACGAGTACTGGTCGTAGTACTGCTGGTTGGTCGTCTGCATTGGATTTATGCCTGAAACATCGTAATGTCTCTATTATTAACACATTATAAAAAGAAGAAAATCATATTATTATAATGAGGCATTTGAATCAGTGTTGAGCCTACAACAGTGTTGTAACTCAAAATTCAATGTCGACTTCGAATGAATAACCCGAATTATTATATAGCCCGAGGGGCTTTTATATATAAATCTTCAATGTAACGATATTTACTTTAGTAAACTTGAATTTCAAGCCAATAAGCTTGACTTGAAACTTTCTGCTGAAGCTCCGTTGAACGACGATTGCAGATTATTCATTCTATTGGAAATATTGTTCTACAGCAAATACGCGATTTTGCAAGGTCAATTGCGCCATTGATACTAAAACTGAATACTTTAACCTGAAAAATGGTGTCGCTCTGCGGTCACAGACAGCTCTAGTCCACTGATACTATCCTACTCAAATCCATCGTTCTTTTTGCGCCACCCAGTATTATATAATCCTCGCATAGGCATTGCTGCCTGTGTGCGAGAATGAGTCTAAGGTTGGGGTTCAAGTAAATTATCTCATCATTTTCTCTTGTTCTTGTTAAAAAAAAAATTACCATACAAATATTTCCCATTAGGGAAAATTGTATGATTCGGCGAGGCGGAACACCCGGGAGGGTCTCCCCGTAAAAAAAGCCATAAGCTCAATAATACAGGAAAAAAAGAATAGACAGAATAGAATAGAATAGAATAGAATAGAATAGAATAGAATAGAATAGAATAGAATAGAACAGAATAGAATAGAATAGAATAGAATAGAATAGAACAGAATAGAATGACTGCCTTTATTTTAACCTGGGAGGGCGAAGTTAGGACGAATAGAAGAACGTTAGGACGAGGGCCTGGAGGACGAAAGAAGAAGAGAAATAAGTAGGAAGTGGAGGAGTGAGAGAGAGAGAGAGAGTCTCAACTTACTTGAGTTGACCGATCCGGTGTCACCGCCGCTGCGTGTAAGCGTCTGATTGTTGGATCCGTCCGCCACCGCCTTGTATTTGGTGCAGTTCTTCGGCACCGCGTCCAAACACTTCTCGTGGCAGCTGTAGCCGCAGTCAATGCATTTCAGGCCCGTCTAAACACAACATCAAACAATCAGCAATTATTCAATTTATATAGTTCTTCCTTCAGTCAGGCATACATGCGGCATTTGGCAAATACCGAATGTTTACCTTATGGTCATATGATATTCCACTCTGACTGGTGTGCATTGCCCTATTTGTTTGTATAGAGTGGAATATCATATGACCATAAGGTGAACATTCGGTATTTGCCAAATGCCGCATGTATGGAGCCAGCATAAGGCCTGTCTAATAATCAAAACACAACAATTCAATCAACAATTATTCGTCTTCAGATAGCTTTATTATTTTATCTTCATTAATTTTTTATTATTCAATTAGTGAAAGGAATAAATAAAAATCTATTTATTGTCAGAGACAATTCGCTGTGAGCATCTACGTTGTTGCGCTCTGGCAAATAAACAGGGAATTCTATTTCAATTTCAAACTGATTTTTACGTACTTAGGCATATCCTTTACATGCTAAAATGCTACGAAAAACGCATATGCGTAGCATTTTAGCATGTAAAGGATAGGCCTAAATACGTAAAAATCAGTTTATAATATTGAAATAGAATTCCCTGTCGCTATTTTTGAATGATAAATTGAACCAAGCGCATGTTATTATACATTATTATAATGAAGGTTATGTTTCATGCTGATTGAGCAGACGATTTGCAGCTGAATTCCACTGAGCTAAATTATCCATATAATAATGGATATATTAAGCTCAGTGCTGAATTCACTCCCATTATGTTTCAATTCAAAATGCATCATGAGCGCAAATTTCCAAATCAATGAGATGATTTTCAACTCAGATTTTTCACTCGATTTATTAAAAAATCAGAAATCCAATTTTTTGTTGAATCAATTCACGTTTGGAAATATGGAAGAAATAGAAGACGCAATTACTATTATGAAAGATAGTTATTTAATTAAGAATGCAAAAATACTTTAAATTCATTTTAAATGCATAAGCCCTATCCTTTCCTATGTTAAATGCCCAGTTTTATTGCACAAAACTACCGCTACTGTCACCTCGGTCAACTTGGATATCCCCTCTATCTACGTGCACACAGCGAATAGCGTAGGGATGTTCTTGTTTTTGTTACACTGCGATTTAATTAATTTGACGCTTGGCATTAGATAGATAGATACATAGAGAGATATTATTTTTGACATTGCTGATGACCGTAGAGTACGATGGCAAAGGAATAATACCTCCTTATCTATTCAATGCTACAGAGAGTGTATAGTCACAGTGTGGCCATTTGTGTGAAGCACTCCATGAAAATAAGTGGAGATTATATTTTTTCCCGCCGCCACCATACTTTTGCCAAATTTTTTAATTTTTATATGGGATTACAGGCAAACATAAACCCATTCACTCACTTGTCAAACTTATTTTGAGAGAAACAACATCAAGACTAACGTTTCTACCATTAAAAATAGTCCATCTACTTTTGGTATTGCTTTAAAAAATTAAAATGATCAAAAATAATACCGGCAAAGGCAAAATGTAGGTTAGGAGAATTTTATATCTTAACATATGATCTGCTTTTAATTCCAATGCAAATCTTATAGGAATTGGCAATAGTATGGCGGATTTGTTGGAGCTAACCAATCAAAAGTATTACATGTAATGTCCACACTGTGACTCTCTCTGTATCCAATGTGTCGAATTAAATGAATATCACAGTAGTCACAGATCTCATAGCATGAAAGCAACCAATTATTGTATTATTTTTTTGACTGATAAAAATTCATTTATTCATAGAACGGTCACAGTGGCTGTGATTAGTTTCAAAGATTGAACGAACCTTGACAGGGCCCCAGAGCACATTGGTGCAGAGGTCGCAGTAGGTGGGCGTGGTGAAGTTGTGCCGCTCGAAGCGGTGCGGATGCGAGTAGACGGCCGCCCCCGACGGCGCCTCGGTCGCCCCCACTATTTTGCCGCGCATCAGAATCTCCAGCGTGGAGCGTTTGTGCAGCAGCCGGCCGTGCGATCGCACCAGGTCCGTGCTGAATGACGCGTGCCGCTGCCCGCACACAATCAACACACAATATTCATCAATAAGCAAATAAATGAACATGAATAGATGAATAAATAAGTACACGAATAAATGAATAGATGAATAAATAAGTACATGAATAAATGAATAGATGAATAGATAAATAAGTAAATAACTGAATAAATAAACAGATGAATGAATAATTAATGTTTTATAGCAACAACAAAATGAGAATATCATCCACATAAAGATCTCATATAACATTAGGCATATCATTCATTTGTATAAATTGAATGGGGAGACCAGTGGGGAAGGAGATGGAGAGACTGTGTTGCAGGGGACATGAGGGAAAAGGAGCTGACAGATGAAGAAGCCGGGGAGAGAATGGTGTGGAGGAGGAAGATACGGAATAGCGAACCCGAATAGGGAAAAGCTAAAGGAAAAGAAGAAGAAGAAGATTCATTTGTATAAATTATGAATAGGATGAGCCCAAAAACTGACCCTGAGATACACCATTCTTGACAGATAGATAACCTGACTCATTTCCATAACAAAAACTTTTTGGAATCTAACACTAAGGCTAGGCGTACACCGGTTAGTCAAGACAAGACAAGACGAGTTTAGTCACAGTACTTCACACAGTTGCTTATGAAGCAACACACACCGATTAGTCATTGCATTTCTGTGTGCTGCTTCATAAGGCTAGGCGTACACCGGTTAGTCAAGACAAGACACACTCCGATTAGTCATTGCATCAGTGTGTGCTGCTTCATAAGCAACTATGTGAAGTACTGTGACTAAACGTGACTAATCTCGTCTTGTCTTGTCTTGACTAACCGGTATACGCCTACCCTAAGCAACTATGTCAATTACTGTGACTAAACGTGACTAATCTCGTCTTGTCTTGTCTTGACTAACCGGTGTACGCCTACCCTAAGCAACTATGTCAATATTTAACATAATCCACAAAATATTCAACATAATTTTACAGAATATTGAAAATAATAATTACAATATATTTCAAGTAATATACCATTAATGATACTGAATTTTTTGCTGGAGATGATGTCCACATAAGCTCTAGGCTTTGGCGTGGGTAATGGGAAGAATGATGCATACTTTTGTGCTCGTTTTTGTCCTCTTTCAATTATTCATCTTTCTCTCGTATTTACGTTTTCTCTATTGTTTTAAAATATCTAAGGAATCTTTCTAATAATGTTTTTAATTAAATACATTATCATCTGCCATTATGGTGCCTTAGCACAGTATTCCAATGACCTCCGATGAATGGACCTACATCTTTAGGTGGGTTCCGAACCACCGTAACTGTAAACTGATTAACAGATCAACTATTAGTTTTATAAGAGAGAATGAGATACTGTGTCAAATGCTTTTGATAGATCATAGAATCATAATTTCACACAAGCCTTACTATCCAAACTGAGAATACAGTAATCGTAATCAGTAATTATTACTGATGAAAAACAGATGCCGTAGCATAAAACTACATACAAATTAAACTGAACTAAGCTTACCGTTAGAGAATCAGTCGTGGGCAGCTCCAGTTTATCCCATAGAACTTTCCATTTTTGAGGTAAATGTCCTAGCTCGGTTTCTATCCTATGAATTTCTTCCAAAAGATAGGAAAACGCATCGGGAGCATGCCTGTCTACATCGTCGTATCTGAAAGAATAATATGAAAAAATTACATTTCAGTATTGAACATTTTGATTGGACTTACTATTATTAATGTTTTGATTCTTGATTACGACAGTAATATTGAAAATAAAAGTAGTATTTATCGATGAATTGAGCAAAGATTAAACTGAAAACTTATTCAAAGACATTCAATATGCTAACGATAATAGGATTGTGGCGTTTCTGCATGAAACGGCGGAAATAAGGAGACGAAGAAAAAGAAGAAGAAGAAGAAGAAGAAGAAGAAGAAGAAGAAGAAGAAGAAGAAAAAGGGAAGAGTAGAAGAAGGAGAAGAAGATGGAAAAGAAGAAAAAGAGAAGAAGAAGAGGAAAAGAAGAAGGAGAAGATGAAGAAGAAGAAGATGGAAGAAGAAGATGAAGATGAAGAAGAAGAAGATGGAGAAGAAGAAGAAGATGGAGAAGAAGAAGATGAAGAAGAAAAGAAGAAGAAGGAGGAGAAAAAGAAAAATAAGAAGAAGAAAACGGAGAAGAAGAAAAAGGAGGAAAAGAAGAAAAAAGAGGAGGAGAAGAAGATGAAGAGGAAGGAAAAGAAGATGGAGAAGAAGAAGAAACGTTTAATATGGACACTTACCCTAAGGTGACAACTTTACGAGACGATTTATTGATGATGCCATCAGCTGCTTCGGCTTCCTCTTCTTGCTGTGTGTCCATTTGGATGACCTCAAGGTCATAGCTTGGTCCATGTGACAGCTCCTCCCGCAAATAATACCTCCAAACATCCAAATTGGCTAAATGAGCTTGAGGTCGAAGAACCTGTAAAATAAATCATTTATCAATATAATGTCTATAATATTAATATTACTATTCATTTATTTAATCAATAATATACCAATAATATTAATATCAATTGTATATAATAATCTGATCAAAAATATTGTAAACGTAAGAAAAACAAGCGTTAACTCAAAACCTCTTCTGTTCCAAAGTTTACACGAAAAATGTCGAAAGTCAGGTTATGTACAAAATATTTTGTCACATAGGCCTACATAATTTATATACTAAACGAAGCTGATCACAAGTAGATTATCAATTTAAAACCGAAAATGTTGATAGACACGCTAAATAAACATCTACATCTAAATAAACATTTACACGCAAAAAAACCATTGACAATTGAAAATATTCACAAATATTGAATAGAGCTTGAAAAACACATTTTTTTGCTGTGGTCATGCCCACATAAGCTCTTAGCTCGTGCGTGGGTAATGGGAAGGATGATGGTGATGAAACATCCATGTTCTTCTTGAAATGAATACTTTACTTTATTAGTCTTATTATTATTATTATTATTGCTATTCATCACATAACTCAAAAGTTACAGGCTTGGAAGGTTCAGTGATGGGTGCAAACAATGCACTTAGGGTGTATCACTCCCACCAATGATTTATATCTTTTCGTACTATGTGAGCTGTACTTATTATTATTATTATTATTATAACTATTATTATTATTATTATTATTATTATTATTATTATTATTATTCTGAAAACGATTTATTAAAAAACTATGTGGGTGGAAAGTTTATTATGAAAAAAGTGCAGGAACTTGCTTAGAAAAATTGTATAAAAGATAAAAATGAATTCATGAACTTGATTCATTTAAATAAAGCATATAAAAAATTCCATCGGAATTACAGAAACTAGAGTTGACTACATTATCCAGTATTCGTGGTCAAAATGAAAATAGAAATAAAGATGAAGATAATTATTACAAATTAAAATATAACTTAATTTTGAGTCAAGCAATATTAGAGAACCAAGCACTCTGCGTCATCTGCACAAATATTTTTTTTTTTTTGAGGGTGATGCCCACATGAGCTCTAGGCTTGTGCGTGGGTAATGAGAGGGGTGATGATGAGAGATGACTACTGTTTTTAGGCAGTCGGGACCGACGGCTTTTCGTCTCCTTCGAAAGACAGGAGTGGCCGATTCTGTCAAAATCCGTTCCGGCAACTGTATTCGATCTTGGAACCTTTGGATTATCAGACAGGCGCTTATCGCCCTCGGCTACGGACCACTTCAAAATAAAACATAATAGTTTATGTTTTAAAAAAATATTAGATGTGAAAGGAGGATATATGAAAGTAGAGGAAATTTCACCAAATAAAAGATGAATTAGTCTCTTACCGGGTGCTCCGTGTCAGGTGTGTACATAAAATTGAAGAAAATTGGAGATCGGCCATGCTGCTTTTCAATGTAATCGAAAACGGATTGTCCTAAATTTGTTCCTACGTGTGTTCCAGCTAGGCGACCACCTAAAATGAAAGTTACATACATATAAATATTTGATGTATTCAACTCATAAATTCTAATGTGTTTCTTGGTAACACACATCAAACTGAAACTGGACAAAATTACAACAATTAAAGATCAAAGACAAAATGTCAAAAAGCATTAATAGGGGGCAGTAGTGGTCTGCCGTATAGGATTATGGCCCTTAAGAACAATGTTATCTTTTGAATCATTATAGCACCGTTTGTTTTTTACATAAAATAGCCTGATGTCATTGAGAAGAATATTATTCTTCAGGGGTGGTCTTTTGAATATTGAATTTTCCTTTAAAAAAACCCATAAAATGTCAAAATTAGGAAAATTTTGAAATTTTATTGTTTTTTCAAAAAGGAATATTTTAAATTCGAAAAAGACCACCCCCTAAAGAATAATATTCTCTTTCAAATGACACATCAAACGTAATTTTATGTACAAAAATGACGGTGCTATATGTTTCAAGAGATTACAAATAATAACATTCTTCTAATGGAACATATATAATCTAATTTGGCCGACTACTACTGCCCCCTCGTCAAAACAGTCGATTAAAAAATTCATTATTTTGACATTTTGTTCATTGTTTCTTTATTTATAAATAAAACAGACGATGGAAAAAAATCATTATTTTGACATTTTGTTCATTTTTTCTTTATAAATAAAACAGGCGATGGAAAAATTGAAATGTAGGCCTACAGACAGTAACCAAATAAACGAATTAGGTGTAGAATTGATAGAATTAGTAAAATTTGGAAACAGTGATAAAATTACGCATACACAATCTGACAGAATCGGGCTGGCACTTTCACACTCTTTCAATATTTGTATTGATTCTACGTAATAGAAATTAAGGCAGCTCGTACACCGGAGCAATAAGCAACATGTGGATCATATGATCGTCTACTCTATAGAAACAAATAGTCCAATGCACACCTAAAGCAGCTGTTTCGGTGTGCATTGAACTATTGGTTTGTATAGAGTAGACAATCATATGATCCATATGTTGCTATAGTCCGTGCAAACCTTAGTTTGCAGTAAGCGTTTAAATGGCAATGCTATTTCATATGGGGATATGGAAGCGCTGTTGCCATGTTTTGCTTATTTGTTTATTACTCCTTACTCACAGCTGTTCTTTTAGGGCCGTATTATCAATCACAGTTTAAAAGTCGTTCTAAAAGTTCTAAAAATTTTTCTGCGCATGCGTTAATAAGACTTGACCAATCATAGATGATCACAGTGCTCTGTGATTGGTCCGACGTTATTGACGCATGCGCAGAAAAATTAATTCCGGTCGTATATCAAGAGCCGAAGGTAGTTTTAGTTAAACAATAAATTTATTTGTGCTTTAGAGTATGATTGAAATACCGTAGGCTATGGAGCAAACAATCAATCAAAAGAACAAAAAATAACAATCATGGTTTAGTCCAGAACGACTTAGTTTTAAATCCCTATCAGAATGTCAGTGCAGACTTGACTAGGGCTACCTAGTAATAGCGGCAAAATTTGGTACTCCAGTCATTGGAGCCGTCTGCATAGAATGTCAAGTTTTGAATACTTACTCCTCCGAGTTGGCTTTGCTGGCTACTGTGCAATCCGGCAACACTGCGCTCCATAAACGTAACACTGCAAACTAAGGTTTGCACAGACTATAGTTGCCTATTGCTTATTGCTCCGGTGTACGACCGGGGTTTTAAGATTTGCTCGATCATTACCTGGATAAATGCCCTCATCGTCCGACCCGGTGTCGACGCCCTTGTGGTGGGAGGTGAGCGAGCCGCGCTTGTCCTCCACGGCCGTGATGCCGTACTCGACGCGCTCCAGCTCGCAGTCCAACAGGAAGGTGCGAAATCGACAGGACACCGAGTGATAGGCCAGGAAACGCAGGTAGTAGTCGTTGAACTCGAAGGCCAGCGGGAATTGGCAGTGGATCTGCAATCAGACACGATCTATATTATTACACTAATAATAACAACAACAACAACAACGGGTGTTTAAAAAGTATGCAATTCAAATTTTGAGGGAGAATATTTACTGCATAGGTAGGCCTAATACATATTTCTTCATTTACATATAATGTATTAGCACTACTGTACAATAACTCTTAATTAATGCATTGTATATAGCTTCCATGTACTAGTGCTTTCTCAGCATTCGTTTGTATCAGTTCAGTTCAGTATCAGTGTCAGTTCATGTTTGGCTAAGGTTTTTTTTCAAATTATGAACGTTTTTATATTACTCAATGTTATTACGTATATAAATCTTACAAACGAATGAAAGACAAGTTCCAGTAAAAGAAAATATACTTCAGAATCAAGAGATTCGTACTGGAACTTGTATTTCTCTTGTTCGCAAGATTAGTAATAATGCTTAATAACTCTCAATACTTTGGAAAAACCATAGCCTAACATATACAGACACTACAGATACAAATTGATACTGGGTGATACATGTAGGTGATGTACAATGCGTTAATAAAGAGAACAAAAGAGCTAATACATTATATTTTGAGGATAAAATATTCCCATTGCAGAAATTATTCACCCTCAAACTTGAAGTGCGTCCTTTTTGAAACACCTGGTACTTGTGAAGTATATGCGACTTATTGATAAAGTTATTTAGAATCTTTAGAACCAGTAATTAAATAATTATTAGAATAAATTGAAGGATTAATACAGTACATTAAAATACTTTTGGAAAAACCTAACGACAGCCCGTGTAGAGGTTTGAGTGGACCAATTTTGATGCGGTTTGCGTCAAAAGAAAGATTAGTGATTTTAGATGTATAAGTTTTATTTTTAGTTAAGAAAATACTTTCTGGGGGCTGAAAAAAGTAGAATAAATTCAGCACTACCTCTTAGAGCTAAGAGAAACCTACGTCTGCAGTAAGCTACTGAACTATAAGGTCAAGCGCCCACTGAGGTGGAGTGGCGCGATGGCGTGGCAAGATGTTAGATATAAACATATGAAACTAAGTAAAACAGCGCACATCGAGGTGATGTGCGCTGCTTCATTTATTTACATATGTCTATATTTAGCGTATTGCCACGCCATCGCCACTCCACCTCAGTGGGCGCTTGGACTAAGGTGTATAGTTGATTAGTCTAATCCTATTTGATTGTTTACCTGATGCACAACGTCTAGAAACTGCAAGAAGGTCGGTGCAAAGCCGCTAGCCTGTGAAGAGGTGGCGGCCAGACTGCTTCTGTGACTGAACCGGTGTCCAAACGCCAACCATTCCTTCTCAACCAACGTGCGGAATCCCTCCAGTGTACGATAGTGAGGATCCAGACACAGCTGAGCTACTGACGAGATCTGAAGATTGGAAAAATAAAGCATTAAACATGAATTGATTTCATACTGATAAATTCAAAGGAATGAATTTTAGAAGGAAATGGGATATTGCAACGTGCCTAGGTCTCGTTGTAACATAATATAGATTAATTTTTTTTTATTTATACAACATTTTCAGAATGAGACGACTAGGCTCGCCCTCCGTGTGGCGAACAGAAACTTTAACTAACATTTAATGCAAGTTCCTGTTCCCCACACAAAAGTCTTGCCCCTTGCCTTGATTCTGAAAGGTCATCGATTGATATTATTATGTCTCAAAGTTTTCAAATTTTCGAGTTATGTTTTGCTTTTAAAATCATAATAATTTATTGATCGAAATTCCTAATAAATAATTCCATAAAATACACTGAAGACTTCCGCTACTGCGAATATTGACAACAAAATAATTCACAGAATTTCCTTACTAGCTATTATTCTGTTGTCAACATTCGCAGTAGCGGAAGTCTTCAGAGTATATTTTTATGGCATTATTGATCAGGAATTTCGATCAATAAACTATTACGATAATGGAATTTTCGTTTTAATTATTTAGTTTATGATGAAAACAAAAATTATACAAATGTACTAAAACACAGTGACACAAAATTGCTTGGGGCACATATTGGGGGCCTGCTGCACATCAACTTCGCCCTCCAAGGAAAATTAAGACAGCAATACAATTCAATTAAATTCTTCAGTGTCTGATGTAAACAGAAAAGCATACTAAAACACTGTGACATAATATTGCAAGTGGTAGAGGCAGACCCCGCAACACATGGATAGTACTAGTTCAAAGAAATTATGAAGCAATTAAGCATTCAAATGATACGACCCAGGATCGTGCGAACTGGCGACTATTGGTAGCATTGTAGCAGCCGCCATCTTTGCTCTCTGTCTCATCCCGGACAACCTCTATTCGCTTTTGCGATGACTATGAATATGTGATATATTATAACTTGTATTTGTGTATTGTACCTACTCTTATTGGCTTTTGTACATTCAATGAGTTTTTGACAAGAATTAACAAGATGAATGAAATATAGCACGTTCAATTTAACTTGTCAGAAAACAGCTGTTTCGGCAATCAGTAAACAGTGATTTTACGCAGCTTTGACACAATAATCCAAAGGCTTAAAAGTCTTTAAAATACCTTTAAAGTCTTTAAAAGACCTTTTTAAAGAAGAGCGTTCAAATAATACCTTTTTAATATACCTTTTCAATAATCTGCGAGATTCAGCATTTGTAGGTTAAGTATTGAGATATTGACTGTCGAAACAGCTGTTTTCTGACAAGTTAAATTAATCCGGGTGTACACGTTGAGACGCCAGATGAAGCATTTGTATTGTTATTGTAATCTTGTTTTTGTAAAAAACCTTGAATAATTGAATGAGTCTTGAATTCGATTGTTCCTCAATAATTTGAATAATAATTATTATTTTATCCATCATCCATCCTAAAATAAACAAGAATATTGAACTTAAAAAGATTGGTTTATAAAAATTTGGTTCCATTGAAATTAATGAATACCTGTGAGGTGATATCCCATCCATCCTCGAGACAAATGACAACCGACGAGCCTTGTACATCGAGAAGGTCCACAACGGCTCCTGCCAACTGCATCACGTTCTTAATCTGTTGCAGCCACTCTGAACTTTCCACCAATCTAGGGAAAAAGAAATTCAGTTTTTCGCATGTTCTAACCACACTCAACCTTTCACTAATCTATAGAAGAAGAATTTCAGTCTTCAATCTAACGACTCTGACCTTTCCACCAATCTATTGTAAAACACGTCAGTTTTGGGCTACGGTCCAACACAATCCTTCAACTACTAGTTACCATAGTAGAGCATAAGAATTGAAGGAGTAAATAATTGGACGGTCTCCGGGTAAAAGGGAATAAGTCAATTTTTCCATTTTTTTTTACTTTATCGAAAATAAACTTCTTTGTCAGCTTTATCTTTGGGTATAAGGCAATAAGTCCATACTCTACTTCAACAGCTGTAATTACCCATGTGAATATTGTAATAAGTATTTAGTAGATAACTTTGTGTGGGTAAAAGGTAATGACTCTATTTTTGACTTATTCCCTTTTACCCGGAGACCGTCCAATTGTATTACCAACTTCAAGTGTATTGTACGGTAACTGGAATTTTACAAATACAAATTAGAAAATTTTTATTTTATATTCAAGTATGAAAAATGTATATTCAAATGTATATTATATTTATAATATTTCAATTTATTATAAAATGTATAAAATACAAATTGGATTACCAACTTCAAGTGTATTGTATAGTAAGTGGAACTTACTTACTTAAATAAAAAAAATAATAATAGATAATAAAAAAAAATATATTTTGCACATTATAATTTAGAAGAGTATTATGATCACCCCGACACATATTGTTATTAATAGTGGGGCATCATAATTAGGATTAGAATTATCTTTAGTAATTTCTTGAGTCGGGATTCTCTTTGATATCTGTATTATATGTATCTGTATTTGTAAATAAACTCCTCTGGATGCAAATTATTGGCATTCAGAGAAATTATTATTATTATTTGCCGTTGAATTCAGCATTACAGTTGAAAGCTAAAGTGCTTACGGATTGAATAATCAAGTAAGCACTTTTTATTATTGCAGGATTCATATATGTCTTTTGAGAGCTTCACTCACAGTCCACTTCCATGTCTCTATGCCAATACTATTAATTCAGTTTTACCAATGGTGATAAACATTATTATTCACCAATTATCTATAACCATAATTTTTCCTTTTATGTATTTTTATCTATACCCATAATTTTTTTTCCCTTATGTATTTTTATCTATACCCCTGATAATTTTTTCCTTTTATGTATTTTTTAAATACCCCACAATTTTTTTTTTTTTTTTCCTTTTATGTATTTTTTTTTTTTATCTGCACCCTCTAATTTTTTTCCTTTATGTATTTTTATCTATACCCTATAATTTTTTTTTTTTCTTTATGTATTTTTTTAGCTATACCCATAATTTTTTTTTCTTTATGTATTTATTTTTTATCTACACCCATCCTTTTTTTTTTTTTTTTTTCTCTTTTCCTATTGTATGCGTTGAGGATTTGTCTAGTGATGTTGCATGTATCAAGGATCACTGATTTTGAATATTCTTACAAATATCTGAGTTGAGGTTTTAAGATCTTTAGAGAGTTGAACAGGTTCTTTGGAATAAGTCCTGTAGCTGAAATTATTATAGGTACTATTTTTTGTGCTATCCTGCTTCCATATTTGCCTTGTTAGTTTCTTCCATAGCCAGTTGTGAGTATTTTTCTATTTTTCTGTGCATTTCTTCTGTATGTTGTTGGGCTAGGAATTGCTACATCAATGAGGTAAGTGATTTTGTTTTTGTTTATCTATCAGCGTAATGTCCGGTTTATTGTGAGGTACTGTTCTGTCTGTGATGATGCTCCTGTCCCAATATAGTTTTGTGTCATCGTTTTCTAGTACAGCTGGTGGTGAATATTCAGTAATGGTTCGTATGTACTTGTAAGCGAAGATATCTTAAGGCCAACTGTTGATGTATTATTTTGCAGACATTGTCATGTCTCCTAGTGTATTGTTTGGGGAGCCAGAACTCTACATCCGCTAGTTATGTGGTCAATTGTTTCTATGCTTCTTCATTACACATTCTACACTTTGGACTTGGAACATTCTGTTTTAATATATATTTTCTATAATTTCTTGTGTTAACTATTTTATCTTGAATGGCTACTGCTAAAACCTTTCGGTTTCCGGAAAGAGTGTGCTGTTTTCAAGCCATTGGTTGGATGCTACAGCAGAGTTCATATTTTGCTGAGACATTATGTGTGGATGGATACCATACGTGTTTTACTCTTCCAGATTTCATTTTTGTTGGTCAGTGATGATGTTTTGTTGTGGATTGTATTCTATGTTTTGTAAAATCCAGTGGTGTGAGAGCTTTGTCAGTTTCTATGATTAATTGATGGAGTGGACTATCCGTCCTGGAGTAGAAATAATTTCTCAGATTTTTACTTGTTCATAGTGCAAATTTTTATATCTACGTATGCTCTTCCTCCTTGCCTTCTCTCGGTAACGTAAACCTCTCTGTAGCCGAATGTATATGATGCATGCGATATTTAGTGGCAGTTGTTCTTACCATTCTGTTCAGTTCATCCAGCTCTGTATCTGTCCACTTTATTATGCCGAATGTGTAGGGTGAGCAAAGGAATAGCATATGTATTTGTAGTTATTGTTTTGTTCTTGGAATTGAGCTGTGTGTTGAAGATTCTGTTGATTCTGGGTTTGGAAATTAGTTCTTGTTGTACTTTTATATCCTTGTGATTAATAAGTGATTTTGAAGAACACCAAGGTATTTGTACGCTTCCTCAAGAGCCAGACCTTCTATTACATTGTCCTCAGCTCTGTAGCCTTTCATGCTTGTTGTACTTTACCCTTCGTTATTTGACATGTTTTTACATTTTCCAGTCCAAATTTCATATTTAAATCACCACTGAAGGTTTCTGTAGTTTCATGAGGCCTTTCAGTTGTTGTTCAGTGTTGGCAAATAATTTCAAATCGTCCATATATAGAAGGTGACTCAGAGGTTTGATATTGCGGTCTTGGAGATTGGTTTTGTATCCACTTTTAGTTTTGTTTAGCATTGTTGATAAGGGATTGAGTGCTATACAAAACCACAAAGCACTTAAGGAGAATCAAATTTCTTGAAAAATCCTTGTTTGATATTTATTTCTCCTGTTGTAATCATGCTATTTGTGGTTTTGAGATTCAGTACTGTTCGCCATGAAGCCTTACAATGTGTTGCAGGAAGTCTATTAATGATTGATTCACCTTGTATATTTGAAGAACCTGAATGAGCCATGTATGGGGTACACTATCATAAGCTTTTTGATAGTCGATATATGCACAATACATATTTTTCCTCTTCTGCTGTGCATGCCTAGTTAACGTTTGGTCGATTATCACTTGCTCTTTACAGCCCCTGCTTCCTTTTACGGCATCCTTTCTGTTCTTCATGCAAGATGGATTGTTCAGATAGGTGTTGCTCAATCTTTGATGTAATTATTGAAGTCAGAATTTTGTAAATGGTAGGTAAACAAGTTATTGGCCGGTATTTTGATGGGTTTCCAGTATCTTCTGATTTGGGTAGTAAATAGGTGATTCCTTGGGTGAGGAATGCTGGTAGTTTCTCATGATTTGACAAAGTTTCATTTAAAAGGTGAGCCAGTTGGTTATGGTGCTAGGAAATTTTTTAGCTGTAATTTTGAATACTGTCAATCTGGGTGATTTCCAGTTGAGAGTGTTTTTATTGCTTGTTCAATGTCTTGTTTGGATATGGTTATGGGGTTCATTGGAATCGTGTTTTCTGTCTCTTTTGCTCGTCATTTTATCCATGTAGCATTTCTATTGTGAGGGTTGAGTACTACCCCAGATATTGCTCCAATATTTTTCTATTTCTTTCCTTGTGGTGCATTCTTTATTTCTATATTATTTCTTTTCATCTTATTGTAGAATGTTTTTGCGTTTTCTTTGAATATTTGATTTTGTATTTTTCTTTCATTCGATAACTTGTAAAATTTTTAGTCTGTGGGAATAAACTGATAACTTCTGTTTCAATGTAGCAATCCAAAAGAGTAGTAATATTGTTATCTTATCTTTATATCTCTTCATTATATTGTAGGTCTCTGTTGTTACTTTTACTCATATTCCCTTCGCCTTTTGAGTTAATTTTCCAATTTCTTTCCTTATTACAACTATTTTCTGTTCTAGTCTATACCGCCAGGTTGGTTTCTCTGTTCTTTGCTTTGCACCTGTGTTCTGAGTTTCGATGCTTTGATTGTGCAATTTGAGTGTGGTATATGCCCCGGTGTAAATAAGTGCATGTAGTTCTTCAAATGTTGTAATGTCAGTAATTTGTTGGTTGGATTATTTGATCCATACTTTTATTATCGTTTTACTGTTATAGTTCATCCTAAGTTTTGGCAATTTGGGTCGTTTAGTTGGATCCATGTTGCACAGCATATCAAAACGTCATTAGTAAACACCTCTTGATGATAATTTCTTGAGTAATCTCTTGTCCTTCGTCGTAATTATCATCATCTGGATCAGTCACCCATTCTGAGGATGTATCTGTACTCCTTGCCTGCAGTGTCCCTGTTGTTCGTTTACGCCAATTACTGGTCCTCCTCTCCCTCTGCGACATTGTTGCCATCGTTAATGTTTCTTGGTATAAATTCACGTTTATACCTTTCAAGTTTTTCTTGAGGGACTCTGTTGTTTTTACAATTGTGCGCCTCTGATCTGCTATTCTTGTTCGGTTAAATGTGCCAAATCTGATACATGTCAGTAAACTGTCTGTGAAGTTGAGTCCTGAAAGCTGTCATGACCGTTTCTCCATATGTGATTCTGTAGTAGCAACGCATCAAGTTTTCATTCATTTCGTCAGTCCATTGAAGACGTTGTTTGGCTTGCCAGCCTTGGTGGTTGCTGGTTGACTAATCAGCAAAGCACTTGGGCTGGAGTTGTGGAGGATGTTTGTTCTACTCTACTTGTTGTTCGGCTCCTCGTATTCGGGCCGCTGCCCGGTGGGAGCTGTGGCCTCGATTCTGTCACCACCAGCGGTTCGCATGCTGTGACGCCCAGCGCTGGCTCCAGACGTACCCTGGCGATCCCCAGGAAGCGGACTTCACAATTGGACCTATTTGTATTCATAATAGATTGTATTCACTGCATTATTGCCAATCTGACGACTCAAATCCAATCACCCCAAAGTATTGAGCCGTATCTGGCAACAGGGTGGGGAGGGAAGAGAAGGAATCAGGGTGGAGGACAGCGGACATTGTGATGACAAGAAGGGAGAGGTAGGAAAAGGTAATAGGTCAACGGACAGTTGCCCTTTTAGTCGCCTCTTACGAACAAGCAGGGATACTGTGGGTGCAATTCTACTACCCCCACCCACTGGGGTTTATTATTATTATTATTATTATTATTATTATTGGGTCAATCTACGAGGCAAAAATCGACTGAGATTTGTGACGCCCCAGCAGTAAAGTATTATTATTATTATTACTTGTGAAAGGAATGTTCAGGTTCCTGGCTAGTTGAGCTGGGCACGCAAGCCCTCATCAACTTCTTGAAGGCGGCTTTGGTGTGCCTCACGTCCGCGTACTCCACTGGAATGAAGTCTGTTTTCGGAACTGCGTCTGCTTTCACACCCTGTCAACAAATTATCATTACGTAATCAAATCATTTCTAAATTTGACATCAAAACAAACACATTTTACAGTTGTGTAAAATAAATACCATTTTATTCCTTCTTATTTACAGAATAATATGCTGTAAATAAGAAGTTGTATATTATATATATTATTATACAACTTCTTATGTACAACATACAAAATCTATAGAAACAATTTTTCAGATTATAAACTATAGACTGATTTGAAATTAAATCCAGAAACAAAACTAATTTAATTAGAATTCAATTTGATTCAATCAGACTATATCATCTATGATAATTATTCAAAATAAAAAATACTAATTGCTAAAATGCTAAATTATCAATAATTTGTTTGCAAGTAGGATCATGTAGTTGTAAGAATTTTGTATGTGAATAAACCAATAAATAAATAAATAAAAATTTAAAAAATAAATACATAAATACATAAATAAATAAATAAATAAATAAATAAATAAATAAATAAATAAATAAATAAATAAATAAATAAATAAATAAATAAATAAATAAATAAATAAATAAATAAATAAATAAATAAATAAATAAATAAATAAATAAATAAATAAATAAATAAATAAATAAATAAATAAATAAATAAATAAATAGATAAATGAATAAATAAATAGATTAATAAATGAATAAATAAATGAATAATGAATAAATAAATAAACGAAGTTTATTATGCTACAATCACTCACAGATTCACTCACCATTCACCCAATAAAAATAATTCATTTGTATGAATATACTATTCTATTTTATAAAGAAGTTAACAAAACTGGTAACATGTAAACGCAGCAGAACAGGACAATTAAACTTAATCGGAGCTTAATTCCTCACCAAGAATCACTATACTCTTTCTAGCCGACTGCCAACTACAAAATACTGTCCCTAGCCGCACCAACCTTCATCTGAGCTTTCTCGCCGAGTATGTAGAGCGCAGCACGCTGCAGCGTCTGCACACACTCGGTGCCCGAGTCCGAGTCAGCTGACAGGCGGGCCGGGTTGAGGGGCAGCCGCAGCGCCCCCCCGCCCCCCACCAGGGTGCCACCAGCTCCACCCCCTCCACCCGACGAACTGTTGCGTCGCTCCTTCAGCGAGCCCCACCTCCCGAAACTCTTGCCCGCTTTGCCGCCGCTTGATCTGTCGAAAGAGTGAAAACTATGTTAGGTTGGGTTGAAGAATACCTTTTAACATCAAAGTGTAATAAGTTAACATAAAATATTATTCACATATCTTCTGAACATAGATCTGATGGGAATAGGTTACCATACAGTCAAAGTATGGCGAATTTGCCCGTTCTGACCGATTAGTGATGAGTGACATTGAATGTCCACACTGTGATTATACATATAATCTCTGTATTTTTCTAATTATTATTTTTAATATTTCATTTCATATTATTTCAATTTTTCAATTATTTCTAATAATTATTCTTCTATTTTTTGTACAATTTTTGTCTCTATATTTTTCATTATTTCAGAAAAATATTGATCTGTCAGGCTCCATAATTACAATTATCTATTATAAATCAGACTACAAAGAACTTCAACCATAAATCATCGTATCATTTTTTTTTCAATTCAATCTTTATTGGCAGAAAAAGGTCTTGGCTGATATCATGAAATTGAAATAGAGTAGGCTATGTTTTTCTGTTGTGATGCCTACATAAGCAATTCAGCGCTTCTGAATGACATTCAGCAGAACAAGGCCTTGAACTGAAAGTGATCAACCATATAATGTGTATTAACAGGTGCAAGTCTCTTATCTAATCTTGCGATTAGATACAGCCACCAGCACGAAGCCAACCGCTTCCCAACAATGTTGAAACAATCAACACGACCCAATTGAAAATAAACGATAGTTGAATAAATAAAGAAAGATGGAAGGTAATGAGACATTGCAACTATACAGTTGCTGTTAAATCGAAAAAATATGATTAACTATGCATATTTTTTTGGGGGAGAAAGTTTTTTGTGCAGTAGCGTTCATCGAATTTCCTTACTAGCTATTAATCTGTTGTCAATATTTGCAAATAGCAAAGTCTTCAGAATATTATATGGCATTAAGCCCGGTCTAGACGCAACGATAAGTTTGTCAAACTTTTTGTTCAAACTTTTCAGGATTATTTTAAATTGTCATAAAACAGCTGATTTAACGTTAGCAAATAAGCGTACATCAATCAGCTGTTTTCTGACAAGTTAAATGGATCCTGCTATAGCAGAATCCAATTCAACTTGTCAGAAATCAGCTGTTTCAAAGAGCAATATCACAATACTTAACCTACAAATGCTGAATCTCGCAGATTATTGAAAAGGTCTTTTAAAAAGTTATTATTTGAAAGGTCTTCTTTAAAAAGGTCTTTTAAAGACTTTAAAGGTTCTTTAGACTTTCAAGCCTTTTGATTATTGTGTCGAAATCACTGTTTAATTATTACTGGATCAGCTGATTTATGACAAGTTAATTGGCTCCTGCTATATATAGCAGGATTATTTTAAATTGTTAGAAAACAGCTGATTGTTGTAAGCTTGTTTACTCATGTTAAATCAGCTGTTTTATGACAATTTGAAATAATCCTGAAAAGTTTGAACAAAAAGTTTGACAAACTTATTGTTGCGTCTAGACCGGGCTTTAATTAGGAATTTCGTTCAATTAAATAAAGAAAGCCAGGCGTCGCCAGGCTACTCACCCGACAGTGCCGACTTGCTTGTTGAACGGATTGGAGCGTCGCGACGTCTCCGGCGTTAGGGGATTGTCCTCGGCCGCCTGCAGCAGCGAGTTGATGCTCAGGCTGCTATCGGACATGCCCCACCCTCCCCCTCCCCCACCACCGCGCATCGCCGACTGCGGAGTGGCCGCCACCAGAGTGGACAGGTACTTCTCCTGTTCCAGCGACGAGGTGCTTTCCGAAGTCGAGACGCCTGCCAACAAACGGTGCAATTGAAAAGTGAGGAGCTAAGGCTAGGCGTACACCGGTTAGTCAAGACAGGACAAGACGAGATAAGTCACTTCATCATTAGTAACAAAGTAGCAAGTTTGACATTGGCAGTAGCTTCTGATAGTAGCTGCTTTTAAAAGCCACTGTGTCACACTTGCTATTTAGTGTGAGCTATTTCGATAGCAGCTAATACGGTGTGACTCCGGCTAGGCGTACACCGGTTAGTCAAGACAGGACAAGACGAGATTAGTCACAGTAATTCACATAGTTGCTTATGAAGCAGCACGCACCGATGCGATGACTAATCGGTGTGTGTTGCTTCATAAGCAGCAATGTGAATTACTAGTAACATCAGTGGTCACTCGGTGAGAGCGGTTGCTAAGTAATCATGTGGTTAAGTAACTAACATTCAAGACCGCTCTCGGATGGGTGACCGACACAAAAAATTGTGCAATTAGGCACAGATGAAAAGAACGATGAAGAAAGATGAAGAACGAGAAGAAGGAGATAGAAAAGAAGAAGAGGGAGAAGAAGATGAAAAAAAGGGAAGAAGATGGAAAAGAAGGAGAAGTAGAAGAATGGGAGAAAGATTGAAAAGAAGAGAAAAAGGTAGAGATAGGAAAATATTTCATGTAGATGAATAGAAGGAGATGAAAAAGATGGAGAAAAGAAGAAGTCAAGACAAAAAGAAGAGAAGAAGAAGAAGAAGAAGAAGATTAGAGAAGGTGTGAAAGTATGAGAAAGAGTGACTAGGAAAAGAAGGAAAAGAGCTGGAGAAGGGATCAATAAAAGAAGTAGAGAAGTGAATTTGTTTACTGGTTCAATGAGAAGAAGAAGAAGAAAAAGAAGAAGAAGGAGAAGAAGAAGAAGGAGAAGAATTATATATATAGAGGAAGGAGGAAGAAGAAGAAGAAATTAAGACCATTAAAAGAAGTGAAGAAGAAGAAGAAGAAGAAGTACCATGAAGTACATGATTTGAAACTGTTATATTATCTTTCAAAATATTCAGCTCACCAGCAGAGGAGGGATGCGACGAGCCCTTGAGCATGCCCATCACTCCCTTGCCGTGGTAGCCGGCGCCTCTCAGCAGCAGCGCCTTGGTGCGCGCGTGTCGCCACGTAATGACGGGCACTCGGCTGTGGCGGTAGCAGCGACAGAACCTCTTCAGACTCTCGTCCGACACACCGTTGGGCATTACTAGCAGGGCTGGGTAGCTGTAACACAACACAACAAATAAATGTATTTAGCCTACTTAAAAAAAAAGATTAAAGAAATCAAATTAAAAAGATAATCAAAAGGACAGCAGAAAAGATAATTAGACTTGAAAAATTAATGTAGAATTATCCATTACTTTTTCAAGAAGACTGCAGTTTAATGCATTTTTGTGAATATAATCAAATTACTGTATTTTATCTTCAGTTTTACTCAAGGTAATTCTCTATGTTCTATTTTTCTTCTCTTTATTCAATATTAGTATTCTTTGATATCTTTAACTCATGTATGTTATGTTTTTTCTTTGCACAGGTAATAATTATATGAATAAATTGTATAGCTCACGATCAGACGAATAGTCTTGTGAGCTAAAATTGATTTTCATGTACTACTGTTTTTCTTTGTAAAGTGTTATTTGTATAACAAATTGTATCTTGTATGTACTTGAAATCAATAAATTTGAATTTCAGAGACATCACAACAACAAATTACTGTATTTAGTGCACTTTCAAAGGAAGAATTTCAAATTAAAGACAACAATGTTACTGTACTATCCTATCCCACTTTGAAGAAAGAATTTCTAATTGAAGATAATCAAGTTACTGTATTTTATCCAATTTTAGATACATGACAACAAATTGCTGTATTATTCCACTTTGAAGATATTTTCCAAAGATAAGTTTCAAATTAAATGCACTCACCGAATGAAAAACAACAAATAGAAAATGGAAATCGAAAATAGAAATAGAAATAGGAAATAGAAAAAGGAAATAGAAAAAGGAAATAGAAATATATTTATTGCATATTCAATGATAATATTAAATCTATTGAGATAAAATGACCCAATAATCGATTAAGAGAATACAGGTCGTAGAAGGTTAGTCAAGACAAGAAGACAGTCACGTTTAGTTACAGACACATGTTAGCCAACACTGATTAGTCATTGCATCGTGTGTGCTGCTTCATGTTCCATAAGCATTCATATAAGGAATTACTTTGACTGACGTAATCTCGTCTTGTCTTGACGTGATAGCAGACACACCTGACTATTTAATAGCTGCTAGTTGGTAGCTGCTATTGAAACTCAACTTTTGGTAGCAGCTAGCAGTGGCTTCAACTACATGCAACTCAATTCTATTTCTGCATTTGAGTACTTATTGAAAATATAGCAGGATCCTTTTAACTTGTCAGAAAACATATGATCGACGAGCATATGATCACAATACTTAACCTACAAATGCTGAATCTCGCAGATTATTGTAAAGGTAATTTAAAAAGTTATTTTTTGAAATGTCTTCTTTAAATTTTCAGTCTTTTTCTTCAAGACTTTTAAGACTTTTGATTATGGTGTCGAAGTCACTGTTTAATTATTACCAAAACAGCTGATTTCTGACAAGTTAAATGGATCGTGCTATATTTCGGAACCAACCTCTGACACACAGAGTACGTGCTGTTGATGGACGTGATGCGGAACGGATCCTTGTTTTTGCTACTGCTGCTGCCGCTACTCGAAGACGTCGTACAGCCGAGGCCAAGTCGCATCCAGTCTTTGACGTAGACGCGCTCGACGAGTCGCTCCAGCGTTTTCGCATCGGCCGCCGCTGGCGCTATCAGGCCTGGCGGCACACCTACCTCGAACTCGTCAACTGAAAACAAAATAAAACAATAATAAATATTGTTAATTATTTAATAAATTATTCAATGGGATCTTTTATGCTCTTATTATGTTGTCTATTATTCATCAAAACTGATGCCCACAAACGTTTCTTAATGAGTGGGTGATGATGAGATATGACGACTACTTTTAGGCAGTCGGGATTTAACGTCTCCGAAAGACCGTATTTCATAAATCCTTCCGTCAACCAGGCTAATGGATTTTATCTGACTGCTGATATCAGTCTGACGCCTTAGCCGCCTCGGCTACGAACCACTCCGAACTGTGTCCACGATCAAATTGCAATCCAATACAATACATTCAGGGAGCTGACATCTAAGGGAGAAGAAGAAAGAGAAATAAGGGGAGTAGGATGTCGGCCATTTTTATTTGACCTAATTTTGGCGCTGTATTTGAAAACATCTACATAACTTCTACTCAAACCAGCCTAAAAAAACACAAAATCCGACAAAAATTTTGTATTTTGACGTGAACATTAACTATATACTCTCAACGGTTTTGATTTATACCGCAAAAGATACCATAAACTTTCAAATCTTCATGAAAATTAAATTCAACATGATGGCTCTGAATTCAAATACAGTGCCAAAATTAGGTCCATAATAATGGCCGACATCGGTCCAGAGTGTATTCGGCCAATGAGATCGAGACACAGCCAATGAGATCGAGACACAGCATGGCCATCTTTAGACAAAACTCAAGAAGGCCATGACACAGGCTTCACCCTTTTTTAACATAGGGAAGATACGATACTTCCACTCCTTCAATGACAGACCCCTGGATACATTCAAGTCCATCAAATTTGATACAAAACAATTCAATATAATTAACTTATGTCTCTAAATTTACAGTAAAAATACAAAATATTCCGTGTTTTTGTGTTGTGTTTCTGTTTTAGGCTTTCTGTTATCAGAACGAAGTGTTTCAAAAGCAGTGAATATTCTGGATAAGTGATATCGAACTTCAATCCAAGTGGAAAAAAGGTTATACACGGCGAGGTGCTATCTATAAATTTATTGCTCTAAAGTGTTTCCATGATTCAATTGATAAAAATGAAAGCATTTAGTGCATAGAGCATTATCAATGAACATTTATTGATAAAATAGATAGGCTATAATTTAGTACTTAAGCCTTCTTAATGCTACGGTTGTGTATTATTGCTGCCTTCAAATCAATCGTTACGCTGCAGTTTTTGTGCATACCACTAAAAGCAACTTTCAAGCAAAATCTCATGATTAATAGATTTTAGAAGTCATAAATGTCTTGATTATGCGTCAAAAAGACAGGTTTTGGAAGATTGTTCAGTATGTGGGGGAAAAAATTGGCAGAATATTATTGGTGAGTGATAAGTGGATGTTTAAAGCACCTCTAAAGCAAAACGAACATTATAATTTACCTCAGTAATATATTTTTAAATCCAAATTCATCGATTTGATAAGAGTATGCACAAACATAGAAGACAAAAATTATGAAATCCATCACTACTAGTTTTTTGTAGAAACTGGACCAGTAAAAACACTAGAAATTAATAATTGAAGTGAAGTGAAATGAAAAAAAATTATTGAAATGTTTATTTTTGTCTTATAAAATGGGGTTCGTAGCTCGAATATGATACCAATGAACAATGAAATTGAATAGAATAGAAATGATTTTTATAAAATCGTAAGATTTCAACAACTCCTCCATCTCCAAAAAGGAATCATAAAAAATGATAGAATTTAGCTAGTCTGTAAATACTGAAATAAAAATGAATCTATACAATAATTGATGAGAACAAGAGTAATTTTCCAATCCAACACAGATATTATAGCTACCAACACCATAAAAAATAATAGAATTTAGCTAGTCTGTAAATACTGAAATAAGAATGAACCTATATAATAATTGATGAGAACAAGAGTAATTTTCCAATCCAACACAAATATTATAGCTACCAACACCATAAAAAATAATAGAATTTAGCTAGTCTGTAAATACTGAAATAAGAATGAACCTATATAATAATTGATGAGAGCAAGAGTAATTTTCAATCCAACACAAATTGCTGCAATAAGACGTGGGAAATGGACTATAATATAGCAGGATTCTTTTAAATTGTCAGAAAACAGCTGATTGATGTACGATCGTTTACTGACGTTAAATTAGCTGTTTTCTGACAAGTTAGAACAAGTCCTGATTGATAATTTCATAAAATTGCAATAAATCTTACCAGAAACATCATCTTGATCAGCTAATGGAAGACTCATTCTGCCAGGGGAAGTCATGTATTTATTCGAGTTATTGCCGACGTTTGGAAGAACATATTTTTGTCTTTTTGATGCTTTCTGCTTGAACCCGGCTTTTCGTGCAGTTTTCAACAGGGTTTTCTTCGCGAATCCTCTGCGAAAAAGATAAGGAAGAATTAAAAATGAGAAAGAATCGTTTTATATGCTTTACAGGATTAAAATAGCCATGAAAAACTGAAAAAGTTGTTGAAAATGAAAGACAGAACTTCATAAGGCCAAGCATCAAACAAAGATAACTTTGATGTTGTTTGAATAGATCAATTCAAGTTGAAGCTTCAAGAGCTTTCCTTCCACTTGAACCTGAGCAAAAATTTACATTACTTCAAGCAATATGAATGAGAAAACTACAGGATATACTCAAATCTCACTCAAGTAACAACATTTACTAGAATGCTACTTTCTACTGAAAATCAATGCTACATTATTCAAGTTTCGTAGGGTATGCGCTATAAACTACGTTTCGAGGCATACCAATTCGACTACCTGTCAACTGGTATTCATTGATCAGTGCCTGTTATAGTTAACACAGACTGAATTAATGTCACAGAAAATACTAAAATAATGTCTAATTCTCTTCTGAATACTAACACGAAATAAATTGCCCCATAATTACGTACAATCAATCTTGATTACAAGATATCATATGAATTGAGATTATCATGCAGTATACCGGGTGATTCAAAAAGAATTCCACAACTTTAAAAATTTGTATGTTATGAAAGAAACATCATAGAACCTTCTGTTATACATCTTTACAAAGAGTATTTATAGGTGTTTTTCACTCTAACAGAGATTGCATATGACCGTTCAAACACTGAACAATAATCAAAACCTCCCTCAAACTTGTTCCACATTATCTATGTCAGGCGTAACAGTTATGGCTGCGATTATTTCTTGTTTCAAATCATCAATTATGATATGGATGATTTGAAACAAGAAATAACATAATTATCAAACTGTTACGCCTGACCTCTACAGTGAGTGGAAAGGTTTGAGGAGATTGTTGATATTGCTCAGTGTTAGCAGAACACTCTGGGTGAAAAAACTTCAATTCCTCTTTGAAATAATGTATAACAGAAGGTTCTATTATATTTCTTTCATTAAATACAAAGGTTTAAAGTTGTGGTATTCTTTTTGAATCACTCTGTATAATGCTGTTCAATTATCTTATTTAGTTGTTCGTACAAATGACCAATTACAGGTCGACGAATTGGTATGCCACCCAATGGCCATAGTTAAATAAATGAATGGAATAAGACGGATGTTCGTAGAGCACAATAGGCAATAAGCATTTTCATATGATCGTCTATAGAACAAATAATGCACACAGCAGCTGTTTCGGTGTGCATTGAGCTATTGGTTTGTATAAGTGAACTATCATATGATCCATGTTCAGTTCCAATTGTTATTGCTCCGGTAATATTAAGAGATCACATGAACTGAAATTATCATACACTTATGTTGAGAGTTGCACCAACGGGGATCAACTATTTTGATTCCCAAAATAACATTGTAAGCCTCTTTAAACTACAATAATTAAATGTAGAGGCTGTGATTGTACTGATCACGGATCAAAATGATCTTGCTTGGTGCAACCCAACGTATGTATTGTTGTTCAATGATCTCATCGACTTGTTCGTACAAATGACAGGTCGACGAATTGGTATGCCACCCAATGGCCATAGTTAAATGAATGAATAAAATAAGACACGTAAGAGATCAAATGAACTGGAATTATCATACACTTATGTTGAGTTGCACGAACGGGGATCACCTATTTTAATCAGCAATTAACATTGTACCATAGCCTTCTTTAAACTACAATAATTAAACTCCTGTAATTTAGAGGGGGCTATGATTGTACTGATCACGGATCAAAATTGATCTTGCTTGGTGCAACCCAACATATGTATTGTTGTTCAATGATCTGATCGACTTGTTCGTACAAATGACAGGTCGACGAATTGGTATGCCACCCAACTGTACTCACTTGAGTGTGGCGTTCTTGGCCTTGCCATCAGTCGGCGTTTGTGGCACCACCACCTGTCCGGTGAAAGCGAAGTGATGGAATATGTGCGGCGGGTACCGGACCTTGTGAATCAGCTTTCTGAAACACTCGATGCTCTCCATTGTCACTTCCTCGTCGAAAGCCACTTTCATCAGCTGAAAACGCACAGAAACAAATCAGAAAGGAAATCAAACAAATTGATCAGGAGAAAAAAATAAAGAAGAGGTTCGAAGCAAAGATACAGAGAATAGGTTTGAAATGTGGAGATTCGAGGAGTAGCATTGAAAAAGTATTCAAAGGTAAATTCAAGATATTTGAAGGAATAGGATCGAAAAGGATTCAAAGGTAGGTTTGGGAAGGATTCAGAGGTCTTGATTCAAGGAAAGGATTCAACGGTAAAGATTCAAGGAACATGTTTGGTCAAAAGGATTAATGATTGAAAAATTAAAAAAACATAGATACAAAGAATAGGTTTGAGAAGTATTCAAACAAAGATAAAGCAAGATTTAAATGATAGGTTTGGAAATGGGAATCTAAAAGTAGGCCATATCATATAAATTCGTCGATTCAAGAAATCACTGCCTGATTTGGTATCATTGCCCAACACCAATTAACTGATCTACAATAATTGATAAAACTTACATTAGATGGGAAACATTAAAATCAAGAAATGATCACGTTTTGCCAATTTTGAACCTGAAGCTTCACTTTTCCATGAAGAACAGTCCCTATCATTGTTCATGTAAATTAAATTACCTTCAATATAAGACCAAGACGGTTATTGTAAGCCCAACAGTTTGGCGAGATATAGTTCTTCAAAAATCATCAAATATTCCATCAACGCTAGTAAATTTCAAGCGATTTCTCACGAGACTTGACAGAAAATCATTAAATTGTTTTTTTTTTTTTTAATTCCAGTACGGTATTTCCACTGACCTGGAATGTGCAAGAGCGAAGCTGGAGACCTTCCTGCAGCCATTGGTCGAGGTGAGCCAAATACTGCACCGAGATTCGTTTCTCTTTTGTCAGCGATGTCACAGGGAAAGCTCGTACCACTATTTGTTCACAGGCTGAAATAACAATGCAACAAATACAGGGTGGCGCAAAAAGAATGGATGGATTTGAGTAGGCTAATATCAATGGAGTGGAGCTGTCTGTGACCGCAGAGCGACACCATTCTGTAGATTTAAGTATCCAGTTTTAGTAACAATGGCGCAATTAACCTTGCAAAATCGCGTATTTGCTGTTGAGCAACATTTCCAATAGGATAAATCTGCAATCGTCGTTCAACGGAGCTTTAGCAGAGAGTTTTAAGTCGAGCTTATTGGCATGTGATTCTTCTTTACTTAAAATCAAGTTCACTCTCGTAAATATCGTTACATTGAAGATTTGAATACTGCAATACATGAAAAAATTGCTGCTGTATCAAAAGTTAAGGACCAATTTGAGGCTTTTAATGAGCATTGACGCATTAAGGGCTCCATCTTTCCTATGTAATTTTTTTAAAATATTCAAGTGTTTTGGAGATTTTAATGCAAATTCTCAAATTTGGTTATTTACTTAGTATTTTGGTGTAAGGAAGATGAATGTATAATAAAAATAAACTTTCATATAACACTTTGAAAAACATCCGTTCTTTATGCGCCACCCTGTACAATATAAGATTGTGAAATGGGTGAAGCTTACAAGAAATTGAAGCTGAAAACAGGATAGAAATAGATAATAATTCTTGTACTTTGAACTAGGGGTGCTGGTAACTTTGAAAGAATATCTTACCTAACGGATCAGACGGTATTCCTTTGAAAATTATCCTATAGTTGGTAACAAATATGGCGCCCTCAGCCGGCAGCAGGGGTGGACCCCCCAGCAGCCCCCCGGACCCCTCTTCCCTCCCGTCAGGCAGCAGGTACACTCGCAAGCCTTCCGACAGCGGATCTTCCCCAGGCAACATGCTGGGCGCCAGGATTTTCGGCTGAATAACAAAAGAAAGAAATACGTCTTGTAATGAATAAATAAACAAAACATGAGTATCATAAGAAAGTATATAATGAAAGAAAGTATCATGAGTATTATAAAGAAATGAAAATCAAAACGGAGCTTATCATTTTATTACTAATTTTAGAGCTTAAAGCCTGGTTTTCATTAGTAGAGTTAGTGGTCGAGTAACTAGCATACTAACTCTACTCTAATTACTTGGTACTTAAAAACAAGTACTCTACCATCACTCTTCTCTACTATGAACGTTTTCATTGGGAGAGTTCACAAGATAGTTAGTACTCGCCCAGAGAACTCTACCACTAACTCTACTAATGAAAACCAGGCTTAACTCTACCGAGCCAACTCTACTCTACTTACTTGGTCGAGTAACGGCTTTCGCTACAATTGAGAATAGTAGGTAAAGTGTGTTGTCTAGTGAACAGATCTAACCTTAAAATGTCGATACGGAACTCTACTAGCTCGAGACTGTTTTCATTAGAATAGTGGTGGTAGAGTAGAGTGAGAAGCGGTGGTGGGGGAAGGCAAGTGGTAGAGTACTATCCCACGGTGCTATCCCACTCTACTCTACTAAAAACAAGTACTCTACCATGACGTTTTCTCTACTCTCCACTCTACTCTACTATGGACGTTTTCATTGGGAGAGTTCACATGATAGTTAGTACTCGCCCAGGGAACTCTACCACTAACTCTACTAATGAAAACCAGGCTTATGAGAAAGTGATCTGAAATAAAGTTTATTATTCCACTTATGTGTATCAACTACCTCCTTATACATTCAATATAAAGTATTATTGATTCATCATTATTTTATTTATTTTTAATAAGTTGGTGACACTAACCTTCTGTATAGGTGGCAAGCGTTTGGACTCGCGATGCACTGCTTCCAGTGTCTCAACATGCATGTGCACCACACCCGGAATCATCTGATGCAGGCTGCGTATATGGTCTGTCGTCACACCTCCCTCATTACCCACCTACAATTCAAGTCATTCAAATTTTAAAACCAATTTCAAAATCAAAATAGAATCAAGAACAAAAACCTACAATATTCAGTTCAATTTCAAAAACAAAATCATTACAAAAAAAGACAAGAACAAAACAAAAACCTACAATCCTTTTAATTTCAGAAAACAAAGACAATATCACAATACTTAACCTACAAATACTGAATATGAGATTATAAAGGTATTTTAAAAAGTTATTCTTTGAAAGGCTAAAGGTCTTTAAAGACTTTATAGGTCTTTAAGACTTTTAAGCCTTTTAATATTCTACGGTCAAATCACTGTTTAATTATTAGAAACAGTATTTCTGTTAAAGGATCCTGTTTTAATTTTAATTCAATATTCAGTTCAATTTTAAAACTCATTTCAAAAACAAAATCATTAAACCCACAATTGATGAGAAAGAATTACAAATTACAGTAGACTCCCGATTATCCAAGGTAATTGGGACCGGGACGACCTCGTATATGGGAAAACTCGGATAATACGAAGGTCAAGTTCAGTTATGGTAAAAAAGACCGTAAAATCCCGTGAAAGGTTACAAAACTGGTTTATTGGAAGCAAAAACATATAATAATCACAATGATAGACCTGCAAGGAAAAATAAACATAGATTATTTCTTAAATAAGTCTTTGATCGTCTTCTGAGTTAGGCTAGGCGTACACCGGTTAGTCAAGACAAGACGAGATTAGTCACGTTTAGTCACAGTAATGATGCAAGACGTTTAGTGCAGCACACACTGATGCAATGACTAATCGGTGTGTGTTGCTTCATAAGCAACTATGTGAAGTACTGTGACTAAACGTGACTAATCTCGTCTTGTCTTGCCTTGACTAACCGGTGTACGCCTAGCCTTAACCTTTTCCTTGCTGGAACGAGCTTCCCCGTAGAATGTCTCGCTATTAAGACATTTATTTCTGTTTGTTATTTTTGAATGACAGGCTCGGTTAACCCGGAGGCTCTGATAATCAAGAGTCTACTGTAATAGTTTCAAGTGAGAAGTCACAAATTAATGAAGTTTCAAGTGTGAAATTAATGGAATTTCAAGTGTATTAATGTTAGGCTTACCTTATCGACAAACCGAGATACCATCCTAATGACGGCAGCCTCCATATCTCCCCTACCCCCCGGCTCCTGCTCCTCAAACCCAGATTCCACGTCACCACTGTCACTCTCTGCTACACTCGACCTGAAAAACAGCAAAAATTATCAAGATTACTGAAAACACGAACAATATTGAGCCAAGAAAAATTGAGACTCCTGGAAAACAGTAGGCCTAACAAATTTAAAACTCCTGAAAAATGGAACAATATTGAGATTCAAGACTGTCAAATTCAATGTTCTGTCTAATTTCGTTAGGTTAGCAATAAGATGATGATTAAATATTTTTTTCAAAACAGTATGCGGTACCAAAAAATATTAGGTTGACAATAAGATGAGGATTGAAATTTCTTCAAGAAGAGTATGCTATTAAAAAAAATTAGGCGGAAAATTAGGCTTGCTCAGTCAGTAACGTCTCCAGGTGGATATTAAATTGAGCTCAATGTTTTAAACTATTTTATTATTTCAAGCTGAAATCGTTATTCGTGGCTGGTTTTCACGATTCTAGTAGACGTTCTAGTTACTGGAGGCAGGTTGGATCATATGATCGTCTACTCTATACAAACATATAGTCGAATACACACTGAAACAGCTGCTTTAGGTGTGCATTGGACTATTTGTTTGTATAGAGTAGACGATCATATGATCCAACCTGCCTCCAGTAACTAGAACGTCTACTAGAATCGTGAAAACCAGCCATCAGTTCCAGTAAAAGGAAGTGTTGCTGTTCTGCAAAAATATTATTATTTTGAAATGAGTTTGCAACTAACACAATTGTCACTTTGCTAGTAGGGTCAATGTTTTTGTTTTTGATGTACATTTATTTAAAGTTATTGTAAGCAACATTCAATAATTGGTAGATAGGATCTCATCATATATTATAATACCTTGAAAACAGTTTCTGAGTCACACGCTGTTTCACATTTCTTTCAGTGTAAGGGGAAGAATGTTTCTTAGATTCTTGTTCATAAATAGTGGGAAGCAGTTCGAGACTTGCGTAGAAACTTGAGTCTGACACTTCCTGAATGGGTTCCAGTAAACTTGGCAATGACAATCTTGAGTGTTGTAAACTTCACAAAAAATAAAATCAGCAAGGCTGAGGCCACACTACTACGCTTCGCTTCGTAACTCGCATAGTATATCTATATACCATACGATATAGATATACTATGCGAGTCACGAAGCGTAGTAGTGTGGCCTCAGCCTAAGCAATACCTGATGACATCTGGATGGAAACTGACATTGTAACTAAATTAAATTCAAACTTTGTGAAAGACTGTAAAAAATGAAGAAAACACTCATTTAAATTTCATAGTTGTGAACAAAGATACTAGAATACAACATTCACAGACTAAAAGTAGGTCAGAAATTGAGATTTTATTTAATTTTTGGAATCTCATAATATGATATTGCATTAGAGTTAATTCTTTGATAAATGCGTCAAATTTAGTTATAATGATCATTATTATTCTATTGAGTTAACCTTGAAACGTTCAAGTTATCTCAGCTCTTCAGAAGCAGTTTTCATAGGTATAGTAATCATACCATTACAACAACTTTCATTTAACATTTCTGTGATAACGGGTGATATTCTGTTGATTTTTTTTAATATGTTTTCAACATGTTTTATACATTATTTATGTGAAAAAAATTTGACAGAACATCATCCGTTACCATAGAAATGTTGAATAAAAGTTATTCGCCATCCGCCAAATTAAATGAATATACCTATATTATATATTAATTTGACCTATATTAGAATATCACCTTCACTAATTTACGCTTGGCGACTTTAAGTCAGGACAACAGCTGATGTTACGAAGCTTTGACACAATACTTAACCTACAACCATACTAAACCATAATGCTGAATCTTGCAGATTATTGCAAAGACTTCAAAAAGACTTTGAAATATCTTTAAGACTCAAAGGATTATTGTGTTAAAGCTGCATAACATCAGCTGTTTACTGATCGCCAAGCATCAAATTAAATGAATCCTACTGTAGTTGATAACTCAACCCACTACTAAACTATGGAAACTTCTATAATGTGGTGAACTCTAGATCCAGTAATGATTTTTTGTATGCTTTGTTTAAAGGAATAAAGTTCTTTACAATTATTATATTACCATATTCAAGTATGAAAACTAAAGATGAAGCATTAAAATAAAACAATTATTTACCTGTTTGTGATATTGCTCGTTCGTTCCTCATCCAAATGGTTATCTTGCTTGTGTGTTTTGTAACCACTATCCAATGGTACTAACAGATAGACCATGCGGTTAGCGTAGTGAATCGCTTGACTGTACAGAGTTGACTCTTCACTATTTGTCAGTTCTTTTTGTTTATCTAAAAATACGAAACAACCATCAACATAACAATTCTATAAAACATGAGTAATAAAACTCAATTAGATAACAATACAGAACACCTAAGATTAATTCCGAAGGAAAGCGGTTGTCCCAGTGGTAGCAGGCGAGTCTAATCGGTGAGATTAGATAAGAGACGGCGCCTACCACTCCTGTTGTAACGGTGACCGGCTCCTCTAAATACAATTTATGAGCTTCAAATCGCTTCCCGGTGGTTCGTAACCCACCTAAAGCTGTAGGTCCTTTCATCTCTCATCATCATCCTTCCCATTACCCACGCACAAGCCTAGAGCTTAAGTGGGCATCATCCCCAGCAAAAAAAAGATGGAAACTCCCTAAAATAAAATAGCACTCTCTCTTTCTATTGATGAGTTATCGTTTTACATGCAGAAACTGACTGTATAATCACAGTGTGGCCATTGGTGTAAAAGGGTCTATAACAGTGTGTTGGAACATTTTTTCCCCGCCATCACCAACTTCTGCTAATATATTTATTCTAGGGTGATGCCCACATGAGCTCTAGGCTTGTGCGTGGGTAATGAGAGGAGTGATGATGAGATATGACGACTGTTTTTAGGCAGTCGGTACCGACGGCTTTTCGTCTCCTCCGAAAGACAGGAGTAGCCGTTTTTGTTGTCAAAATCCGAAACTACTTTCGTTTCTGATATGGGCTTACATGCGAACTTGTACACATTCACTCATTCATCAAACTTTCTTCAAGTGGAATTAAAAACATTAAAAACACTTTTATATTATTAAAAATAATCCATGTTTTTTATGTGAGTTAATTAATCAACAAAATTGAGTTACCAGCTTCGATAGAAGGCCACTTCCGCATTTGCTCAGCTGCTATTTCGAGAGCTGTCGGCTCTTGACTCCTATTATGCGCCCCTCTACCTCTCGATTCCCTCCACACAAATTCCCTACCGCCCTAAAAAGAGAACAAAATTATACGTTAACAATCAGAAGATATTATTGTTTAATAAATAATTGAACGGAAATCATTCACGTTCTCTTTCATTCCAGAAAGAAACAACTTTCAAATAAATTAGAAGACATCTTTCATAGTAAATGATTAAACGAGAATTCTAAAGCCAATTCAACGGCACTTAGGAAGTCCTGTGTTTGATTCTGACCTGAACAAGACTACATATTTTTGTGTAGTAGCATCCATCAATATCATTCTTCAGTCATTTATTCTGATGTCATTATTCGCTTCAGCCGTAGTGTTCAGATTATTCGTTATTAGCCTACTATGAGGATTTTTGTTGTTATTCAACAGTGTAGAAAAGCTTCATGGTTCACTCTTTTTTCAAGCTACTTTTTTCAACATTAGTATTAATGAGCATATTATAAATAGAGAAATATCCCTTTACTCCGTTTATTCACTTGCTATTAATGAGCATTTAAATGGATGAATCACGAGATATTGCTATTATTTAATGATTGCATGATGAATTAGAATGTTTATTGAATCAGAATTAAATGAATATTCTGAAAAGTGAAATAGAAATCTGATAACCTACATCTAATAACCTACATGATTCAACATGTTCCCTATCAAGGGAAAATTGGGTTATACGGCGAGATGGAACTACGTACAAGTCTGCCCACCGATCAAAGCCGAACGCTAATAATAATAATCGAATACAAAGTTTTTTTTTCAATTTTGATTTTGTTACTCACATCACGAGGACTGACAGGTGTGTGCGCGTTGTTCTGAGGCTCCAAATAGAGAGCTTTAATATCACGTTGAACATCTTGGTAATAAGCGGCTTCCCAGAACTGTTGGTTCTGCCACACGGGGTGTTCCTGTGAAAAAAATATAAAAAAAAACTTCAAATCCATTCTCAAAATATTTAAAATCAATAATATACTTGTCGTTAGAAATGAGGGAAATAAGAATTTCAATCCATTCTCAAAAATGGAAAATATTTCAAATCAATTATAATCTGCTTGAGGTTAGCAAGATGATTTGAAGTAATAACTCAATTTATATTCAATCTAATTTGTATGATTTCTCTGTATTATGAGGGCAATAATGGGGTTTCCCTGGTGTCCTCTCATACTGTATCTAAATAAATAAATAAGATTATTTGGTTTATGTTTCAATGGTGCCGTTAGATGACATCATTCTACGGCGATTAAATTTAATTGGATTTTCGTGCAACTGGCCGTTATTTATATTTATTTATTTATTCAATAATGTACACATAATACTAAATGAAAGGTACAACAGGCTCAAGCCCAAAACTGTACCTCTTCAAATTTAGAAAACAGTCCAGAATCTAGGTTATGTTCCATATCTTTCAAAGTTATTGTAACATCCACAACACATCTAACATATGACTAACACCTAACATAATATAACATATGTTATAAACATATAACATACAACAACACCTAACACCATTGCAAGTCCATCTTGATAAGATGGAGTACTCTTCATTCAAATAATTTTTCAAGTGCTTAATTTAAATTACTTTATTACTTCATAATAAAACAAGAGTATTAATTCATTTTGATGGAAAAAATATATTAATTTTATATTAGTTTATGTTACAAACATCATATTTCTCACCTGTATACATGTGTATGCGAATTGAATAACACCGGTACACAATTTTCTACAGAAAGCCGTTGATAATGGCAAGAGAGCGGCTGCTACCCCGTATTCGTCCATTGATGATCCATCCTAGAACAAACATTAGGAATGTCAGGATACAATACAAGAAATAGAGGAAAAATTATAACACCCAGCATTAGATTGAGTGAGAGCTTCAATTCAATTCAATTAATAGTTACATCCTAAGCATCTGGTGATCAGACAGAGGATGAGTCAGAAAAGAGCAACCTTAAAAGAAGGTTCTCAATACAAATACAAATAACAAGACATGAGAAGCTACTGTACTACTGTTTACAATTCTCTTTGTAGAATAAACTTCCTCTGTATGCTAGCAAATTGCCTCCAAAGAAATTTTAAATATCTATAACATTATTCGAACTTCGTTAGTACGAACCTCGATAAAACGAATTCCTCGATAAGAGCAAATAAAAAGATCGATGGATCAATAATATCGATAAAACGGATTCCTCGATAAGACGATTTTTAAAATTCCCTTTAACCGTGGTTATTAATTGAGCCAAACTTCTTTATTAAGAATAACTCGAATTGAATTTTCCGTACACCTTGAATGGATTTTCGCTAATGAATGAAGATTAATTTTCTCCTTGAAATTTGTCTTATCGAGATTCGTCTGTACTATTAAAGACTGAAGTAGAATTCTGTACCGTATTTTATAAGTTGAAATTTGTAAAAGTAAACCACGAGGTAACGATTTTGATACAGAAAATGTTTGACTATGTATAGTGTCTTAACTATGTTGATATAGCGCTGACTATACTAGCTGACTATATGCTTGTATGTGTGTGTAAAATGAATAAATAAATTGAAAATTGAAATTGATTAAATACTTGTTGATGCTGCTACACAAATTTTATCATTATTGTTCTGTAATAAATGAAATTTACATAATGTTTACTATCATTTAATGCTTATACGCAGCACAGTAGTAACCTAGTGAATTATTGTATTTCTATTCAGTTCTGTTCCTGCGCGTACAGCAGGCAGACCTCTCCGTACCTTTTACAAGTACAAGAATTAAGTTTTATAATGAATGGGTTTTACATTCACGATATAGCCAGCTAAGTCCAGCTATATGCTATAATCAGCTCATGACAACTATTGCTTCTGAGCATTACTAGAACCATAAGCTGGCTCATAATCTATATGAATAATCTTTATGTTGTATAAATTGACCAAAAGGATGCAAATGCTTGTCTATTTAAATCCAGATCCAGTAATGAATTAAACATGATTTCGACACAATAGTCAAAGGTTAGAATTCTTACAGCTGATTTTAAATAGTTTTTAAAGGTATGTAGAGCTACAGTAGGTCTACACTAACTTGGTTTACTGAATGAGCATATCATTTTTTAAAATTGTCATTGTGACACAAGTTTTTACTCCTATACTATAGCACAGACTTAAGCATATTCTCAATATTTAAAAGCTGAAGCTAAACCAAAGATTGTGAATACCCCTATTGAATGTGTGTTGATGAATTGAATATTATTTTTAAATGCATTTCTTTAATTACAACATTAATGTTGTATAATGAATATGTGGTGATAAATTGAATATATATTTTTTTAATACTGCACTCTCTTTAAATACAACATTCAACTAGAATTTGATTTCTAACACTTTTATTAAAACTGTTTTTGAACCTAATTTACAACAAAACTACTGACTGTACTCTCTTTAAATACAACATTCAACTAGAATTTGATTTCGAACACTTTTAAAAACGTTTTTGAACCAAATTTACAACAAAACTACTGGCAAAAAAGGCCGTCAACCAACCTGCAGCGCGCAATTCATCAGCCTAACGACGAGATCGAACTGCTGGTGCTCGAGCATGGCATTGTTGCCGACCACGTGCCGTGCCAGCTCCTTGCACAGGGCGAGACGGGCCGCGCGCGACTTCAGCGCCCGCAACACGGCCGGAAACGTTTTCCGCGCGTCCGCTATCTTGTTCTCGAATATACAGTTTATACAGTTCCGCAACACCTGCGAAAGAGCACAACAGACAAGTTATACAGCGATTTCTACTGTTAGTATCAAGATTTTCTTGTAATTGAATGTTAGGCTAGACGTACACCGGTTAGTCAAGACAAGACAAGACGTGATTAGACACGTTTAGTCACAGTAATTCACATAGTTGCTTATTACAACAAACAGAGTTTTGTCACATATAACATACTTCAGATTTAGTCAATGTAGAGAGTCTTTGGTACAGCATGTCTTCACATTCACATGTTTGAAGAACTTAGACACGTTTATCGCTAATATCAATAAAACGATTACATAACGGTCAAAACATGTGTGGTAATTCATTTTGCAGCATACAATCGATTCAGTGACAGTTAGGTGAACTATATGGAGATTAAAGGAAAATATATTCAGAAAAGTTAGACACGTTTAGTCACAGTAATTCACATAGTGCTTATGAAGCAGCACATACCGATTAGTCATTGCATCAATAGTTCAATTGTTTAGACTATAATCAATTACGAATTGCAACATGGTTTTGGGCGTACACCGGTTGGTCAAGACAAGACAAGACGATTAGACACGTTTAGTCACAGTAATTCACATAGTTGCTTATGAAGCAGCACACACTGATGCAATGACTAATCGGTGTGTGTTCTGCATAAACGTGACAATCTTCATCTGACTAACTGGTGTACGTAGCCTGTGTAACAGGTTGAATGCAGACACATACGTACTAGTATGTTGTTCACAATAATTCACATAGTTGCTTATGAAGCAGCACTGTCTAGTGACTTAGTACAGGTTAGTCAAGACAAGACGTGATTAGACACGTTTAGTCACAGTAATTCACATAGTTGCTTATGAAGCAGCACACACTGATGCAATGACTAATCGGTGTGTGTTGCTTCATAAGCTCAGGGAAAGATTTGAGGGGACGATGGATAGGTTTGAGAGGTAGAGACTCAGGGAAAAGAGGTAAATAGGCTAAAGAGATGAAAAGAATAAGGCTAGGCGTACACCGGTTAGTCAAGACAAGACGTGATTAGACACGTTTAGTCACAGTAATTCACATAGTTGCTTCGTTTAGTCACAGATGAAGTACACCGGCTTAAGTCAAGACAAGACGAGATTAGTCAATTCACATAGTTGTCGAAGCAGCACACTGATGCAATGACTAATCGGTGTGTGTTGCTTCATAAGCAACTATGTGAAGTACTGTGACTAAACGTAACTATTCTCATCTTGTATTGACTAACCGGTGTACGCCTAGCCTAAGTATCAAGATTTTCTTGTAATTGAATGTTACTGTAACACTGAATCATAATTGTGAACTATTGTCTGCAAAATGAATTAATTTTGTATTGAATTGAATTATCAAGCAATCTATTTGACCTCATACTAAAATAAACAGAAAATTGAAATACAACAGCTGCTGCCAACTAAAAATAACCACAACTGAAGATTCAATTCAATTCAATTCAACTTTATTCCAAATAAAAAGCACAATACATGATAAAATAAAAACAATACATGGAATAATTATTTCCCCGCATGGACTATTGATCCGTGCGCGGGGAAAGAGTTCATAATCTAGAATGTTTATGTCGACAGTTATTTACAATAATAAACTTACAAAAAAGACAAATGCTTAAAAAGTAATTATATAAATGACTAACTGTATCAGAGCTTCCAGTGTTGATGATGAACGTGAAGTCAAAAGCACTCCCCCACGTGAGTACTTATTTTTAACTAAGATTCATAAAAATAGACTGCCATGTCGTTAAAAATAGTATTTTAAGAGAAATATTACTCATAATTAAGTTTGTGACAATTGGATGTACTTTATGTGTTTTTTACTTATAAAAGGTTAACTGAAAAGGACTGGTGGAAAATGTAGTAATTTCTAAACCAAAATAATAAAATAATTATTGTTTTTCATGACAAAATACTATTGAATATGTCTTGAATGAGACGACTTGAATCTCAGTCATTACCCACATCTTGTGGAGCTTTCTCCAAGTCCTCTTCACTCCAAAAAGGAGCTCCATCAGCCATTGTTTAGCTGATGAACCTACGTTTCAGGAATGAGATGGATTCCAAAAAAGCTCTACAGAAATTGAGTTACTCAGAGTTACTATTAATTGATAACTTACAGCATTTGAAAGATAATTAGATATTCATTCAATCGCTTCCTGTATGTCGAACTAATATGTTATGGGACCATGTATGAAAAAACATATAAGTTATTCGATACTTTTCTTTTAAAGGAATGATGATGAAATTTCCAATCTATTAATGAAGATCTTACCTCTAATCGTCGCGCTGAATTACTAACAGAGTGCCTCGGGTCATTTACTATTGAAATGTGCATACCGACGGGCACAATTCTAGGAGGGATTGGTTTCAGTGAGGATAGCCTGCAATACAATTCATATTTCACATGTAAATCAATGATTACTGAGCCTATAAATAAACCATGATAGAGTACAGTACAACAATATCAAGTCGGTAAGAGAAAATGAGAGAAATTCTAATACGTAGCCTACTAGATAGGCAGGAGCAAACATTAGACATATTATCTTCGTTAACTAGTTAATACAAAGTTAAAGTTAACTATTTATGTTCGCTGATGACTCTGGGAGATCAATCTGTCAAACGCTACATAAGTATGCAGGGTTGTGTGAAGTGATAAACTGCAAAATCATTTTAGAAGTGAACTTTTTTCATTCAATTAATTATCAGCTCAACATTTCTCAAACATTCTTATTTTTACATTTGAAAGAAACAAGAGGTCAAGATTAAGTCACGTTTAGTCACAGTATTGTTGATTATAGTTGCTTATGAAGCAACACACACTGATTAGTCATTGCATCGGTGTGTGCTGCTTCATAAGCAACTATGTGAATTATTGTGACTAAACGTGACTAATCTCGTCTTGTCTTGTCTTGACTAACCGGTGTACGCCTAGCCTTATCATTACTCAATTTCATTAACCAACCAGGTGGAGAATAATCAACTTTGTAAATATTATTACGATTTCTCTACAGTAATTACTATTTTTTCTTATTTTTATGTTGTGCACAGTAGCAAAGTGTTTTTGTTTGTATCATGTGTGAAATCAATAGATTCAAACTGGACGAAACTTGTACAAACCGATAGGATACAGAAGTCTAGATAACAAGTTAAGAAGACAGCAGGATCTAGAAGACTAGATAAGATTTTGAGAGCATCATCCAAAAAGCTAGAGCTACTATGAACAAATCAAACTGCTTTATGTTTCGGTTTATGAAATAAATTAATGTTCTACTACTAACCTTACAAACCGTATGTATATGAATTGATTAGTAACAAATCAATTCGATTTGTACCTTAATAACAACAAGAAACGTCTCAGATAGTCTTACAAATGTTGTCAAAATAAATAGCCTATATAAGGAGAAATTTAGATCAGAACGTAAAGTCTATGAAAACTTACCACGAAAATTCTGTCCGACTTTAGAGTAGGCATGCAAATGATGAAATTATTTGAAATTTCAATTAAATGAATAATTACAATAAATTGAATCGGATGAATTCTTTATATTTCTACAGTAATGTCCACTCTACCACGAACAAATAGGAACAAATGATGGTAAATTTATCCCATGAAAGTAGGTAACTTTGTTTGAAATGTGTGGATATTAACAGCAATAATGTTAAGATTATAGTATTAATACCTTCACACAAGATCTGCCTAATAATAAATGATCTTTATATTTCTCTAGTATGTTTTTAATTTATGTACATAAATACTCTTATATTTATTTATTCATTGATTCTAAATTGATAACAGTAATCAGAATTCAAAATATAGTAAAACCTGTAGCGGAGGCGAAATAAAATGAAATAATTTTTCCAATGGCCACAGAGGGATTACATTCTATGTATTTATCAAATTTTGTATCAATATCATAATTCAAAATATTGGCAAAAGTATGGCGGTGGCGGGAAATAAAATGTTCCAACACACTGTTATGGGCCCTTTCACACCAATGGCCACACTGTGATTATACAGTCTATGTAGCTATCAAATTTGCCTGTAAGCCCATATTAGAATTCAAAAAATTAGCAAAAAAATATGGCGGTGGCGGGAAATAAAATGTTCCAACACACTGTTATGGACCCTTTCACACCAATGGCCACACTATGATTATACTGTATTTATTATCAATGCGTCTTCTAAAGGTAGGTTTTCGCCTCTGCTAGTGAGTAGCAGACTCCGGCTACAGTCAAAATAAAAACCTTTTCAAACAAAAAATTGTACCTACTCGTATATTGAATACTGAATATTAATAAATTCAGTTAATTAACAATATTCATACTAAATGGTTCCTATTTTTGCATGGTTATTCTTGTATATTTTCATTTCAAGTTTAAATTAGTTGCTATTCTGACTAACGGTAGCCGGAGTCTGCTACTCAGTAGCAGAAGCGAGAACCCACCTTTAAGCCTGGTTTTCATTAGTAGAGTTAGTGGTAGAGTTCCCTGGGCGAGTACTAACTATCTTGTGAACTCTCCCAATGAAAACGTTCTTAGTAGAGTGATGGTAGAGTACTTGTTTTTGGTAGAGTAGAGTGGGATAGCACCGTGGGATAGTACTCTACCAGAGTTATAGAACAGAGCAGAGCAACGATAAGTTTGTCTACTTTGATGGTAGGATTATTTTTAGAATCATAATCACCGTGATTTGCTCTACCACTTCCCACCATTCGGCTGTTTTCTAACCACTTAAATGGATCCTAATGAAAACAGGATTATTTTAATTGTTAGTAGATTGTTCCGTATCGACATGTTAAGGTTAAATCAGCTGTTCACCAGACAACACACTTCACCTACTATTCCTGTAGTGAAACCGTCTCTACTCACTTAACACCACTATGCTAATGAAAACAGTCTCGAGCTAGTAGAGTAGAGTAGAGTCATTTTAAGGTTAGATCTGTTCACTAGACAACACACTTCACCTACTATTCTCAATTGTAGTGAAAACAGCTACTCGACCAAGTAAGTAGAGTAGAGTTAGTACGGTAGAGTTAGTATGCTAGTTACTCTACTAATGAAAACCAGACTTAAAGGTGGGTTCTCGCTTCTGCTACTCAGTAGCAGACTCCGGCTACCGTTGGTCAGAATAGCAACTACTTTAAACTTGACATGAAAATGTACAACAATAACCATGCAAAAATAGGAACCATTTTAGTATGAATATTGTTCATTAACTGAATTTATTAATATTCAGTATTCAATATAGGAGTAGGTACAATTTTTTGTTTGAAAAGTTTTTATTTTGAGTAGCCGGAGTCTGCTGCTCACTAGCAGAGGCGTAAACCTACCTTTAGAAGATAATAAATACAGTATAATCATAGTGTGGCCATTGGTGTGAAAGGGTCCATAACAGTGTGTTGGAACATTTTATTTCCCGCCACCGCCATATTTTTTTTATGACAAGGAGTAATGAACATTGAGTATGCGTACCTTGCTTGTAGATTATTTTTCGCCAGTCCTTCATCCAGTATAACCTGCACTTGGTCTTCGTTGATGTGGGGAAAAGGCGGCTGGTGTATTCTGGCGAAAGCGCCTTCCGGTGGTTTCAGTATTTTCTGAACATACGGCTGAGGATTCGGATTCTCATTGGTGTACAGTTGTTGTGCAAGAGCCTGCAAAATATGAAAGAGGAAGTTCGTATTGATTCTTTCTTGACAAAATGATGTTTTATGAATTATAATCAGATTCATTTCATTTGACGCTTGGCATTAGATAGATAGCGAGATATTATTTCTTGACGTTGTTGATGACCGTAGAGTACAATGGCAATGAACAATATTTCTATCTATCTGTATCTAATCTATCCATTTATCTATCTATCTATCTATCTGTGTATCTATATCTATCTATCTATCTATCTATCTATCTATCTATCTATCTATCTATCTATCTATCTATCTAATGCCAAGCGTCAAATTAAATGAATCTGATTATATAAAACAATGGAGATAGCTTTCATGAAATTACTCTTTCAACAAGTTACTCTGACAACTTTCATAGGATAAATGTGAAGAAAAATAAATATATAAATTCAATTTCAATCTTAATCTCAATCGCCTACCTTAGAATGTACCTTAGAATTTGACTCCTGTTGGATGTGGCTTGTTAATTTGTTAAAAAAATTTGGCTTTGTCTACACCTTTTCCAACTGTATTTGAGAAAGTGTCAATTCAATTTGAGAAAGTATCAGTTGTAATTGAGAATAGTGATTTGTAATTGAGAAAACATCAGTTGTAAATGAGAACGGTCAATTGTATAGCAGGATCCAATTCAACTTGTCAGAAATCAGCTGTTTCAAAGAGCAATATCACAATACTTAACCTACAAATGCTGAATCTCGCAGATTATTGAAAAGGTCTTTTTAAAAGTTATTCTTTGAAAGTTCTTCTTTAAAAAGGTCTTTTAAAGACTTTAAAGGTTCATTAGACTTTCAAGCCCTTTGATTATTGTGTCGAAATCACTGTTTAATTATTACTGGATCAGCTGATTTATGTCAAGTTAATGGCTCTGCTATATTTGAGAAGATATCACATGTAATTGAGAATCGTAAATGAGAAATCGTCACATGAATGGCGGGGCCAATTATATGATCCATAATGGTGCTGACTACACAAAATCAAAAAAGTGAAAGTTTAAAGACCAAAAACACCTTCAAAGAATAACTTTAAAAGGCATTCAATATCTGCATCAGCAGGTTAATTGATATTGCTCTTGAACAGCTGATTTCTGACAGAATTGTCCTAAATGAAAAGTTAAAAACGTGAAAAGGTCAGTTGGTTCTTTAATTTGATTTCTCAATTACAACTGACATCTTCTCAATTTCAAATGATACTTTCTCATTAACAATTCACCATTCTCAATTACATGTGATATCTTCTAAACACAATTGACCGTTCTCATTTACAACTGATGTTCTCTCGGTACAAATGACTCTCAATTACAATTGATACTTTCTCAAATACAACTGGAAAAGGTGTAGTAACTTTCTGTTAATATGTTCACCAACCTTATCACGATTAATAGAAAAGCGTTCCTACAAATTAATTTCAAAGTACATTCACCTCGATATTCTGCAACAGTGCTTTCGGATCGACGCCTTCCGCCTTGAGCAGATCGTTCATGTTGGCATGCAGTTCGTCCCAGTAGTCGCAGGGTCGCCACGGCGGGCCTCGCTCCGTCACAAAGCTCGTGAAGAACATGCAGTCGAGAACGCGTGTGGTGAAATCGCAGTCGGTCAGGCCTCGTTCGCCCAGAAATGCGGCCTGCAAATGAAAAGCAAATGAATAATTTCATTTCTCAATAAACAAAGGTACAAATCGTTAAAAACACCTGCAAACACATGCACAATAACCTCTGTAATTCAAACCCTCGATACTACAAACTTCCTATAATTCGAACTAAAATGGCTATCCCCTGAATTTCGAATAAGTGAGGTTCGACTGTATTCTATTTAGGCAGCTAGTACACCGGAGCAATTAGCAATGAGCAATACGCAACAGGCAACATTTTTGTTGTACTTCGTACACCAAAGCAATAAGAAAATGATTGCTTACTGCCCCAGTCGTTCAAAATGTCGTCTGACGATGAAGACGAAGTGATAATGTTGTGGCAAATTTCGAGAATGAGAAATGGGTTAAGACAAGATAAAAATCTAATTATGAATTACGAAACACCGGAAATCATATTACATTTTCATGTAGCAAGAAAACTGGATCAATGATCAATATTTTCCTATGGCAAAGCGAGGGACCATGGCAAGATAAATATACTGTTTAATCAAAGCATCGTTTCAAAAATAAATTGTTCCAAAAACAACAGATAGATTTATTTCATTCTCCTAACTGCACCCTATGCTTTCTCCATCACATCTCTTTAGCTGTAATCATCTCGAAGATAATCATAAATGCATTGATATTGCTTCAACAAGCTGTACAAATTTGATATTAAATGCTGCTTTGTCAGCATTCAGCACACAACCAAACGCTCGATGAACGAAAATTTTTCAAATTTAGGTTACTGTACTAAAGAATTTAATGGAATATCATAATTATATTCAGGCAATATGTTGCTTTTCTACCGACACGCTGTGCTGCTAGGCGATATATGTTGTTTCCACAGAGGCGATAGCGATATCGTATTGCTTCGGTGTCCGAGTTCAGTTTGAGATCTAATGGAAAAACACATTGGCGAGTAATATTGCTTGTTGCGTATTGCTTATTGCTCCGGTGTACGAGCCCACTTACTTTTATTAGTACTTGACAACATTCATGCACATTTCATACTTGACAACCAATGAAAACTATTCAAAACTAGAAACCCCGTCAGTCAGCCTTACCTTGTGAAACGTAATAACCGGCTTGGGACATATGCGTATGATGGTCAAACAGCTGCGATAGCCTTGCAAGAGCTGAGCAAAGGTGCGCATGAAGACGGCGCGTATCTCCTTGTCGAGGAGAGGCGGCGGAGGCGGGCGCGGGGGCGGCAGCGGCGGAAACGCGTAGTCGGCGCCGGTCAGCTCCGGCTGCAGCACCAGCGACAGCGAGCGACACGTGTGCGACAGCAGCGGCTCGGGCAGCAGCGGCAGCGACACGCCGTCGGGCACCAGGATCGAGCCGCCGTCCAGGTCGGCTACTATTACGTCCATCTAGACAAAATAATATAAATTCATGAATGCTGAAATCTGGAAACAGTAGGCTCGATAATACAGTAATAATACCAGCGACCATACAAATAGATTTGAGCATCTTTATTACTCAACATTATGTGGGTGATGAAGCCACCTTGTGCCTAGACTGCTAAGATGGCGGCGGTTCACATGAGTGGGAGAGAGACACATGTCAGCTGTTTTCTATCTCTCCCACTTCCGGCGTGTAAACCGCCGCCATCTTATTTCTAGGGTATAGGCGCCAGAATTGGCTTCAATACTGAGCCTGAGTGCTCCGTCTATTTGTATTATGTGGTCGCTGAATAATACAATATAATATTGCGGTTTTCTAGTACTATTTTCCTACAATTTATAGATGTGTATAGCAGGTCCCTTTTAACACTGATGCAATGATTAATCGGTGTGTGCTGTTTCGTAAGCAACTATGTGAATTACTGTGTCTAAACGTGGACTAATCTTGTCTTGTCTTGTCTTGACTAACCGGTGTATAGCAGGATCCATTTAACTTGTCATAAAACATATGATCGACGAGCATATGATCACAATACTTAACCTACAAATGCTGAATCTCGCAGATTATTGAAAAGGTCTTTTAAAAAGCTATTCTTTGAAAGGTCACAAAACATATGATCGACGAGCATATATAATCACAATACTTAACCTACAAATGCTGAATCTCGTAGATTATTGAAAATGTCTTTTAAAAAGTTATTCGAAAGGTCTTCGAAGAAGGTCTTAAAGATTCTTTAAAGGTCTTTAAGACTTTCAAGCCTTTTGATTATTGTGTCGAAATCACAGTTTAATTATTACTGGATCAGCTGATTTATGACAAGTTAATTGGATCCTGCTATACGTACTAACCACCAATTCAGAAACATCAGACTTCAGAGAAGATTGCACATATAGTTTTGTATCTAGAAAGTTTCAATATTTTTGCCATTGCTTTAACATAGCAATGGATGAGCTGAAAATTTTCATATTCCAACTTATGATTGATGATCAGCTGTTTTGAAACAAAAATTATATTTTTCATTGTTCATTGTACCTTTAAGGACCTTTAAGGACACAGAGAGAAAAAAGAGACAGATGGAGGAAGAATGAATGAGAGATAGACCTGGAAGACGAGGGGAGAAGAAGAAGGAGGGGGACGATAAAAGGATGAGAAAGAGGGAAGAGAGAGAGAGAAGGAAGAAGAAGGTGAGAAAAGAAGGAGAAGGGAAGAGGAAGATTTAGATTTATTATTTTATTCATGTAGGGAACAAATATGAGGCTTAAATTCTAGATGTTAAGAACACCTATACAGAAGACCTAATTATTCGTCAAATTTACATTAGCTTATAATTATGCTATGAGTGAATATAGAGCAAAAAGTATACTTACGATAGAATAATAATTGTGAGATCTAGATGAAAAGGCGAAGTTTGGTATGATGGAGAAGGAGATAAAAGAAATCTTTCATCAACACTTGACCTTGAAGACGGAGAAGAAGAATAAGAAAAAGAAGAAGGGATGAAGAAGGAGAAGGAGGGGTAAAAGAAAGAGAAGAAGGAGAAGGTGGAGAAGGAGAAGACGGAGAAAAAGAAGAAGAAGGAAAGAAAAAGGGAGAAGAAGAAGGAAGAAGAAGAATGAAAGAAGAAAAGAAGAAGAATAAGAGAAAGGAGAATAAGAAAAAGGAGGAGAAGGAAGAAGAAGGAGAAGAATGATGAAGAAGAAGGAGAAGAAGGTGGAGAAGAAGAAGAAGAAGAAGAAGAGAAAGGAAAAGAAGAAGGAGGAGGAGGAGGAGGAGGAGGAAGAGGAGAAGGAGAAAGAAGAAGGAGAAGAAGAAGAAGGAGGAGAAGAAGAATAAGAAAAAAAGGGAAGAAGGAAGAGAAGATGAAGCAGAAAAAGAAAAGAAAAAGAAGGAGGAGGGAAGGATGAGGAGAATTAGAAACTATCTCATGCAGTTGAATAGTCGCAGTTTCATGCGACCTGTGTAGTTCTACTTCCATTAAATTGACTACAATTTCGTGCACTAACCAATTCAGACACGTCAGTCTTGAGCGACGAGTGCACGCCCATGACAAAGGGCGTGGGCGTGGAGAGCACCTCGACGAGGGCGGCCGGCAGCAGCGGGATGTAGACGTGCGAGTAGCGGAACGGGTAGATGAGGGCGGTGAGGGCGCGACAGCCGTCGGTCAGTCGCGAGTAGCTCTGCGACTGGAACAGGATCTTGTGCTCGGTCATGATGGCGCAGAACAGCGACAACACGTTCCTGATGCCTGTCGCACACACAAATTAACACTTCATTAAGTTCAAATTCAAATTCATAATACTTTATTCACTCAATGAATAAACACAATTTTTACGTTCAAGTCACACTTAATTCAGTTTTTGTAGAGAACAAAATAGTGGAGAAATCGTTTCTGTGAAAGATAGCTAAAGCCCGGTCTAGACGCAACGATAAGTTTGTCAAACTTTTTGTTCAAACTTATTAGGAATATTTTAAATTGTTATAAAACAACTGATTTAACGTCAGTAAACAAGCGTACATCGATCAGCTGTTTTCTGACAATTTAAAATAATCCTGCTATTTAGCAGGATCCATTTAACTTGTCAGAAATTAGCTGATTGATGTACGCTTGTTTACTGACGTTAAATCAATTGTTTTATGACAATTTAAAATAATCTGATAAGTTTGAACAAAAGTTTGACAAACTTATCGTTGCGTCTAGACCGGCTTAAAGGTACAGATTGTATAGTAACAGTGTGGACATTGCATCACACTTCTGATTGGTTAGCTCGGACAAATCCACCATACTTTTGCCAATTCCCATAATATTATCATTGAAATGAAATGCTAATCATAATATTTTATGTTGAGTGAATCACTTCTAACCTATAATTTGAAATAAAACACTAGAGGGTATTGTCAATTCCACTGTTTTATTGTTTTGAGCACTGGACCGCGGTTTCGTGGCTACACCAGTCACATTTTCAACAGTACTCTAGTGTTTTATTTCATTATGGAGTTCCACAACATCAACCAGATTTCTACAAATAAACTATAATTTGACTTTGTCAGTGTTAGTTTCCATTATTGAGTTTTTAACACAATACCAAGAGTAGAGAGACAATTTTTAATGTTAGAAAAGTTATTTTCGATGTTATTTTCCTTTAAATAAGTTTCAAAAATGAGTGAATGGGATAATTTTTGCCTGCAATCTCATATCAAATTCATAAATTTGGCAAAAGCGTGGCGGCGGCGGGAAAAATGATCTCCACATACTGTTATGGAGTGCTTCACACAAATGGCCACACTGTTACTACACACTCTCTGTAGGTAAAGGCAAGAATACAAAGTATAATAGTATTTTTAATAAGGCGGATTGATCAGCTGATTACAAATGGAGAAAGAGATGAATGCTCTTTGGCTATGTGCGTCTGTCTGTCTTAAGACATACGACTGTATCTTACTAGAAAAGTAGAAACAATGGGCCGTATGAATAAAGTTGAGCATTTGCTTATACTTCTAAAATATTGAGCAAGATGAATCAGCTGATGAAAAATCTTTGAAATAGGTAAGCATTTGCATTGAGCAAGATGAATCAGCTGATGAAAAATCTTTGAAATAGGTAAGCATTGCTCAGATTTCAAAAGCATCAGATAGAGTATAAGGTAAAGATTATTCATAAAAAGAGCAAATGCTTATGCTTCTACCTAATGCTCAGAAGCAAAACCTTATGCTTCATGCTCGTGCTTGTAAGCATATGCTCAGTTTTTATTCATACGGCCCATTAAGTATATCATTATGTTATTATTTCCTCCCACAATGGGCGGTTTGTACAAACTTTTCATTTCACATTATTCTCTTTAAGCATTCATTTGTTACTTGAAAATATCTATTCCTTTTCTTTGCTTTGTTAGTTGTTTGAACCGCCATTGCTGTGACTTTTGTACAAACCCGCCCATTGTGGGAGGAGCTTATCTAGGCCAATGACAGTGTCGTTCACCTTTATAGGTCATTCAACTCCCAATCACAAGGCTCGGTCACTAGTATAAATTCTGCTGCTCTTTACTTTGATTTTAGATCTCTCAAAGAGCTCTAAAATCTCTCTTTTCATTTTCATTATTTCTTTAGTTTTAGATTACCAGAGATTGATAATGGAATAACAACCGAAACCGGTATCTCGTTATTTTAATAAATTTTCGGTTTTGACAACTTCAAGTCTTTCTTCAGTACAGATAAATTCAATTCAATTCACTTTATTGCCAAAAAATTGAAACAAACAATTCTCTCTTACATAATATATACACATGTGAAAAATGAAAATAAAATGTACATAATATAGTACATGTATACATATATAAGAAAAAAAAAACAGAAACCAATATCTTATTCTAGGCATCACCAGCAAAAAGATGACTCTTTGCCCGCTGGTGAAATAAAAAGTTAAATTAATGAATAATTATTAATAACTAATAATGAATAACTAAATAACTAAACTAACTAACTTCATTAACTAACTAAACTAACTAAATAACTAAATGAATAACTAAACCAGCATCACTCACCCAACTGCTGGAACAGTAGACACACAGCAGTGTTGGTGACGGGCAGGGAGGGAGTGAGGGGCGGCTGCAGCGCTTGCCTGTCGCCGGCCCCGATCGAGAAGCGCACCTGCGGCCCGCCCGGGGGCGGCACCTGGATGCAGCCGAGGATGTTGCCGACCAGGGTCTCGAGGGCGGTGCCAACGCTCTCCACGTACACTGTGTAGATGATGCCCAGGCAGTTCTGCACCGGTCACAAACAGAAATGGAAATTGAATCAGATACAGAAACAATGGTCAAACAAACGACCACAAACAACATTTCCACAATTTCAATTCAATTTTATTTATTTCCACAATAAAAAAATTACACAGTTCTATCTATCTAGCGTATGGCTTTTTTAGAGACCGAGGTAGTTCCATGTTTTAAACCTAATTCCATTAGGTTGAAGTTCCATTCCACTTTGCAATATGTTCACAAACTTTGAAAAATGTTCTTAAAAGTTTATAAAACAGTAACACACCACAAAAACACGAAATTTTCAGGAAAATATTGAATTTTGAACTAGTAATTTAGAGCACGAAATATCACGTTAAAATTTACACAGTTACAATATATTTACACAATAAATTGTAGACTACAGAAAATAATATATTTCCCCACATAGACTCTAGATCCGTGCGTGGGGGAAAATTCTTATCCTATTATAAATATAATAGAACTGTAGTCAGCAATACAATATTTCATTCAAATGTTTGATACAATAAAAAACGTTAGGCTATAGAAATACAGTGAAAACAAATGATAATTCTACAAGGAAGTATAGCAGGATCCTTTTAACTTGTCAGAAAACAGCTGTTTCGGTAAAAAGTAAACAGTGATTTTGACACAATTATCAAAAGGCTTAAAAGTCTTAAAGACCTTTAAATTCTTTAAAATACCTTTTTAAAGAAGACCTTTCAAAGAATAACTTTTTAAAAGACCTTTTCAATAATCTGCGAGATTCAGCATTTGTAGGTTAAGTATTGTGATATTGCTCGTCGAAACATATGTTTTAAGACAAGTTAAAAGGATCCTGCTATACAAGCAGCAATATCTGTAACCTAGAATTAAAACATAAAAAACTAAGTACAATATGTGTTATAAATCATTAATCGTAACTCACAATCAGAGAATAGTATTTATAAATCAAACAAAATAATGTCTAAAAAATTTTAAAAAATTGAATCAGAAATAGAAACAATGATCAAACAAACGACCACAAAAAATATTTCCACAATTTCAATTCAATTTTATTTAATAAAACAATCACACAGTTACAATACATTTACACAATTGTAGACTACAGGAATTATATTTCCCCACATAGACTCTAGATCCGTGCGTGAATGAATTTATCTACTATATAAAGGTGATTCAAAGAATACAACTTTAAAATTTGTATGTTATGAAAAGAGACATCATAGAACCTTCTGTTATACATACAAAATATTTAAAGAAGTTTTCAAAACAATAGAGATGTTATATGACATGTAACAATATCAATAAAACCTCAAGTTCACATTCTGTAGATATGAGGCGTAACAGTTTGGATAGCTGCTGTTATTTCTTGTTTCAAATCATGGTGAATGGATTTGATGATTTGGAAATACAAGATTATCAAACTGTTACGCCTGATATGCTCAGTGAGAACAAAGAGTTGAACTTCATTGACACAGAAGAATGTTTGCTCTGAATCTGATGAAAAAACTTCTTCAAATACTCTTTTAAAGATGTAACAGAAGGTTCTATAACATACAAATTTATAATATTCTTTGAATCACTCTGTATAATAGAACTGCAGAAATAAGATCTGTAGTCAACAATACAATATTTGATTCAAATGTTTGATACAATGAAAAAACGTTATAGAAATACAGTGGAAACAAAATAATAATAAATCTACAAGGAAGTACTTGTATTAATATTGGTGCGAAATAATGATATAGGTTTCTGGAAACAGAAACAGAATCAGGAACAGAAACAGGAACAGAAACAGGAACAGGAACAGAAACAGGAACAGAATTAGAAAAGAGGGTCAATCCAGGCAAATTCAAATTCAAAATAATAATCTTTATTCAGTAAAGTTGTATTAACAAGAGTATACGCTCAACAACACTGAAGTGTCACAAATATAATAAACAAGTGGTCTAGCATGGGTTGCTTGACAATTTCAGAAAAATTTGATCCTATAATATGCTATTTTATAGCTGGATTTGTTCCTTATCATATACTGAGCTTGAAAATATTTTTTTGAATTACTGTTTCTAAATGGTGGCCATTTTTTATAGGCTGATCATGGTTTTTCCTAGTTTGTAAGTATCTGCGGTTTCTTGAATATCGCGACAATGGGTTGCTGTAGGCCAATTAAATAAAAAGCATTGATTTCAGTACATTTTGGCCTACACATTGAACCCATTATAAATTTGGGTTTCAAGTTTTTCAAGAGTATTTATGAATTACAGTATTACCGTATTTTATGTTGAAAAGAGGAATAGCAATGGAACAGTTAGACAAACAATTGAAAAAATTCGCTGAATAAATTAGTCGGTGCATGAACTTACTCTGAACGTCTCGATGTAATCCAGTCTGGACACGAGTACGAGACATTTGGGCGCATACATGATGCTGTGATGGCTGATGGTTGGAATGTGATCGCTTTCCAGCCCATCTTCGTCCTAAAACAAGAAGAAATTAATTATTGATAAAATGAAAACAATATTTAATCTAGAATGAAACAAGTTTTCATCTTTGTTTTGTTTAAAATTGAAGTTTGTCAATTTTGTAAAGTTCAAGTTTTATTAAACTTTTGGAAATATTTGTTGAAAATAAGTTGTTGGAAATATTAAACTCATTAATGAAATATTCTCAATAACTTCTGCTTTTATTTATCACTAATAGTTTCATAAAGTTCACGTTTTATTTATTCCACATCTTAGAAGTTTATATGAATATGCTATTGTAATGAAGTGAAAAATCAACCAAAATTATTTCTTATGCTTCATCAGGCCTAATGAATCCTCCTTAATTCTTACAGTAGTTTATTTTTGAGAGCATTATTTTTTTAATACATGGGAGAAATTCTTATCCATTTCTACCATCCCACAACAAAGGCCAATGACAAGCAATACAGGAAATACGTGAGTGTAAGATAAGGAGGCTAGATTGAGACCAATCTGTGATTATATTAATATGCAGTCGTAAAAAATAGTCAAAATTTGTTTCTATTCAAGTTTATTTACCTAGAAGCGGAAATCCAATGATAAAAAGAATACAGCAATATATAAGCCTACTGTAATATATTTGGATAGAACTAAGGTAATTAGGGAACTTCAACTGAGAACTATAATTATGAAGATAATAGGAGTAGGCTTGTTATAGCTGTTAAAATGAAATTAAATATTGTTTGAAAAGCAAAAGCAATAAGCCTTCTCTTACTATGTACATAATTATGGTTCCTAACTCAAATTTCCTAAAAGCCTTGGTTTTATCCAAGTATATTTCAGTTTTTTTGCTGTGTTGATTCCCAAATAAGCTCTCAGCTTGTGCGTGGGTAATGGGAGGGATGATGATGAGAGAGATGAGGTTTATAAAAATATGATTATGAGAGATTATAACAATATAACAGATAACTTTCTGTTAGCATTTCTTATCGCCTTTTATAGAACGCAATGAACACTCTAGGCTATACGTTTTCCATATTTATTGTAAGTCTGTTGTTAAAAACCTCAATGAACTATTGAGATTTTAAAAGGTTGTACCACAGGAACAGATTAGTAAACTAGAGAGCATTGCTTCTCTATGGTTGTACGTAAAAAACATCAAATTACACTGAATAAAACCGAAACAAACGTTAATAATTTACTAATTTTGAGACACAACGCTTATTTGAGACATAATTAATAAAAAATATTCCATGATCGAAAAATTCCATGATAACTTGGATATCATTAAAATTAAACTTTCTATAATCAATCAAACTTATTTTATCCTTGAAACAAAATACAGCAAACTTGAAACGTACAATGAAAAATAATAGAATTGATAATACAATAGATATAACATAAGATAGTATTAATATACTGTATTAATAACAAGGAAGGTCCCTGCAAAGGAAAAACTTCGTTTTATTCAAATACTGTATAAGTTGACGCGAAAATATCATTAGAAATTCATCACAACTTCAGATTTATAGGCTATAACATGATTGATTAGTAGTTGGAAAATAAACTGGAGACAAAGCTTGAATTTGATTCAAATACTGTACTAGTTAACGCGAAAATATCCTGAAAAATGCATGCCAAATTTTAGAACAGAATGATTGACGATTATGATTTGTGATTCTCTACTATATTATTCGAATAAGGACTTTACTTTAGCTATATTTTATCCAAGTATTTGTGCAATTTGTTTTTCTGTTATGGGGATTTAATTCCTGGTGCCCACAACTATGTATTTTTTCAAAATAAATGAATTAATTAATTATTTGCAAGAGAGTTACATTAAAACCGCCGAGTAAATTGGAGAAAACAAAAAACCTCAATCGGAAATGAATCAAATGAAATCTTTCTGCGGTCATTGAAGCCTATCAAAGCTATTTCCAGAAAAAAAGACAGAGATTTGTCACTGTGATGAGTGTATCCAGTCTACCAGAACAATGGCGTCCTTTCAAGCATCACTCCTGCTTCATTTAGTGAAGAGAACGTCGCAGACAATTTTAATCGACTATGAAAAATCGTACTGGATTTTTTCTTTCACGAAAGAAATATTTTTTGTTGGTAGTTTTCAACTTTCTTCTGCATATTTTTATTCTTTAGAATTGCTCATTAACATCAACAAAATGGAAAATAATATGTATTTTGGATCAATTGTCAAGCCATGATTAAAAAATTCCATGATAACTTATACAGGGTGATTCAGATAAGTCAGAACTCTAATATTGAATGGATAATAAAATGTTTTATTTATATTTTATACTTTCTGCATTATTGGAAACATGCTTTTCAGTAAATTTTGTAACATTTTACTGAAAAGTATGCTTCCAATAAATGCGACTCTCTGCTCTTGCGTAAGCATCGTGAAGGACTGACAACAATTCGTGCTCTGCCTGACACCAGCGCTTGTGGTGTGAGGGATATGTTCTCAAAGGTCAAAATCTCTGACAAAACAAACAAAAGAAATTCTTATAACTGTCCAACTGAACTGCATAACTACATTTTCCAACTGTATTCGAAAGTGTCAATTCAATTTGAGAAATATCAGTTGTAATTGAGAATAGTGATTTGAATTGAAAACATCAGTTAAATGAAAGTCAATTGTATTGAAGATATCATAATTGAGAACCAATTGAATGAAAATTGTAAATGAGAAGTTAAAACATCTTTAATTTGATTTCAATTAAAACATTTCTCAATTTCAAATGATATTTTAAAAATTCACCATTCTCAATTACATGTGATATCTTCTCAAATACAATTGACCTTATTTACAACTGATGTATTTCTCAATCACAAATGACCATTCTCAATTACAATTGATACTTTTAAATACAACTGAAAAACAGTTCTTTATCTGAATCACCCTGTATATTTAAAAGTTTTTAAAGTTATATCTCCGACTTGTCAATACAAAAATTAATTCTATTATAAACATTTACATATTTCATCATCAATTTCAGCACCAAACATTCCCATTCAATTAAATCAGATTTTCAGCCTACATCAACATCATATCAGACTGGCCATGAATACGCACCTCGTCTACCGGCTTACTGGGCGTGATGGAAACGGTCTCGTTGAAGCAGAGGCATGCGCAGTAGTGGCGATTGGCGTCAACATCCGTCAGCACCGAGACGAAAAAATGCGGCTCCTGGCGTTCTGTCGACAGAGCCCATCCCTGAGGTTGGCAAAACTGCAAACAAAACATAACACTTTCATTAAAAAAAATTGAATGTGATACCAGCTAACTCATTCTCAATTTTCCCACAAGACAGCGATATAACTTAATGATAAAAATTGATTTTCAACACAATGAGGTTTCTATGATTGATGCTGAGATCACTAAGACTAGGCGTATAGCATGATCCAATTAACTTGTCAGAAATCAGCTGTTCCAGTAATAATTAAACAGTGATTTCGACACAATAATCAAAAGGCTTGAAAGTCTTAAAGACCTTTAAAGTCTTTGAAAGACCTTTCAAAGAATAACTTTTTAAAAGACCTTTTCAATAATCTGCGAGATTCAGCATTTGTAGGTTAAGTATTGTGATCATATGCTCGTCGATCATATTTTATGACAATTAAATGGATGATGATGATGACATGACTTTTTAAGTCAACACGTTTAAGACACATGAATCAATGGATTTTATCTGACAATGATTAATCTGATGTTAGCCATCAACCACTGATTGTTATGACAAGTCAAATGGATCTACTGCTTATCAAGACAAATAATTACTTCTTGACTTAATCTTTATTGTCACTTAACTAACATGTGCTTGCTTCTAACACTGACACTGAACTTGTCACTGATACTGATACTGTACTGATACTATATACTGTCACTGATACTGTTGGATCGACATCCAACTGTAGCCTATTTGAATAAGAAGACTTGATGTTGTCAAAACCTCATATTTTGAAATAATCAAAATATAATGTGTTTTTGACAACATCAAGTCTTCTTATTCAGTATGGGTAACTACCGCAACATCGCCTTCACTATTACACAGAAAAATGTAGCCGATTTATTTATCTATGAAAGTTTCTGTCATTTCAATGTAAATCATATTATTACATTTGAAACTATATTGTCTCTAGAGATAAACGTTGATTGGTTTACAAGCGGTTCACTACAACTTTAGTAATTACTACACTTTACATAGTTTGCTATTAATGCATTTTCCATTTCTTTTCACTTGAATCCAAGAAAATAAATCGTAATAATAAGTACTGTACAGTGTACGAGAATTATTATTGAAGAGTTACTAACATATGACACAACAAAAATAAATTAGACAGTGTATATTGAAATAGAATACTATATTAAATTCTATAAAATAAAAAGTTATTTCTTATTCATATACAGGTTCTATGTCTGTTCCTTATAGTAGGCCTACAATAAACTTAAAAGAAACTAACAAAAACATTAGGAATATCTCATATTACTTTATTTATAGTCTTATGCAACATAGTAATGTATGTAGTGAAATAAGTTATGTAGTAAAATATGCAAGTTATGTAGTAAAATAAGTAAAGTTGAGGAAATGTAAATCAGTCTATCCGGACTATAAAGATAATCGACGTGCAACTGTGGATCTAAGACATTTTTTGTAATCCTAATGTAAATTATTCAATTATTATAACATTAAACTAAATCATATTCATGCATTTTATGCACAAATTCTATGTTATCTAAAGCACTTTTGAAGTTGGTTCTCTTGGTAGAGAATACAAAACACAGATATTCACCGAACATAAGCGTTCAATAATACCGTGCAATCTTAATGAAACAATGCACAGGTGAAAATCGAATTATATCCGGCTTATTCGTAACAACTGTACTATGACAATTTATTTAGCATTGGTAGTACTCGAACACCTATATCTAATTTTCTTATTTCTCTTATGATTATTATTGTTATTATTCCTACTCCCTCATAATATATAATCCCTTCTATAGCTAACTTTTTTATTATTAATTTCTTAATGTATGTACTATCCCACACAGGCTCTATAGCCTTGGGATGTTCTTATATTTTTGTTAGTCATTGATTTTTATACCTTGTAAGCAACCAATTCCAATTATTATTTTTTGACTAATAAAATTATTCATTCATTCATATTCCTATTTCTTGATCAACATAATGATAGTGGTTTCAATCTTTCATTAAATACTTCGAGGGTATTGTATAACTTCGTAGCGTACATTGTACAAGTTTAACTACAACATTGTACGAGAAAATTTCCATCCTCAAAGAACACGCCAAAATAAACATTTTTTTACAGAAAAATTAAGTTGGTACTCACATAAAAATTAAATATGAAATACTAAATGGTAGATATGAGTGATGATAATAAATTTCAAATAATGAAATGAAAAAATCCAGATAGATAAATGGATTCTTGAGATTTTAACCCAGTCAGAATTTTACGAATTGAAATAAATGTCATTACCATCGTAAAATGCTTTCAGACATAAATCTTTTCAGACATAACTGAGCAATTAATCATATTGGTTTTATAATCTGTGATTCATGCATGAATTTTAAGTAAACATTTCCAACATTTTGGTTAGTCTTCATTATAACATAGTCCCATTGATAATGTTTTATAAACTCTATAAACTTATTCATTATTTTTAAATTAATGGGAAATATAGTAATATTCATTCAATTTGGCGGATGGCGAATAACTTTCATTCAACATTTCTATGGTAACGGGTGATGTTCTGTTGATTTCTTTTTTAGTATTTTTTTACATGTTATATACAGTATTTATGTGAAAAAATCAACACAACATTACCCGTTACCATAGAAATGTTAAATGAAAGTTATTCGCCATCCGCCAAATCAAATGAATATACCTATACTTCCTGGATCAGATTAGATCACGATTTAGACCAAAAAATAGTCAAGTAATAATCTTTAGAGGAATAATTATAGAAATAAAAATAATATTTTTTCTAAATATTATAACATAATAATTATTCGTATGATTTTAATTTTTGTATGCATATTTATCCACTTAGTTTTCGTATAATTATTATTGCCAGTGTAGGTACCCTAGAGGTTTAAATATGTTTCTCTGAGGATGATGCCCACATGAGCACTAGGCTTGTCTACAGTAGAATACATCCTTTAGGGCCTGGTCACATACGATTAGGGTTTGATTTACTTCACTTCACTTACTCGCAAAAGTATATCTATATCGTATGGTACATAGATATACTTTAGCTAGTGAAGTGAAGTAAATCAAACCCCAATCGTATGTGACCAGGCCACATATAGGAAAGATGAAAACATTTAAAAAATCCAATTCAATCAGAACGCTCCTAGCAGAACTAGGCCCAATCTACTTTCGAAGTTAACAAAATAAAAATAGCCTTAGCTGTATTTATATTATGAATGGTGTGAAGAGGCGTGCACGCATGCCTGTGAGTGCGTGAGTGTGAGTGTGTGTGTGGGTGTCCGAATGCAAGCGTCTAGGATCCTTCCCTTCGAATAGAGATCCACTACAAGTACATTCCATCAATTAAAAGGTCACTTAGTCTCTCGATTCCATCTTTTTAATGAGATGAACACAGACTTCTTTCTACTGGTCATCCACTTCTCTTCCCTTCCGTCTTCATCTAATTATTATATCTGTCATCTGACAGCCTATTTCTAAATAGTTACTAGTCAGCACTTTGAATTATACAACTTCGTTTTTAATACATGTTAATTGATGTAAATGATAACATACATGTAAACGAATTTAATATAGCCTATTTCTAAATAGTTACTTGTCAGCCCTTCAGAACATAAAACTAAATGAATTCAAGTATCACTTGTATGTTACAAAATATACAATATATGAGTTCAAGTACAATTTGTATATTATTAAACTATAAATACAGTCATAAATAGCATTACTTGTAAATGTTGTATATGATTAAGTAGCAAAATACATACATGAAGACAAATACAAAAGAAAGCTTCCGATCAAAAATATTGACATATTTTTTTAATATAGAAGGCCTATTGAATTATAAATGATGGAGAATAGGATACTGTAATATTAAAAGGATGGAGAATAGACACTATGATAATGCATTTCAATTTCACAAAAAAAATTAATTGGTTCGACAATAAAAGTCCGTTCGATAATAAAATAAATGGATCTTTATAATTGGTTCTTATTTAATTGGTTCGTTAATAAAATAAGGTTTTACTTATTCAATTTGTAAGAGTATGACTCAATATTTCTACATGAAAATAAAAAGATGTTGATAATCTTTCCAAATTGCTACAATGAAAGGTAAACATTTTTTAATGACATATTGGATGAGAAAGCACTCTAAAAATACGTTTGAAATTAAACAACAGTGTTTATTAGTTTGAAATTCACCTAAGATAGAATCACGAGGAGATACGGTTTTTTAGTAACATAAATTATGTCAACTAGACAAAAAGTATTTTCAACAAGAATAGTAATAAATTGTGTTTTATTGTTTCTCACGACTATCCAGAATAATTGAATATTAATTTTTTGGAGAGCCATCTACTACGTGAAATATTATTAGCTTTACATTGATAAACATATAGTTACAGACAACTAGAGATATTCATAACTTTGGTGGTACAACATTGCAATATATTAAAGGTCAAGTTTATTCAATTCAAGATTAATGATTCATCTATTGCTATCAATGAGCCATTACATCATATGAACAATATTCTTTGGATAAGGAAATCAATAAAAATTGAATAATAGAATTCCTACAAAAAATCCAATATAAACCCCAAAGAACTTATAAGTATTTTTTCAATTCAATAGAATTATACAAATATTATAAATAATCTATAATCAGAGGTTAATAAATAAATAATTCTAATAATATTTGTTTATTTATTTTACAAATATTTCAATAATCCATGTAATAAATCAATATGTTTCCAAGAATAATATAATCATATTTTCAATAATAATCAATAAATATTTAATAAAATAGGTAAAAAAGTAGTTTGATAAACTTACCCATTCAATACCATCGATGAAAGGAGTATCACTCCAGTCAGTTTTTGGAAATCTCTGCAAAATTATTCCATTACTTTGACCGCTCCCTGAAACATAATTTAAATAATATTACAAATATTGCTTCAAATTTAGAATGCTTCAAATAGTTGCATAATACCGTCGGTCTAAAAGCGATTAGCTAACTCAGTTTCAATTTCCCCACATGATAGCGATATAACTGAATGAGAAGTGTAGATAACAATATAATATATAAATTGATTCTCAAACGTCAGTTATCGTTTCGATAGAGGTAATTAGAGACACATTCCCATACGGTAGCTCATGTGAAGAGCACAATGTCTAATATCAAACTGGAAATAACATGAAGCCCTTAGAAGAGTCAAATTTATTGTTTGATATTAAACTTTTGAGTGGTATCAACTTATTGTCTTGTTGTAGGTTAAATAGAAACTGATGTTGAAAAATCCAGGTCTAATTGGTAACTGATACCGGAACCCTGTGGTCGTATTTCAGGATCCTCAACCAGAAAACCACAAACCGCGAAACCATGCGATACAAAAAATCCAGCAAAGAAGCCAACTTCTACATGAAGTTACAGCAGCCTATACTAGCTAGTTTACAAGTTCTGATCATTAATAATCATATTCCACACATTATCTTCAGATAAGTTCTAAATTGTTTTCAAATTGGTTTCTATTAGATTAGTTTTTTATATATAAATTAAACTTCATAACAATTTTTTTGCTGGGGATGATGCCCACATAAGCTCTAGGCTTGTGCGTGGGTAATGGGAAGGATGATGATGAGAGATGAATGGACCTACAGCTTTAGGTGGGTTCCGAACCACCGGGAAGCGATTTTGAAGCTCAAAAATTTTTGTATTTAGAGGAGCCGGTCACCTTTACTTACAACGGGAGTGGTAGGCGAGGTCTCTTATCCAATCTCACCGATTAGACTTGCATGTTACCACTGGGACACCAATTTGTTTTGATCAATAAAAATTTATAAATTCGTTCATCCATAATTTAGATCCAATAAATCTTCTAATTACTGTTATTGATGTGGGACACTAAATAAATGAATAACATTCTATTTATTAAAAATAACTGGGTGTAAGGGTGGAGCAATGAACGCCAGAAGATTAGAAGATAGAAGAACAAATTAATGACTAGAAATCATTGTATAATCTACAATAATTTTTGCGGTGATTAAGAATATTGGAATAACAAGGGAAAAAATTTATTTAGATTTATTGAGTTCTAATTTATCCATTGCCTGAAAATGAAGTTACTGATCTGTATGATATAAGTTACAGTAGTCACAAACTCATGAAGCGTTTTATAATTAATTTTGCAATAGAATAATTTTTTTTTGAGAATTAGTAGTTGGTAGAAACGGGAGAAATACTGAACGAGATCAAGACTTGAAGGAACCTTAGCAGTAGCCCATCCCACAAAGAGCAATTTTAAAATCTCTATGTTTTTGGTTGAATTATGCTTGTGTAAGGTGTAATTATATTGTCTTCAGATAGATCATTTGAATTGACTTAGACCTAATAGTGGAGATTTTCCTTAAATTAATGTTGTTAAATTTAAATTTTGTGGAAAATGTTTTTATGCATGATTTTTGGTAGAACAGTACGAATACGGTTTTTATACTGGACTACGAATATATGCCTACTTGAATGTATTTTATTGGAAAATTTATATGATAGATAGAATAATAGATATAGAATAGAATGACTGCCTTTATTTACCTGGGAGGGCGAAGTTGGGGCGCAGTCGGCCCTCTCTTACACTTAACCCTCTACTGTATTCTATATATAGATATAATATAATATATAATTCTAAAATACTTTCAATTGATATGCTAATTTTTATTGCTAAAGTAGATTAATAGTTTAATAATTATTTGAAACATTGAAATCAATTCAAAATAATAGCCTAATAATTAAATAGGAAGGTGGAATAGGAACCTACTTTCAACATCAAAGGCTGATAGACAAAGATACTTTGAATTTGAGAATTTTTTCAGTTGACAGAGGAGTGAGTAGGCTACTTGTCAAAACCTTTATCGGCACTATGTTATCTCGTATCAAAACAAACAGTAATTAACCGCTTGTATTCCGCTTGATTATCTTTTCTTAAAGCTTATAAAATACAATAATTTGATGCTTATAAACAAAAAACACAGATTGACTTCATTTTTATCCAACTTATGTTGTGTTGTATGTTGGGCTGAGTTGAGAGTAGACCAAATTATTTTTTAAAAAAATTTTAACCAAAACTTGACAAGGCAATTATTACAGGTGGTCATTTTTATACAGAGAGGTAATATATCTGATTTTGAGGTTGAACAGAGTCGTCATTGATAGCGATAACAATTGATTTAAATAAATTGACAGCAAATACATTAGCAGGTTGATGTTAAGGTTATTTCCAATCATGCGATCACTGACAATTTTGACATTTCATCATTGTACCGGAATCAATAGTGCATTACTTACTTTCTTTTTCATGATCATATCCAATAATCACAAAATAATCGGCCAGACGCGACATAACTCTGTCGACACAGAAAATAAAATTTAATATCACACACAAAACGATCAAATTCCAACATCATCTACCATTTTGGAAAATCCCTACCACAATCTGATCGGGTTCGCCATGTTTGAAATTATTCGAGTAGATCATTTCAATTGAACATCCAACACCCAAACTTTTTTACATTGACGTCATTAGCAGAAATAAAGATAACATAATTTAATATGAAAAAGGATAATAATTACCTAAAATAATTCATTCCGTCACGTAATCTGAGATTCAGATTTTTGGGAATGGTTTTTCATATTCCAGTTCATCAAATGAAACTAATTGTCTTTACTTCTCTAGTGTATCTATCACACTATGCTAAACAGCAACATCATAAAGTAAACATAACCTAAAAACAATTACTTCCAGTCAGCAACCGGTATTATCTAAATTGAATTGTTCAACTTATTATATTTTTATGTATTGTTCGTCTTATATTCTTTGTTTTGTAAAGTATCTGTCATTGATATCAACTAATTATTACTACTTTATATCATTTATTCCATTCACTTCAATTAAAAATGAGTAGCCGCAATGTTGAAATCAAGGCAAAGGTGAAAGATATACAATCTTTTCTCTTGAAATGTGAAGAAGTTAGTCAGTCAGTTGGTGTAGTTATGAAGCAAGAAGATTATTTCTTCAATTCAAAAAATGGCCGCTTGAAATTAAGGATAATTGATGTAAGTATTACCAAGGTAACACCAACACTCAAGTTTCAATCACTATAAACAGTACCTTACTTCGCCTGATTTAAAAATCTCCATTCAAATGACGTAATGTTAATATTTTTGGAGGGAAGTTTAAATGTTTGTCAACATTTCTACTTTACGTTTCTGCACAAAATAGTATAATTTTGTCATTTTTCCACAGGGAGGCGCAGCCGAACTAATTTACTACAATAGACCCAACATTGAAGGACCCAAATTGAGTGAATACGAGAAATGCAGTGTTGCTGATGGATCTAAAATGCAAGCGGTCCTCAGTCAAGCGTTGGGAGTCAGTGGTGAAGTAAGGAAATGGAGACATTTGTTTCTTGCCGGCCAAACAAGAATTCACGTTGATCAAGTTGAAAGTCTTGGCTCATTCATGGAATTGGAGGTGAGAAGCTTGAAGCATCGCACAAATAAAGAATATGGATGTATTTGATATTATAAATATTACACATTCTTGAAAATCTGGAGAAGCAGAGTAGGATGAATTTTTATGGTAAAAAATTATTTAAAAGATGATAAATAAGGAAAGACTTGAAACACTTCTGCTGAATTTTCCTAGCTATTGTGATATACGTTTAAATCTTCTACTATAAATAGATTTCCAATAAGATTCTGAAATTTATATTCAGAGTATTTTGCCTGTTGTAACACAGGGTGTTTCAAAAAGGACTTTACAACTTTGAAAATGCATACAATTAAAAAAAAGAGATATAGAGCTGGATTTCCCTGCATTTTTGCGTCAAAAACGTCCTACTAATCAGAGAGTACTAAGAGCGCTTCCATAATATACTTAGTCAAAACTTGATGTGTTTTCCTTTAAAACAACTCTAAATCCAGTTCTATACCTTTATTTGAAAAATATATATGCAATTTAAAAGTTATAAAGTCCTTTTTGAAACACCCTGTATTATATACAATTCTACGGTTGTTCTATTCTACCTCAAATGAATGATGATGGCTCAGTTATCTCCTCAAGACTGATTAGACATATTCAAAACTTTTATCATAATACAGAAGTAGGTTGAAAACTATAGTTTGCTTGAATGAATCAGGTTTAAAACTAGAGTTCCAATGTTTCATCATACAGATAATCAATATTGTACAGATTTATCATTATACATAATATTAATCTGAAGAATTATCAGACTATTTTACAAGAATAGTGGATTTGTTTTGAGTCAAATAACTTGAGCTAAGCGCTCTTGATTTCTATGGTACTTTAATTCATACTTCCATCTTTTTTCGTCACAAAATCACATCTCATACATCAGGTATCCGATATTAACTGTACAATATTATTATTAAAAGTTTTGTTGAAAAAAATCGAATTGACTATTGATGAAATTTTCATTTCCAGGTTGTGCTCTCGAAAAACCAGTCACCCGAGGATGGCAAGAGAATCGCTGACAATCTGATGAATGAACTTGGTGTCAGTAAAGAAGACCTCATTTCGACTGCTTACGTTGATTTACTAAGAAAACTTTGAAGTGATAAGACTGAACAATAAAAAATAACTTTTTAAAACCTGATCGTGTATATTCACACTTTAAACAATAGGTACTCAATATAAACTTTGTTATCGTATTTTATAAATCATTTCACAAGACGTTTTGTATTTATTTTTTTTCATCATTTTTTTATAATGCATTTAATGATTAATTGAAATTTATATTTCAATCTGAATAAAATTCTTACAGCTAAATTAATATGTTAGAGAAATTAATAAATAAAATCCGTCCCATACACTGATCGTGCATTGCACGTCGTGCCACTACAATATCTAACTCAGGAAAAAGGCTGTATCGAAAGGAGATAATAATGTGATAATTAGAAGTGATAACAGATATTTTTGATAAATTTTTTAATAAATTTATAGAACAGACATCATTTACGCCACGAATTCATATGGTATAGGTGCCAGCATGATGGGCTCTTCTTTCACTTGCACTAAGTGGGCAGGTCGGGGTCCGGCAGGCTGTAAATCAACATAAAACACCAATAAAATACAAATACAGCACTCAAAATTCAATAATTAAAGAATAAAATATTTACTTGAAAGAAGAACTTTATTGCATCTTGGTTTCCAATTAATTCCCAATATAGCACTCAAATTACTGTTTTTTATTCTATTTTATTAAGGGCCGGTTCATAAGCTTGGGATTTAGCTAAGTCCTAGACTAAAACGGGTGGCCACCGTAGCATCGACAAACGTTAGCCTCGACACTATGTACTAAGGGCTCAAGACAAACGTTTGTCGATGCTACAGTAGCCACCCGTTTTAGTCTAGGACTTGGGTAAATTCCGAGCTCATGAACCGGCCCTAAATGTTCACTTGGAAGATAATTTAACATGAACAAAATAATTAATTATTTATCAAGATAATTTAAAAATAATACTTCGAAAAATGTAGAACAAATACATTATTCTACTTAGAAAAAGGGTTTCTCTCAGAAATTTCAATTTTCAACACTGTCTTTTTCAGCCGGGAAAAGAAGACAAAATAAAATTGATATCATCATAGGAAACACTCAAGTTTATTTTTGCTGTAATTATTGTAGTAATTTTAAAAGCCAAGCTGCTGAAGAATTTTACTCTTTCCACAGTGACACAACAAACATAATTTTTTGTCCAAAATGAACGGCGCTGTATGTTTCAAAAAATTACATTGATCTTATGGGACATTTACAATATGGCCGACTGCTACTGCCCACTCTTCAAGCCTGAGTCACACCAAGCTATAGCATGATCCTTTTAACTTGTCAGAAATCAGCTGTTTCGGTAATAATTAAACAGTGATTCTGACACAATAATCAAAAGACTTAAAAATCTTTAAGCCTTAAAGACCTTCAAAGTTTTTAAAAGACCTTCAAAGTCTTTAAAAGACCTTTTTAAAGAAGACCTTCCAAAGAATAACTTTTTAAAAGAGCTTTTCACTAATCTGCGAGATTCAGCATTTGTAGGTTAAGTATTGTACTGGTGGCCGAGTAAAAGATATGTTTTCTGACAAGTTAAAAGGATCCTGCTATACTTCATTAGCTGCTAGCGAAACAGCTGATACAAAGTAGCAAGTGTGACATAGGCAGTAGCTTCTAATAGTAGATACAGTGATATTATTCAACTTGACGCTTGGCATTAGAGAGATTATTTCTTTGCCATCGTACTCTACGGTCATCAGCAAAGTCAAGAAATTATATCTCTGTATGTATCTAATGCCAAGGGTCAAATTAAATGAATGTCACTGTACGACTAGAAGCTATTGACTATGACACACTTGCTATCAAGTGTCAGCTGTTTCGCTAGCAGCAAATTAAGTACAGCAGGAGCCAATTAACTTGTCATAAATCAGCTGATCGACGAGTATATGATCACAATACTTAACCTAGAAACTCGCCGATTATTAAAAAGGTCTTTTAAAAGTTATTCTTGAAAGGTCTTCTTTAAAAGGTCTTTAAAGACTTTAAAGGTCTTTAAGACTTTCAAGCCTTTTGATTATTGTGTCGAAATCACTGTTTAATTATTACTGGATCAGCTGACTTATGACAAGTTAATTGAATCCTGCTATAGCTTGGTGTGACTGAGGCTTCAGACTAGGCGTACACCGGTTAGTCAAGACAAGACGAGATTAGTCACGTTTAGTCACAGTAATTCACATAGTTGCTTATGAAGCAGAACACACCGATGCAATGACTAATCGGTGTGACTTCATATAAAAGTACTGTGACTAAACGTGACTAATCCGTCTTGACCAACTGAGTAGCCTCAAGTGAGGCTACTGTATTATTGATAGACACTGAACAATGTGTATTAACAAACAATTCAATGTAAATTGAAAAATTGAAGAACAACAAAAGAGGAAACTCTTGACGCACCTGTCTCTTCAGTCTGATGGTGATTTTCTTCTCCTTGGCCTCCTTCCTTAGCCTGTCGTTTTCCTTCACGCGCTTCATGAAGTCCTCTCGGCACTTCGAGTGCAGTACGTGTTCGATTCTGATGTTGATTCTAAAAAAAAGAAAACAAAAATCGACATCACGTTATATCGTACAATGATGAATAAAGAAATATCGATGGATTGAAATTATTGGTGTCAAATGAACCTAATCAGAAAGGATAGAATAAAAATAAAAAATGAAATAACCTAATCAAAATAGAAATAAAACAAAAACTAAGTGGCGTATAGAAGAGCACCAGCTTTTACAGGAAAGATTCTAAATACTCGACTCAGCACATCCAAGTTCAACATTACTGAAGACTGTTGAATTCTACAAGAAAGTTATCATTCAGATAAGTTGCATATCAGCATAAAAATCAGATGGAGAAGGGTTTCATAATGCAACATTCATCATAATGATAATTCAAATCTTTCAAAAATCAATCATGAATACAGCAAATTGAGAAGCTTCAATATTTTGATCTCATGGGCATAGAAAGTGTTTCCCTCAGATACTTTAGTTTCAACATTGTCTTTCAGACGGGAAAAGAAGACAAAATAAAATCAATATCATCATAGGGGACTCGAATAAATAAGTTATGCTCAACACATACTCTATCAGAAATGTATTTATCAAAATAAATTGAATAAAATAAATAAATCCACTTGTAAATTGGATCAATAGGTAAAAAACAAGACTCAAGCCGACATCATAATTGTCAGAAAATACTCAACAGATTGTAATGCTGAAATAAACATTTTCCGAAACTCCTCTATTACAGTTTCTAGTAAACTCAGACTTTTTATTAATAATAATAATTAAGCAACACGATACTATTCAAAAATGTTTCAATTTCAAACATAAAATGCTAGAATTATCCACGGTAAAACTTAAAATCCAATCCAATTCAAGACATTTTCCACTAATATTTTATCAACGTGTGGTGAAAAAAATGATAAAGAATACCGGTTTTAGTGAAAATAACAATCATTCAGAAAAGTTGCTTAGTCATCATGAAAATCAGATGGAGAAGGGTTTCATAATGCAACAATCATCATGATGATAATAATATTCTACTGGAATAGTTTTGTTCAAATACAGAAAAATGAATCACAGATTCTATAATAAACTAATTTAAACTTGAAATTAAAAAACTGGAAGTAAAAGATGTGTAACTACTGTGATTACAACAAACTTCACACTTCTTTAAATAAATAAATTCACACTTATTCAACTAAATACTTTGCATCTCTCGAGAATTATCAATTAATTAGCATATGAAACTCCAATCAGTATAAGCTGACATTATTTCTATAGGGTAAGGCAAAGAAACTGTTTCTCAGATATTCAAATTCTCAACACAAGTCTTTCAGTTGGGGAAAGAAGACAATATTGAGTAGATATCATCATTGAAAAACAATAAATTGTTTCAAGTCATTAAAAGTTGAGGTAATTCCAAACCGAGTTGACAGTAATATTATTTTGTAATAACTGAGTACAAATATTTTTTCTAATACTTAAATGCTACCGGAAATATGAAAGAGAACATGAGAAAATTAAAACTTCAGGAAGACATTATGAAATTGTTCAGTAAATGTGTGTCAACTCAAATTTTCTAATAAAAATAAAGTAGTTTTGCTTTGCTTGACACAATGCAATAACATTATTATAGACAAAAAACAATACTCCCAAGAAGATTAAAAAGAAAAGCCATCATTCAGATACTTGCATATCAGCATGAAAATCAGATGGAGAAGGGTTTCATAATGCAACAATCATCATGATGATAGCCAAGGTAAATAGAATTCAAGGTAGAGTTTACGATTATAATGCACAGTTGTAGCAAACTTCATTCAGCTGAATTGTGTGACGTCACTAGAGATCAAGAGTTCGATTTTCCCTATCTTTAGATAATATTAAATTCTGCATGCAATTTTCCATGTATTTTTCTCAAAAAACACACGCTTTCACCTCTACCTCTGCCAGTATTTATTTATATATCATTGTACTGTATTTTGTAAATATTTCTCGAAAAATTTATGCTTTCATAACCACAGCAACGTCTCCTAGGCCAGTATTTATTTGAATATCATTGTACTGTATTTTGTAAATATTTCTCGAAAAATTTATGCTTTCATAACCACAGCAACGTCTCCTAGGCTTCATTCTATATTCATCTCAAATTCTATGCAGTTTCATTACCATAGAATAGAATAAAAATTTATTTTTGTATCACAACAGTTCAAACTAAAATTACAACTGATTACTATGAATCAACATTAGGTACTGTGATTCATAAATGAAGCATATTCCTCAGATATTCCAATTATCAACATAGTCTTTCAGCCGGGAAAAGAAGACAAAATTAGATAGATATCATCATTGGAAGTGGGCTTCTGATTCAATTTTTTTCAAACCCCTTCATGATTCAAGACATCCTAATTTTCCAAAAAGATATATGAATAGGAGGAGCTTACCAATACTGCACATCCAATAAAAGTATGGAAATTTGACTTTAAAGATCTTCTATTCAGTTTAGAGCACTAATCAAGTATGGAAATTGGACTTTAAAGATCTTCTATTTAATTTAGAGCACCATAAATTTTTAATGAGCTCAATTAAGTGGAGCGCAACATCTACACTTCAATAATCTTTTAATTGAAAGTGTGAATGCACCCCTCAATGCAGCCAATTATGAGCGGTAACGTTTAAGATTTAATACATAGATTGAAAGTATAATGAATTGTTTTTATTGCACACATCGAATAGAATAAATCCATTCATTCATATGGTTTTCTTGTAATGCTTACATCAGTCTTTTTACAGAATACATTGAACGAGAACCAAGAACTGAATGAATTGTGACTTGTTATACAATATTATATCTTTCGTTACTAATAGTAAAGCTGGGTTTACACCAAAGTCAGTGACAGAACTGTCAATGACTTTTGTCAACGACTTTTGACACTTGTCACAAACAAATGTCATTGACAAAAGTCGCAATTTGATGTAAACGATTTTGTTGAAAACTGTGACAAAAGTCACAGTTTGATGTGAACGTTTTTGTCAATGACATATTGTATCTCACATCCTGTCCGCAATGCTACGCCACCAGTAGCAAGCAAGCAAGAAAGGAGGCTTTTGTCGCAGACAAATGTCACCGCAGCGTTTACATATATACTGCGACATTGTGACTGTGACATTTGTCAACGACAGTCCTTTGATCTTACCGACTCTCGATGGGAAACTTGTGACATTGTCACAAACACAGATTTTCTGTCGTTGACAATTGTCATTGACACAATGTCGCAAGAAATTTTAGCGTTTTTTTTAAATTGTGACAAAAGTCACTGACTTTTGTCACAAAAATGTGTCAACGACATCTGGTGTAAACCCAGCTTAACAACTACTGATGATGAATGGAGATGATTTGTAAGTATATGACACAAACTATTACAGGACGTTGAAGGGCTACTTAGAGAAATTGAAATTTTAAAAATCTACACAACTTTCGATGATAATAAATTAAATTAGTTACCTCTTGGGGATGATTCTTCCACGAACCCTCTTGTTAACAATGACTCCTAGGGCGTGTTTGGTGACATTGAACACTCTACCAGTCTTACCGTGGTAGACTTTGTAGGGCATACCTTTTTGTACGGCACCATTACCCTGAAAATTAATACAATAAATTATTTTCTTGCCAAAAACAATGCTCACACAAAATTCATTCATTCATTTCATCAAAAATACAATATCAAGGACAGAAAAAACAGGCGTTAGCCCAAAACTTCTTCAAATCCAAAATTTAGTTGAGAAATGTCCAAAGTTGGGTTATGTTCAAAATCTCTTGATCACATACACCTTTCTCCTATTAAACCAGATCGTAAATTATCAATTAAATTCGAAATCAATGGAGTAGTATTACAAATTATAGTACTTCCGAACACAGTTAACAAAACAACAAATGAATATTAAGATAAAACAGAAATATATGTATCAATTAGTACATAAATTGAAGAGTATTGTAGCAGTAGTTTCCTAAACACAACAACATAGTGTTCGATGGAAAAATATTGCCATGTTCAATCTAGCACAAGCATCTTGCTATCAAAGTTTAATAATACTTTATTGCTGGCTTGATTGTGCATTGTTATGTTACATCGATACTTGATATCGATTTTGAGTTAATCCACTATTTGACTATGCGAGCCCCAGTTCAGAGTTGGGACTTATGTGTATAACAATATTCTTATATTCGTCGTTGTATTTGAAACATAATAAGTATATATGAGATATCTAGTAAATTTCTTAAAAACATGCATTAATAACAGAAAATTTTCCCAAAAACCCTCAATATCATACAGAAAGGTTTAGGTTAGGTTTAAAAATTTGATTTCGTAGGCCTAAAGAGATAACACATTAGCATCTCGTTCAACATTAATGATGAACGAGAGTAAATTTTTGAGATTTTCGGAATGTAGCAAACAATTCACTAGAGCACTGAAACAAATCAGTACACAATAAAAATTGAGTGCAATCAATTTAGCACAAGCATCGTGCAAACCAAGTTTCAAAACGCTTGTCTGCTGGCTTGTTTGTGCAAAATTTTATTATTGACAATATAAAATCAAAGTAAAATTATCCAGTATTCCAGCAACATACAAATTAATATTATTGAAACCGTTCAAAATTAACTATAAGTTTGTGAGTTTCATACTTGTACTAATTTTGTAGCAGATAATCTAGAAAATACATGAGTTAACATGTATCTTATAAAAACTCATCTGCAATATGATTTAGCACAGTCATCATACATAGAAAAGCAATAGTTAGCTAAAATGTTGGCTTGATTGTGCATGACTTCACTTGAGATTATCAAAAATTTATTGACTCCTTTACAGTGGAGTTCATAGGCAAGGATTAGCACTCTGTACTCATTTGAAAACTTAATAGAAAATAAACCGAGGAAAAGAATTATGCTCACCTTGATGTCAACGATATCATTGACTTTGTACACTTTCATGTACGTTGAAAGTGGGATCACTCCATGTCTTCGGAACTTGCGAGAGAACAAGTCCCTTGTTCCACGACGATAACCTTTTGAGTTGGTCATTTTTTCTGAAACCAAAAACAGGTCATGATATTTGGTGATGAGAATTGAAAAAAGTACATCGTAGAAATGAAAACTAATAATAAATTGATTTGGGGCCGCAGGCAAGTGAAATAGCATACGACATAGCCTCAATTCGGTTACTCAGTGCAAGGAGAAATAAAACAAAATGTTTCAAAAACGGCTTCAAAATAAGTTCTATTGAAATTTTATGATTTTATTAAATGGAACAAGGAAAATTGCTTGTCAAAAATATGTGAAGTGAGTTTATTTTACAACAGGGATTCAATGTTGACGAGCATGTGGGATAACCTAATAAGCAAGATTTACACCTTACATGAACGATATGGGATGGACCCAAATAAAAGCAGATAGCTTGAAATAATGAAATATAATTAAGGATTTTTGTGTTGAACAACTCAAATAAATATTTAAACAAGAAATTAAAAGAAATTACCTGCAACACGTACACACTAAACGACGTGCAACCAGAAACTCCACTGAATGAAAGAAGCGGAAATATTTCAGAGCCGCTAGTACCAACATAAACAGAAATGTGAATCTGAAGAGTATTGAATTCACAATAAGTTTCGGGAATGGAATTATGAATAAAATTCAATTCCTACCTCTCATTACTTTCAATTTCTTATATATTCAGCATTAACCATACAAATATTGCTCAAATTCTGATTTTAAAATTAGATGCGTGCTGGTGATCCAACGGCGGGATAATTTGAATGAGCTCAATAATTTGAAAATGGGAGCAGAGTTGACTTACCTACGTATTTTGTTAATGTAAATGTATGTTGTGAGTTTAAAAACCACACTTAACGAGCAATGTATAACCACAATATATTACTGACCAATGAAATTTGCAAAATAATCATATTAATCAGTAAAAATGAATTTTTAAAAAATGGGTACCTACAGTAAGAAAGTTTGTGGGCAAAAATATTCAAATTTTTCATGTGATTTAACGCGTCCTTAATTTGTCCAATAATTTACAATGAATCTAAAATAAAGATTTCCATAAACACTACTTTATTATCAATGAATCCATAAACTGAAGATTTTAAGACGAACCGAACCGAAGTAGGCCTATCTGGTTTCTGGAACAATCCAGTAAAATTATTTCTCTGGAGGACGAAGTCTCCTACTTACTTCAATAATTCAATGATTGATAAGAAAATTTTGTCGTCAATTTGATGATTATATTGTATTTAGGTACCAGTAATTTCCATTACTTGCTCAATATCATCTGTTTTATATGGTAATACATACAGTACACGATTAATCAATTAGAAATTCACAAATACTCCTGGACAGTTTAGAAAATATTGCTAATCCAAATCTAAAGCGTTATCAACAGTAAATTATTTCAATGAAAAAGAGTAAGATCAATACCCTGGATCAAAATTCGCTTAACAAAGAATATGAAGAAGATGTGAATATACCTCATTATAAATTCCATTGGGACCCAAAGGTAAATTTTATAGGTACTCAGAATTTTCACATCAGTTATTCATGGGATCCAAAGCTATTTGTAGAGAATGAAAAAATTACAATAATTGCTATATTGCAAACATTTCAATTATTGAAATGTGCATTTTGATACTATGAATCATAATATTAATTATATGTAGGCCTACTGTATACCGATACCTGTCAAACATCAAAGAATGCGGCAGAGAAAGCAGGCGAGTCTAATCGGTGAGATTAGATAAGAGACGGCGCCTACCACTCATGTTGTAACGGTGACCGGCTCCTCTAAATACAATTCATGAGCTTCAAAATCGCTTCCCGGTGGTTCGCAACCCACCTAAAGCTGTAGGTTCATCACCATCCTTCCTATTACCCACGCACAAGCCTAATAAAGCTTATGTGGGAATCATCCCCAGGAAAAAAATAAAAAAAAACATAAGAAATTATTGCATAAAAACATAAATGATTGATTGAAATATTGACTAAAAACTATACCTCATTTCTCTTTTTTCATAAGTTGATTGTAAATACTTTTCTGACTAATTGATCTTATACTGTATCAATCATTTCAAAATAATATTCCAGCAACTGCAATCAGAAATGCCTTATCTGTCCGAGAGATTTTCAATTAATTTTGAAACCGAAGCGAAGAGGACCGCAATGATTGAGCTCAGGGATGCAGTGACCAAAATATTGGCACCAGGAAAAAGCATTCTGAATTGTGATGAATCAATGAAGCTTGGAGATAAGTTGGTACGGCAAGGACTTCATAATAACAAAGAAAACAGGGGAAGATTGAGAAATGTAAGTAGAGGTGTGAGAATAATCACAATGGCACATATTGAAAAATTTTATGTACAAAAATTTTATGTAATTTATAAATTTATGTGAATAAAGACAAAAACTTTATAAAAATGCACTAATAAACTTATAAGAAAACTACAGAAGACCAATGCAACAAAAAAAGGGGGAAATGCAAAATTGGCTATTCATTCATTTTCATTAGGCCTACATAGAGAAAAGAGTCGACAAATAAGTACACCTACCCTATAGAGTACAGACTATGCGTGGTTAAGTGAAAATTTTAGAGTTCCTGATCCTCATTTCCTAGAAAAAAGCCATGCTTATAAGTAAAACTCTTTTAATAAGGATGAGGATTATCGTTTACAACACATTTCATTCTAATAATAGGCTATTATACAGGGTGTTTCCTAGTGTCGAACATTCTAGGGTATTGTTCCTGGATGATTGGAGACTTCAAATACGACATTTGTAGTCTCCTATCATCCAGGAACAATACCCTATAAAATGTTCGACACTACTTCTGAAACACTCTGTATAATTTGACTAGATTGTAAATCTAGTAAGTCTTCTAGATTGTAGACTTTATTTGTTTGTTACAGCTACTATTCGATTCCCAAACCTCCTCAGAAGATTCACTCGCTACCTACATCTCATTGGTCATTCTGGGACACGAGGCGCTTTTCCAGAAAAACAGCGATGGCGATCACTTCAGAGATAAGCTCAGAAACCAGGGAATACTTTTTGCAATACAGGTTGACAAGGGAACCGCTCCCATGTTCAGTAGTAAAAGCAATCGTGAGACGATCGTTCAGGGTTTGGATGATTTGGACAAGCGTTGTTTGGCCTATAGGAAAGCAGGATGCGACGCGGCTAAATTCACAGCTGTTTTTAAAGTGGCCAATGAGCAACCGTCACAAAGAGCGATAGAAGATAACGTTCGCGCATTGGCCAGATTTGCGTCTGTATGTCAGGCGTGTTGTTTGGTTCCTATAATTGGATGCGAAGTGAGTTCCTACTACCATAGATAACAGATTAGGCTAGGCGTACACCGGTTAGTCAAGACAAGACGAGATTAGTCACCTTTAGTCACAATAATTCACATAGCTGCTTATGAAGCAGCACACACCGATGCAATGACTAATCGGTGTGTGTTGCTTCATAAGCAACTATGTGAAGTACTGTGACTAAAAGTGACTAATCTCGTCTTGTCTTGTCTTGACTAACCGGTGTACGTCTAGCCTTAGAATATTACTATCTCTTCTCTATGCTACTACTGCCCGAGACTAAGCTCCGTCTCCCTGGGAGGAATGCAATACGTCATCGAAAACCGGTTTTTGTAGTGTATTTTATAGCACTCTTCGTCTCTTCTCTTCAGCCGTCAGGGACATGGAGCTTAGACTTGGACAGTAAGTTACTTTTTTTTCAAGATCTGGAATAATCACTGTGTGATCGAATGTTGGGTGAAAAATATTTTTAAGATTTGAATAAATGCTGTAATTTGAAGAAAGCTAAAACCATATTGTTTATGTTTATTACTATATTTATGCTTCATATAAATGGGTTCATCCTTAGACCATATACATGGTCTAAGGCTAGGCGTACACCAGTTAGTCAAGACAAGACAAGACGAGATTAGTCACAGTACTTCACATAGTTGCTTATGAAGCAACACACACCGATTAGTCATTGCATCGGTGTGTGCTGCTTCATAAGCAGCCATGTGAATTACTGTGACTAAACGTGACTAATCTTGTCTTGTCTTGACTAACCGGTGTACGCCTAGCCTTAGTCAATACAAGACAAGACGAGATTAGTCACGTTTAGTCACAGTACTTCACATAGTTGCTTATGAAGCAACACACATTGATGCATCGGTGTGCTGCTTCATAAGCAGCTATATAGATTACTGTGACTAAACGTGACTAATCTTGTCTTGTCTTGTCTTGACTAACCGGTGTACGCCTAGCCTAAGGGTTCATCATTTAGAATAATCGCCCTGTATTTTAGACATTTTCTGATAACATGGATCTTCATTGTTAACACATTCCTGAATGAACCGCATTAACATTTTTTCAAAAATTTTCAACCAGCTATCAGTCAGCATTGACAGTGATGTGGACAAAACTCAGAGAGCATTGGAGCTGATCCTGGTAGAATTGATGGTGGCCCTAGCTGAACAGGAGGTCTCACTAGAGGCCACAATACTTGCTCCAAGCATGTGCGCACCTGGTAGGCATTGTGTGACAAACGCAAGCACCACAATAATGGCATGTGCTTCTGTGTCAACAATCCGTCGTACTGTTCCACCCGCTGTAGCTGGTAAGTTGTTCAGATTGTAATTTATTAAAACACTTGGGTTCAATTCACATATCAGATGGAACAAAACAGTTTGACTGCATGTCGTGAATTCTAGTGTTGAAACAAAACAGTTTCATTTCGATCAGAATCGTTTGCTTCAAACCAGTAGGCCAGGTTTACTATTAGTTATAATAGCATTGTAGGCTACATGAAAAATTATTTACATAACATTATTTACATAAATAATAGCATTGAAGTAGTTGACACCAATGCACACCTCATATAGGCAGTGAATACTGCCTCACTTTCAGTGATAATTTAGCCTACCTTTCTGAATTTTGAACAATATATGAATGGGAAGCACACTTTTTATTTGCCTTAAAAGGAGAAATTATATGATTCATTGAAAATTATCATAATAAAAATAACATTGTTATTATTTTGTAATAATTGCCAAGTTCTCAAAATAGGAGCTTCAACTTCAACATTCTAGAAGGATGAACATTCTTGTAACAAGATATACTTGTAACAATTATACGTATTTCTACTTTCATAGTCATTCCTATTCTGAAAAATCTGTAAAACTATTCTCATTTCAAGAACTAGACGTAGGCCTATGTGTAAGATTCGGTCTATTTTTATTTGTGTAGTTATTTTATTCCATTTTCAGGTATTGCTTTTCTAACCACTGCACAAGAGCTTGAAGAAGGCTGTGTGAATCTTGATGCTATCAGTAATGTGAAAATTTGCAAGCCATGGCCAATTACATTAATATCTGGAGAAGCCTTACTGGTTAGTGGCCCAATTTTCAAGAACTTGATCACTTTATTTAAATCCAGAAATGTATTGAAATTATTATATTATTGGAAATATAGTCCAAATGAAAGCTTTAAAATAAGGTGACTTGAATACAGTACCTGTATGGCAGGAAATTGATTATTAACGGTAATTAAAACACTGTAATACATTGATTTTATTACATTTAGTAAATTTATTCAATATTGGTAATTAACAGTTCCAGTGGAAAAGTAGAACAGTACCTATAAATAATAAGAGCTCCTTAGCAGGTACCTTACTTCAAAGTCTGCTGTAGATGTAGAGCATTCCTGATGAGATTGTAATAACACATTTTTATCATGATAAATACTTTGACATGAAAGTGTATTCTCAGAGTTATTAGCATATTATATTCTAACAAAGACCACTGCTCTGTATCGAGTCTATTTTTCTAGCATCCACCTGAAGAACAAAACTGTTATTAAATTTACTATTATAATTATTATGACTTATGAATTCAATAGCATTTGAATAATTACAATAGACCTATATAATAAATACGTAGTTTTAACTTTCTGATTATTTACCTAATAGGTATTGATTTATTTAATCGAATTTCAAAATAAAAGCATTCTTAACTTTCTTTTGATTTGACTTTCTTTGACTTCATTTGATTCTAACTTTGATTTGAAAGTGTATTCTCACTTATTAATACATATTATAACAAAGGCCACTGCTATATAATTATGAAGTCTGTTTTCCTAGCATCCATCTCAAGAACTGTTATAAATGAAATTGACAATATTATTATACAGTATTATGACTTAGGCTATGAATTCAATAACATTTGAATAATTACAATAGGCCTATATAATAAATACGTAGTTTTAACTGTCTGATTATCAACTCAATAGGTATATTGGTTTATTTATTTATATTTGTTATTATAGAGCTCTGTCATATCAGTATGGAATGGACAGGATTCAGCCGCTGATAAAGCTCAGAATGAACTCATGAAATGGGCCATGGTGAGATTTTTCACTTGAATTTTCAACAAAAATAATAAATCATTTTATTTGTACACGGAAAACCATACAAATGAGATGACATTATGTATTATTGTACTATGTATTATTATGAATTATGTGAGTACCATATCTACTTTTTAGTCAATTTCAATTTATGTATTGACTATCATCAATGTTATAATTTACTAAACACGAATTCCATCCAGTAAACTAATTTGGTATTTGAGGACTATTTTTGGTCCAAAAACCTGCTTTCCAGTTTCCTTGTGTCTCTCTTATGCTGTGTTTTGGGGAAGAAGGTTCCTGTTACAATCTTAGAAGCCATATTACTGTATAGATTGCGTTTCAAAGGCATTTATTGCCCATTTGTCTTGAGCTCTCATAATATGGTCTATTGTTTAAACTTCAGTGACGGTCTTAGAAACTCCACAGCCTCAAGCAAAACTGAGGAGAACAGCCCCTTCGTCTTGAAATTTCTCTTTATTCTACCAAGTGCATATCGGTTTATATAGGTATTTATGTATATTAAGGTACCCTATTTGTATAGGATGTTACATAAAGACGGAGTGGCATTTTTCCATTCGTTAAGCTGTAAATAAATACTCTTGTAAAATGATAATTTTCATGGTTCATGGTTTCCTTCAATACCTATGTAGAAGCTTTAGGCTAGGCGTACACCGGTTAGTCAAGACAAGACAAGACGAGATTAGTCACGTTTAGTCACAGTAATTCACATAGTTGCTTATGAAGCAGCACACACCGATGCAATGACTAATCGGTGTGTGTTGCTTCATAAGCAACTATGTGAAGTACTGTGACCAAACGTGACTAATCTCGTCTTGTCTTGTCTTGACTAACCGGTGTACGCCTAGCCTTAGGCTACCATAATTGCATTGTTCGAATTATATTCTATAATTATCAATTCATTCTATTTATCATATAAGATAGAAATAAAATGTTGAATAAAGAGATCAAAATATTCGACAAGAGAAATAATTATGTAGCCTACTCTCGAAACATGCCTATCTGGAATACCGGCAAAAAGATTTCATACAGTAGGCTACCTTATTGACCATGATTAGATTGGATTATTTAGTTCAGATTATGAACAGAGAGAATAGAAGTAAAAATGGTAAAATTGGAAGAATTTATTTGAAAAGGTAGAATCGTTTTCTTCTTCTATACACTCTGGTATTGACTGAATTGATTGCCGTGTGGATAGATAAGGAAAATTTATATTTTGCCAACATAATATATAAGGTCTTATGTTATTCTTTCCAATTAGATAATTATTTATACATTAAGTTCAGTTAATTTCCTATTTTATTTTATATTTTCCCTTTAACTTTTGAAATGTTCAAATACTTCTCTTACTTTTCAGATCACAAGTTTAGCAGTTAGAGGAGTGTTTATCAATGCTGAGGAAGAGTCTCATCTGGAAACTACAGCCCAAGCTCCAGTACAAGATAATATCCCAGTACCAAAAACTTAAACGTCTTGAAGAAATTCGCAAAAATAGGGAAATTGAGAATAAAGTGATCTCCTGCAGATGCTCTGTTTGCAAACATTTTTCTGTTAGAGCTACGACATGTACTTCACTGTAAATAATTGAAATTCTACTTACATTATTTTTAATTATTTACATAATTCTACTTACAAATTCTCGTACATTATTTTTTAATAGAAATTTACACAAGTACATTGTCATTGGAGATAATTTGACATGCTTAACATCTTACTTGGTTTACTCTTTAATGCTCAATGTTGATAGGCCAATAACTATTTTTTTAGCAAGTTTTGGAACTATCCAGTTAAACCGAGTTGCTTCTTTCATATTTTTTGCAATTTTTCCTCAATTTTCGGGCCAGTAATAATATTCTGAATCGTTATTTTTCCGCACTCATTTCGAAATTCAAGATTGATTCCACGACACTACTTTGTCACATACTTTGTCCAGAATTTATTATAAATCTAAAAAGTTTAATAATCGAACGAGCTCTTGACAAGTATAATTATTATGAAGTAGGCTATCTGATTTTCAAGATCATTAAGATGGAGGGAAATCTTCAAAGAGAAAAAGAATAAGCAAAAAAGAAGAAGAGGTGGAAAAAGGAGAGGAAGGAGGAGGAAAAGAAGAAGAAGAAGAAGAAGAAGAAGAAGGAAAGAAGAAGAAGAAGAAGAAGAAGAAGAAGAAGAAGAAGAAGAAGAAGAAGAAGAAGAAGAAGAAGAAGAAGAAGAAGAAGAAGAAGAAGAAGAAGAAGAAGGAGAAGCCGAAATCAAAAATAAAGCAGAAAACAGATTGAGAATTGATCTGTTTCACAATTTTCACGATTCTCAGTTTGTTACACACCTTCATTAAGTCGCAACATTATTCATTGTTCGCTGGTATGAAAATAATAGATGGCCTTGATTTCAACTCATCAGTAACAGTATAAATTTAGGGAAGCAATCCAGCACTTCCGCCCCCCCCCCTAAACTACCGATCCTCAATCAGTAATTTTCTTTGCTCTCATTTCGTTGTCACAACTTTTTTCATTCTTTGGAATCGTTTGCGTTATTTTGCGCGTGAATCGCGCGCGAGTTTCAAATCGCGTCCGGAATTTGCTCGTTGCACAAATGCTGCTCACTAAAACGAAAATGATGAATTGCCCCCAAATGGAGAATTGCGGGGGGGGGTATAGGAAGACTCCCCCCCACTGACCTACTGCACTGTTGATCGCCTTTCTTAAATCGGAAGCACACACTTCGACACCCTGCTACGATGAAAGACGCTCAATTGAGTGAGGAAGGACTGGAGAAGAATAAGAAGAAGAAGAAGGGGAAGAAGGAGGAGAAGAAGAAGAGGAGGAGAAGAAGAAGAAGAAGAAGAAGAAGAGGAGAAGAAGGAGGAGAAGAAGAAGAAGGAGGAGAAGAAGAAGAAGAAGAGAAGAAGAAGAAGAAGAGAAGAAGAAGAAGGAGGAGGAGGAGGAGGAGGAGGAGGAGAAGAAGAAGGAGGAGGAGGAGGAAGAAGAAGAAGAAGAACAAGAAGAAAGAAGAGGAGGAGGAGTAAGGAAGAAGAAAGAAGAAGAAGAAGAAGAAGAAGAAGAAGAAGAAGAAGAAGAAGAAGAAGGAAGAAGAGGAAGAAGAAGAAGAAGAAGAAGAAGAAGAAGAAGAAAGAAGAGAAGAACAAGGAGGAAGAAGAAAAATATGAAAGAAGAACAAGAAGAAAGAAGAATATGAAGGAAAAGAAGTAGTAAAAAAATAAGGAGAGTACTAGCACAGACGAACAAGAAGAAGAGGAGGAAGAAGAATGAGAAGAATGAGAAAAAGAAGAGTAAGAAGAGAGGGGGATAGGCGTCAAATGGAAGTGGAAAGTGTTGAACGCCGCTGATTCGTCTTGTCGTATCCATTTTCGGATTGGCCAATATCTCAGTAATAATCCCCTTAATCTTCTCATAGCCATTCTATTTCCTTCCTATATTTTCACAAAACCAATTTGATTGTTCTAAAGTTCCCGATATCATATTCCTACGAGGAGCATTTCAAAAGTGTTGGCACTTTTTTGAGGATGGTTCAAGATATATGAATATGAGAAGATATAGAAGATTTTTTCAGCTGTCTCCTGTACGTGAGCAGAGTCTTTGAGAATGTATTAAAATTTTCTGAGTGCAATTTATTTTGAAAAACATAAAAGCTGAAATTATAGTGTTCTACTATTGCGACACTACTTCGGCAGTACTATGTATATGATTATGATTAATGAATCATTCATGATTAATCATTGACTTTCATTATGATTGGTTGGTCAATTTGATTTAATTCTATGTAGTTTCGACAAAAAAGAATCTGGCCGATTGCTCATTAGGATGCGAAATGGAAATCAATTTATGAAGATGTGAAAAGTGAGGCTCATTAATCAGAGTTTTTAGATTTTTAAACATTTTTTCAAATCAAAATCGTTGAAACTCTTCATCACAACTCTACAAGAGAACCTTCTTCAAAAATTTTATTCAATTTCCTTAACAAGTAGATTCCTCAGATTACATCTCCATTCATTCTGTCTTGAGTTTTTCACTAAATTTTCAGTTGAACTCCTTTAAAAACAGCCTGAAGAATACATAAATTGGATTACTTATTACCCAGTTGAAAGATTTTTCCTAAGGTTCAACTCGATCAAATAGCCTGGAGAATAGATAAATTGGATTATCTATTGCTATCGGAGGGAATAGGGTTAAATTAGCCGTGTAATTGTATCTGGAAGTATTGATTTTCATTCATTCTTGAACAGAAATTATTAAGGCTCAGAATAAGGGATCTCATTGTTGATTGTTGAGTTGTATTACAATGAAGAGTCTTAGCCTACTTGCCAAGGGCTATAAAATAGACCATTGATGGTGAATACTATCACGTATAGTACATAATAGTAATTATATGTACATTATTGTACGTAATAGTATACTAATTCAATAAAATAGGCCATTGATAGCATAATGTACGTACTATTAATTTAAGATAGACGTAATCTAGCCAACTACTATCATGCCTCTGTATAAGAGTTGTTCAATTAAAGATTTCTTGAATAAAATGAGATTCATACACAATACAACACAGAATAAAGTATGGGAAACAGTTATTGTGAGAAAAATCAAGATTATGATTTTTATTGAAAAATCAAGATCAAAATCTTAGACGAGAAGGTTTGTCTAATAGCCTACAGAATGATGGAATTGCTAAAAACATCACTGCAAGCCTAGAATTGGTAAAGAAGTGCTGTGAAATAATACATTAATTTGTTATCAGTTTATCTGATAACAAGTTCTATAGAACAAAACACTCTTGGGCTAGGCGTACACCGGTTAGTCAAGACAAGACAAGACGAGATTAGTCACGTTTAGTCACAGTAATTTACATAGCTGCATATGAAGCACCGATGTGATGACTCGTGACTGTTTGGTCACAGCTTCATGACATTACTGTGACTCTAATCTCTTGTCTTGTCCCAAATGCCTAGCCTATTTTTCTTATCTTCAAAGCACTATTCATTCAACAAGAATAAGTTCACTCATGACGATATCCATGCAAAATATGCTTTACAAGCAGACCACCACAAAGCTTAGGAGAAGCTGTCAAGAATAGAAAATGAAGGGCAAAAGGAAAAAGATTGGAAAATGCGGTCTGACAAGCTACGTCCGCGAATAAGAGAAACGCTCGGCCACCAACATCCCAGCAACATGCTTTATAAGCATTATTATTATCATTTTTATTCTATTTAGATTTTGTATGCTCGAGTGGGCCTCAGAATGCCAGATCTTGTCAAGAGTTGAATGCCTTTTGACAGCCGATTGAAGAGGGAGAACTGAAAAAGGAATAGTCAGCGTTTTATTCCTTTGCTGCCTGCCTTCTTCAGTCGACTCTTGATACTCTTTGTTGAGCGAGGAATGTTTGGAGATTTTTATTGTGGTCAGCCCAATACGTGAGCTTCTTTATGTGGAAAGAGGTTATATAGTTATATTATTTAATACATAATATATAACTATATATGTAACTAATAACATACGCTATAACTGTATTATACAGCTGAGAAAATGGAGGGATTTGTGATAAAGTTCAAATATATCAAATTTTATGAATATGAAATCTAGTATTTCTGACTCATTAGGCTAGGCGTACACCGGTTAGTCAAGACAAGACAAGACGAAATTAGTCACGTTTAGTCACAGTAATTCACATAGCTGCTTATGAAGCAGCACACACCGATGCAATGACTAATCGGTGTGTGTTGCTTCATAGCAACTATGTGGAGTACTGTGACTAAACGTGACTAATCTTGTCTTGTCTTGTCTTGACTAACCGGTGTACGCCTAGCCTAAGACTACACACAATCTACATTCACGTTTTTCACTTCATATATATTGAATTTCAGCGATTATTTCCAGGCAAATTAATTTTTTTTCTCTCAAGTTACCAGAGCGTTCAATATTGACAGATACATCAAAGCGTTCACGACTTTGAACGTTTTCTAACAATTTTTCTACTTTGAAAACAATAAAAAATAAAAATAGATAGGCCCACATTCTATTGAAGAAAGCGAATGCCTATTGCAGAGAAGCGAGTTCTCGATTTAAAGTATTGTACTTTTTGTATTATCATGTCATAATAATACAAAACAAGGGGCAAGTTTACAAATCTGTGATTCGGAAATGAAAGTACTCGAATTATAAAGTAGGCTAACATTAGATTAATACAACAAACTAATAAAATTAATTATTCATCTCTTATTTTCACTATTTTATTTATTTAGCGAATGGCTTTCAATACAGTAGTAGGGAGACTTCATTATCTGGAGAATTACTTACCACACAACCAGATTATTGTTCTCGTGTTGTGTACTTACCACTGAACAACATTATTGTGCAAGTGTTGTGTGCATAGGATGTATGCTGCTTATCCTGTGTTGCTTTTACAGCGAATATTGTGGGAAGCATCTGTCATTTCCATTTCACACGTTCTCAGCTTCTTGAATTTGACTTGAGAAGGATTTGCAGGAAAACATGAGAGAAACAGTCGCTGAGATGAAAAAGCTCTCGGAAAAGAGACGGCGTGTTATCTCAGTGATAGTGTGAGAAAGATCCCCACATTCGTAGGCTACATACTCACTGTTTGTCTGGTTATTTGCATTTTGTAGAGCCTCAAAGAGCCATATTACAGGACGGAGCATTAACACGACGTATTCCCGTGTTTCGGAAGACACTTGAGCCGTCGGTTTCGGCTGACCAAAAAGCATCTTTCCAAAAATCCATCTTTCTGACCAAAAATCTTTGATTTCTTCATAACATGGGCGGAGTTAGAGGATATTTCCTGGGGGAGGTGTCTTCTGACATAAATGTTTTGCTACGAACTATTATATAACTACATTTGCTGAAATAGCTACAATAATTTGGGGGGAAGGGCTCATGCATTATTAGCCTTTCACTAAAGCTCAGAAGCTCATGTGGGAATCACCCTCAGAAATAAAATGAATTTCATTTTTCATTATCCACGCACAAGTCTAATGCTTATATGGACATCACCGTCGATAAAATACAACGATGTATCATTGTATTTGTATAAACAAAATGTGCTCTGGATAATTCATTGCAATTGAACTATGATGTACAGAACGGTATTTTACGTTTCTTTAAAAAATATATTTTTAAGAATTTCTATCGAATTAGCCTATGAATGGAATTTTCATCTCTTGAAATGCAAATAAATCTTGGAGAAAAAAAGCAATAAATTTATCCGGTGTTTTGGAACCCACATGAAGCTGTAGGTTCATTTATCTCTCATCATCATCCTTCACATTATCCACGCACAAGCCTAAAGCTCATGTGGGAATCACCACAGCAATAAATCTATTGAATTTTCATCTCAATTGTTTAATTCTCTGTAATAATTTACAATGTATTACATCTAGGCCTCTCTGTTAATCAGAAACCATTGATACAAAATGTAGATTTTCATATATGCTTTCAATCGAAGGATGTTGAATGGATGCATGTTTTTAATCAATGATGCAAACTTCACTATCCAATAAAATCTAGATCCTAATATTGTAAAACCTATAAATTCATCGAATTTTGATCTCAATCGTTTAATTTAATTCTGTGTGATTTGATTAACTTTGTGTTGCAGCTAGGCCTGCTACATCTCTTAATCAGCAGCCATTGATACAAAATGTAGATTTCCATACATGCTTTCAATCGAACGATGCATGTTGATGCAAACTCGACTATCGAAATCCCCTCTTGACATGTAACATGCAGCTTTAGTACCCTCCATTCATCAGGAAACTCCGTCACACTTGCGATTTAGGCTTCGCAAATTACATGAGTTTGCCGAAATTCAAACGTAATTTCGATCACAATTGTGTCTGTCCTACATGCGTGATTTGCGATTGATTTTCGGTGTTTCTCACTTGTAGCCTATAGATTAGCATTGGATTTAAATGTGTATCAGGCCTACAGGGAAAAGACAGTTAGTTCTCTGACTTGTATAACAATACTTGAAATTGTCACAACCAGACAGTTAAAGAATTATCGAAACTGAGTTTCTGCATTTCAATAACAAAGACCGGCGATTGAACATTATTGAGGCAAATTAAGTATAGTCAATCTAAAGAAACAAGAATGATCCCATTTATTACAGTTTCATGGAGAGAGAGTGCATTTAATCCAGTACCTAGAACAACACTATTCTAGTTCTATTCTCATGTTATCTAGTTCTGAAGATGGAAAGACATCAGCAACTGCCTTATTGCTGAACGAAAGGAAACTCTCTCATCTAAGCAATGCTGACTTCTTGACGCGAATCGCACTATAGACAAATTTCGTTCCTTACTTTGAAATAATATGACTGCATGTCGGAAGTGAAGTGAAAATAATATTGTAAACATCGCAGTTCGTAATGGATCAAGAAATTATCATCGAATTATTGAGGCTTTGGGAGTAACTAGGGAAACATCATAATGACCACAATTACAGTTTAAATGATCAGGTGCATTTAATCCAGTAGAACAACACTATTCTAGATCCATTTTCATGTTATCTAGTTCTATGGAATTTCATGTCATAGATTCTAACTTTGTATTGTGAATTATTTTTGAAGAATGAACTTTGATTTGATTATGAGCTTTAGTTTCTATTTGTGTATTTTTCGGGGTTTTTCGTATTCCACAATGTTATCGTCATGAATTTCCATTTCTTTCATGATTATTTTACTTATGAATATTCATAATTTCCATTGCTAAGTTTGTTGAGAATTTCCAGAAAGCTGGAATCAACATCAAACACTAATAAAAGATGGCGATTTGCTATGCTGTTATAGTAAGTCACGCCTCTAAATTAAACAAGCCGTCTGATTAGTCAATGAGTTGGACAGTCGCCATTTTAAGATTTTAACCAATCAGGAGACAGCTGTATGAAAACGTCATACGACACCTGGCTCGCAGTTCACGAGCTGCTAGCTTCTGATTGGTCGAATCGTAGAATGGCTTCTGTTCAGCTCATTGGCCAATCAAACGGCTCTTTGAATTTTGTGGGTATTCTAGTTTCAGCTTTCTTCTGCAATACTTTTGCAATTCAGCTTTCTTTTTCAATTCTCGTGCAATTCAGCTTTCTTTTGCAATTCTTTCTTGTGCAATTCTCACAAACTTGAATTACTCAATCTGATCCACAATCTAAATTTACAATTAACTTGCTACTACTTGTGGTTACCTTTTAGAGTGTAAATTATGTAATAAATATCGTTTTGGCTCAACTACCAACTGAAGATCATTGAATCTTGGATAATTGCTTCTCAAAATAAATTATCATAGTGGGATTGGACATTCATACATTCATCTCATTGTGGAAAAGCTCCTGCCTTGAATGCAAATTTCTCAAAAAAAGGCTACATCAGTTTCATCGAAAAATGTGTTTGCTGCAAACAATTCTACTTTCTACCAAGACTAGCTTCAACATAATATCTATTTTATTATAATTTTTCCTCAGTGAATAGATTATGCTTTACTTCATTTCAGTTTTTAAAAGCCCTGCATCATATTATCAAGACTGATCTATATGGGACAGAATGTTGCATTCTGTACCAACATTTTATCAGCTTATCACGGAGATTTGTTGCTAGTAAAAACAAAACCATTTCTACCATCGTTAGTTGCTCTAAAGGTACGTTTACATTCAAATACATGTTTAGATTGTTGTTTAATCAACAAATCTATAAACATTCGCTGACACAACTTGTGTGAGCTTCCAAAACTCCTCATACATTTTGAATGAACGAAATTTGTTTCAACGTTTGACTTGTGCCAAGAGTTTGTTTCTCAAGCAAGTATCTCATAGGCTACATAGAGAAGAATGAAAACGTACCTTGATTTGACTTGCTATGTCTTTCTTGGAGGAGTTATTCGTATGAGCTTCCCCATACATTTTGGAAGAACAAAATTTGTCTCAACATTTGACTTGTGCCAAGAGTTTGTTTCTCAAACATATATAAACACCAACGTAAACGTTCTTCAAGTTGTCTCGCAATTTATCCTAGGAGAAGTTTCTTGAAATTCAAAGTAATGTAACTATTATTGAAAAACGATTGGAAAATAAAAAGCACTGCTGAATAGCACGGGATAATAAGTTTATTCTTATAAAAATATTTGTTGAACTAAGGTCAAATTTACACAGATTAACTTAAAATAAAAAAATAGGAAATAAGATCATAAATGAATTCCCCTGGAATAAGCCTAGTAAATTGAAAATGATATCTTATTCTAAGAAACTAATCTTGATTCATTCATAATAACTTGAAATTGTATTGAAACTTGAAAATAGAGACAAGAAAGTCAATGAAATTCTCAGGGTTGGAGATAAACTTGATAAACTGGAAAACAATATTGCTCCTATGAAAACCATTCTATGGAATATCGACAAATCTCAATGGTGATCTACATTGATCCTCAAGTTCCTATTAACTACAAAGGAAATAAGAATGTTTGTTCTGTATTGGAAAATACTTTAGGAATATTTAGATTTTTTTGTATATCGCATCACTCAGAGCCTCAAACATTGCTGTGTTTTAAGCAGCGTCCAAACGCTGCGATAAATTGTATCAACTTATCTTAGACTAGCCATCCATTGGAACCGTTTTTGTCAGAAAGCGGCCGATCATCCGAAATGCTAACATTGAATCAAATGCCAGCTGTTCGAACATTGGACGCTTTCTGACAAAAACGGTGCCAATGAATGGCTAGTCTAAGATAAGTTGATACAATTTATTGCAACGTTTGGATGCTGCTTAGGGATGATAACTAGAAGCTGTGTGGTTGCTTTTTGATCTGATCATTCTCAAATAAGAACAATAATATTAACGATATTTTCAAATATTCATATTCATATCCATTTGAATTTGATGAATAAATGTAGCCAATAGGTAAAAAATGATATTATGTCATCGTTTTTTCTATACGAATTCATAATATTATCATTACGTATTTAGTTAAGTTTACATTGAATTTTCAAAGGATTGACATTACTTTGCATGAATTAATCGAAATTTATTTATTTATTCAGTAAAGTACGATACTTAATGAAAGGTCCGACAGGGTTCGACCCCAAAACTGTCTTTTCTCCAACTGACAGTATTGATAATAAAATTCGTATTACTTCGACATTCGGCTTTTTTTTTAATTTCAATTTCTCTGAATTGTTTTCAATGTAATGAATACCCATGTATATTGAATCTAAATAAGTTGCCTTTCCTTCATAAAATCAAAACAACACAAGATGTAAGTGAAATAAATTGAATTCTTTTATTATTTACATCGATAAATATAATAAATAAATCTCTTTCAATCATAATTAAGGTATTTAATTATAACGTTAACATTAATACTATAACACTATATTTATATACTTGATAACTATCAACGAACATAGATAAAGAATAAAGTCAACTGGATATTTAGAAAAAATACAACACTATTTGATTTTATTTTAATTGATCATGTCGTTATAATAATATTTATTGTTATTCATAAATATGCTGATGGCTGACATAGAGTTTGGAATTTTTGTTTTGATTTTAGGCGACAATCTTGAGGAGACGATTACACTTGGAGGGAGGAAGACCCTCTCCTCGCAGGGTGGGCGGTGTTAGATGAAGGAAACTCCCGATTAATCTTCCCTGCTCAACTCCAGAGGCAAGTCCTTGAGACCTGCGGGAACAGAATGGATTCATATCAGATTCATCATAAAATAGTAATGCCTTCATCACACGTTGCCTGTCGAAAAGTTTTTGGGTTAATGTTAGAATGTTCAATGTATGCTGCATGTAAAGCTTGAGACACACCAATCTATAGCAGGATCCTTTTAACTTGTCAGAAAACAGCTGATTTAACGTTAGTAAACGAGAGTACATCAATCAGCTGTTTTATGACAATTAAAAAGGCTCCTGCTATACTTTATTAGCTGCTAGTGAAACAGCTGTCACTAAATAGCAAGAGTGTAACATCGGCAGTAGCTTCTAGTAGAAGCTGCTACTAGAAGCTTCTACCTGTCACATCACTTATTTAGTGTCAGCTACTTCGCTAGCAGCTAATAAAGTAGCGTGGTGTGACTCAGGCTTTATATTATAGCGAAAATATGATCGAATTTGCTTTTGGCGAACAAGCTAAGCATAGCCCTCAGCGCCAACATAACACCAAAGACAATAAATTAGAATACTTAATAGTTTATAGTTATTATACTTATAATAGTTTACTATCGTATTTTGATAACACTCAGAACCGTTGAAAACGTTTTGTAATATGATAATGTTATAGTTTTGTAAACGTTACTGGAATTTTTTGTAATACGTAAGTCTCTAATTCCTTAATGCGATTGGCAACATGTGATCAAAGCATAAGAAAATACATGGGAAAATCCTTAGACCATTCTATACAATCATGGTCTAAGGGAAAATCAACAAAGATTAGAAAATATATAATGGGAGACTGTGGAGGAGGACGAGGAGGAGGAGGAGGAGGAGGAGGAGGAGGAGGAGGAGGGGGAGGAGCTGGAGGAGGAGGAGGGGGAGAACACAGAAGATTTTCAAATCACATCACTGTATTATTTATTATAATGTGTTTAATAAGACTCAAACAATCTTACCTGTACCAAAAACATTGAACAATATCACCTAGGTACTGTATAAAATTTGACATTTAAAATTAAAGGTCTTAAATTTTCAAGGTCTTAAATAATAGTCTTAACATTTAAGGTATTAAATTATGGTCTTTAATTGAAGGTTTTGAATTAAGGTCTTGAGTTCTTGAATTCCTCGTTAAAAATTAATTATGAACTTATGATGAGTTATTACTCTGAATATTGTAGAAAAGATCAAGAACATTAAACCCTAAAATATCAGAAAAGAATAATGTTTTCCTGTGAATTAACTTTTATTGTACTGTTCTCACACTGTCTTCCCCGTTCTTCATCTTATCTCAACATTGTAAAATATATGTTATTAGTTCATGATATTAGTTCATTGATATTATTAGTTCAGGTTTATACTTAGAAATACTTGGAAACACAGCCTTTTATAATTTCATTGAAAAAATGTTTTTATTATTCGATAAACATTGCTCAATCAATCCCTAGGAGCCTAAAGTAGGAAACATGTGCATAATATTCACGGAATAAAGTGAAAGAATTCCCTGAGAAAGCTGAAAATAACACTAAACACTAAGAAAACTGGGAGTGACATTGCCGATGACGTAAAACGACTACAAAAATTCAAAGAGCCGTGTGATTGGCCAATGAGATGAACAGAAACCATTCTACGATTTCGACCAATCAGAAGCGAGCAGCTCGTAGAAGTCAGAATGGCTGTCATGTGTCACGTGACGTTTCCGTACAGCTGGCTCCTGGTTGGTTGAAATCGTAAAATGGCGACTGTTCAACCCATTGACCAATCGGCTCGCTGAATTTGGCGGCGTGATTCACTACAACAGAACTCTCATTTGATTATTATTATGTTATTAACGAAAAACATTTTGCTTTGTTTTCAAAGACTCATAATAATAATAATTTGAGGCCTAACTCATACTTTTAGGATGTATTAAATCATAAATTTCATAGTTTTATAAATTCGTATGAAAGAGGCACTTGATTCATAATGAAAACATCTTCCAGAAATGTGATTTTTCGTTACATTAACATTATCGCACATCATCAGCAACCAATAATAAATTATTCCACTTCATTTTCACGATCGTGCATTAAGACCACAAAAAATAAGAGCTCATGTTGATATTCCGAACCTCCATGTTCATTTCTTGTTCTATATCTATTGCTGATGAACTCCTCTCCCAGCCTGTAAAGCTTGTACCAGCCCTGGCTAACTCATTCTCATTCCAAGATGGAATGATTGTAATTTGGAACAATTCATCTTAGTTAAGGCATAAGTCAAGACGAGATTAGTCACTTTAGTCACAGTAATATTGTTGGTGAAGCAACACACCGATTAGTCATTGCATCGGTGTGTGTTCAAGCAGTAGGACCAAAACAATTCGTCTTGTCTTGTCTTGACTAACCGGTTTACGCCTAGCCTTATATGTAACACATTTTAAATGATTGAAATGAGTAATGACTACAGTACGAAGAATTTTACGAAATCCACAGTTTCATGAAAAGTGATAATTAAAAAAGAGGGTGTATGCCGTATGCGGTAAGTATTGTTGGTTGGAATGAAAGTTTCACAACACTATGTGCAAATTAAAATGAGTAAGAGGTAAAACCCAGAATAAGAGTGAAAATATAATGAAAATCCACGAAAATAATCAAGTTACGTACAGAACTAACATAAGAATGTTTGTGGAGTTTTTCAGAGGTTGTATTTTTTTTCTAATTTGAAGCTGCCGGTGTATCAGAGTACACAACTCTTACTGCTAAATAATGTTTAAACATGAAAGCTCATAACTGGAGATTAGATTTGAATACAATATTCAAGAAGAGTTTTCATAATATCTATGGAACAGAAGCTTCAATTTTTAGAGCCAATAAAATTTTAATGGGAATAAAAATCTCACTCTTGATTCAAAGTAGCCTACAAGACTATTTATTTATTAAGTGGTGAATTCAATTCAAAAATCTTACCACATAGTCCCACTACTTGATGTCTTTCAAGTTGCCGTGATTTACAGTGTCTAACCTAATTTAACTGTCTTAATTTTAACAGGGCCTAGAACTGTGTATCGACAAAACAGTTTGCTCTGAAATTCATGACCCGTGTTAAGTAAGCAAATACACAGACTGCATATTGTTTGCCCAACCAAGAGATAGAGCAGCTTTACAGGGACTTGGGACAAAGTCGCGGTCCAAAGATGTTAAATGATACGAGGATACTGAGCAAATAAATTAAGGATGACAATCGCTTACCCAACGTTAACCACAGCTCAAAATCTCTCTCACTCTCACTTTACTATTACTTACATTATTTCACTAAATTATCACGCTATGTTACTCTAATCTATTAGATAAATCTCACTTATGTTAACATTATCATACTTGATATAATACTAATATTGTTAAAAATTATTAGTAATATTCATAAAATAAAAAATTATAGGCTATTACTTATATTAAAAACTCCTGTAAACTAGATTTTAAGCAGTTATAATATTATTGTTATCTAAATTAATAAAGTAATCTAATCTAATTCAATCTCTGTCCCATAATTATTATTCTTTCTACTCTTTGAAGCCACTCTATTCATTCTGATTCATTCTCCTCCTCTTCCTTCTTCTCCTCCTTCTTCCTTCTCCTCCTCCTTCTCCTCCTTTCTCTCCTCCTCTTCATCCTCATCATCCTCTCTCCTCTTCATCCTCTTCCTCCCCTCCTTTCTGCACCCTCCTCATCTTCATCCTCATCCTCTTCATCCTCATCCTCCTCGTTATCCTCTACCTCTTCTCCCTCTTCCATCTTCTTCTCCTTCTGTTCTAGCTCCTTCTCATCGTTCATTTCCACTTTACCTTCTTTTCTTCTTCTTTTTCTTCTTCTTCTCCTTCTTCTCCTCCTCTTCCTCCTCCCATCCTTTTCTTCCTCCCTCCCATCTTTCTCTTGCTCCTCCCTCCTCCTCCTCCTCCCTCCTCCTCCTCCTCCTCCTTCTCCTCCTCCTCCTCCTCCTCCTCCTCCTCCTCCTCCTCCTCCTCCTCCTCCTCCTCCTCCTCCTCCCTCCTCCCTCCTCCTCCTCCTCCTCCTCCTCCTCCTATACCTCTTTCTTTTGTTACTTCATCTCTATACGTTCTGCTTTTTCTTCTTCGCCTACATCTTCTCCTCCTCCTCCTCTTCTTCCTCCATCATTTACGAAATCCTCACTCACTCTCACACTCTCTCTCTCTATCTCTTCTTCACCATCCTACTCCTTCCTCTTCCCCAATCTCTTCTCCACACCCTCTCCAACTCTCCCATACTCTACAACTTTCTATTCTCCCTGTCACCCTTTCCCTCACCCACCCTTTCCCTCACCCACTTATCCCAATCTCTTATGGAAACAATGTTGTCCCTTCCCTTGCAAAGACAAGAGACAGCCCTGATGCTGCTTCAACTGCTGCAAGAGGGAAATTTCATGAAACAATAACTTCATTCCGGTTAACCTTCCGTGAAATGTGTCAACGCACAACATCTTGGCTCACAGATTACTAAGTGCTTGCAACATGTTAACAAAGGCTTCGACTAATGTTGCGTCATACTTGTGTAACGGAGCAAATGTGGTCATTATGTGAATCGGTCTTGTAATCTGCAATGTCATTAGTGTACTAGGACGTTGTATGGTGTTTCTTTTAGTTGTATGTGTACATTTGATAGCACGGAACATACTGTGTTTGATAGCATACAATTCTTCCACCTTGAATTGAACAGCTGACTTCATAATGTACCCACAAACAAAGGTTACTTGAACGGTTAAACAAAGGTTACTCCTTCACATCTTAGACATTAGAGATACTTTCTACTTTCTAAAAACAATGCGCCCAGAACAAGATGAAATTGTAGAATGAAATAAGTATTCAATTCAATAATGTTTTGTTTGGCGTCATCCAGTAACAAAACTATCATCTCTTGCAAAAACAATTATTGATGGATAAGGCTCTACTATTGAGACAATTAATAATAGGCCTATAAATTTTATGGTCTATAATAACCTTGCTTGCTATAAAGGAGGAGGACGTTTCATCTGTCGCATAGTTGGAAAAATTGAATTGATTGTTGAATCAAACTATCAATACATAACTAGAGAAAAAATAAGTCTATATTCCATAAATGAAAATTCCAATAAATTCTTTGTACAGTACTTCTGATTGTTAGGTATTATGAGTGAAAAGTTATTCGAGTATTTAGAATGAAAACATGCTTGTAGCCTATTACAATTTGTGTATATAATTCAGAGAAAAGTATTCTACGAATTCATGTTGATAATCAGCGCTATCACTTCTAATAAAAGATATATCTGAGAAAAGACATACTACGGTACTACCTATAGTGAGATTTGTTCGAAAAAGTATTCTAATTATTATTGCCATCCAGACAAAACAAGGTCAAGTTCTGAGAAAAGACATACTACGGTACTACCTATAGTGAGATTTGTTCGAAAAAGTATTCTAATTATTATTGCCATCCAGACATAACAAGGTCAAGTTTGAGAAGACAAAAATTCCTAAATGTTATCTATAAGTTGCATGTTGTGTACAGAATACGGTACATTGCTAAGGAACAGTGCTAATGAAGAAAGACTATGTAACTATATGATATAACAAGAAGAAGGCTACTGGATACAGCGTGCTGAGAAATAGATATTATTTACTAAAAGATAAAGAATCTATTTACTAGACTACTATGAGCTAATAAAATTTAAGGTGATGAAAATTAAGTTGCTTGATAAGACTTCGGATACAGGGGTGTCTAAAAGTTTGAGTTTCGAAACAGTCTGAAAACTTTGGAAAAATTCTATTGCAAACTCTACTGAGACGAAATTCAGGGGGGACACTAGCTGAGGTTTCAAATTGAAACTTGACTTTGTGAGTTTAATGAGCCCAGAGCTTCCTGTTCATTTTTAAGTTTTCCTCAATCCCAATTTTCAGAATTGTAATGTAAAAATGTAATCTGAGTTTAATAGCATCTGAATTCTTTGCTTTCTGTATTTTGAATAGTTTGTTTTGTAGATTGGTTTTCACTTAATTCGCAGGTTTGATGTCTAGTGAAATCTCCCTCTTATTTCTTAATGCATAAGTGAAAGTAATGTACGAACTTTAATAGAAAATTTATGGTAGCCAATTCAATAAGTTATCGATGTTAAATATTTCACTTATGAAAGTGCATTGATGTATATTATATTTTATCAATAGGGAGAATATATTGGAAAAGATCCCGATCCCTAGATCCCTAGACATCACATAGATTTCAAAATACAAAAACAGCAGAGGAAGAATAATTTATCATAACAAATTTAAGAATATATTGATTGTGAATAAGATATAGAATACTGATGATAGGGATAAGGATAATATATGAGGTTATAAAAATATTTAAAAATAGGTCCCAAAGCTAGATGGCACACTGGGGAAAAAACATAAATACAACCAAGGAAGGGTTATGAAACAAACAAACTTAACAGAAAATTTAATTGCAAATTCAATAAGATATCGATTGTCAAATATTTCACTGATGATAGTGTGATGGTAGAGATCATATTATTTGAAAGACACCAGAGAAATAATTTATTATAACAAATACAAGAATATATCGATGTGGAATCAGATAACGAATATTGATAATAGTAATAGGGATGAAAGGAATAATATTCGACGATAAAAATATATTTTGCAATGAGTTCAAAGCATACATGGTAAAAAACATATATACAGCAGAGGAAGAGTTATAAAGAACTACAAGGTAACAATTTTAATAAGTTATCGATGTTAATTATTCCACTGATAATAGTGTGATAATAGAGGTAAAATATTTGAGGGTAGAAAAATATTTAACAATAGGTCCCAAGGCCAGACAACACACAGGGTTTAAAATACAGAGAGAGTAGTAAAAGAATTTACTACAACACTTTAATAAGATATAGAATAGAACATGATGGGATATCAAATACTGTACTGATAATGGTCATTAGTGATAGGAGGAATAATTGGTGAAGGATCATTTTATTTGAAATAAGTCCCAAAGCTAGACAGCACACAGAGTTCAAACCATAAAACAGCAAAAGAAGGATTGTTAAAAAATTGTTTAGAAACGGGTTGATAAGATAGTGTTAATTGAATTGTCGTGCTGTTGTGTAAGACCGACCCACCTGAATTCGAAGCTAGGCTATCTGACGTCGATCGTTTTCCCCATAAGCCCTTAAGGTTTTGCCAGGCAGGATCGCGTTTGCCCCATGAACCTGAATCGTGAAACAAAATAAACAAATTTGTTTCTTGTTTTCTTAGTGAATTTGTGCGCAAAAACGGGAATCAAAAAGCAAGAGATAACCAAACGAAAAGCAAATCAAAGCCAAAGATAACACCGGTAAACGCGGTCATCCAAAGGAGAGATTTTTAAATTCTATGCAGGTTCCAAACATTGCCTACTATACTTTCAAAAAACATCAAAAGACCAGTTTTTTGTGACAAACATGCGTGGGTAAAAATGTAACAGCAAAGCGAAGTTTAGGATCAATTTTCCGGCGGAATTAACATCGAGCATGCAATCTTTTACAGTTTTGTGTCCCGGCTAACATCTAGAAAGAAAATCGTTTTCAGATTGGGTTGACGGGTTCTGAGAGAAATCCATATCTTCTCGAAATTCCCTGGGGAATATGTGTATCTGAAAGTGATTGTATGCTGACTTAGATTCGAAAAAATCTCGCATCTGAAACTATAAGGATCTGAATGTGAGAGTTCCTCTCTCTTTATATTTATGAAGATGAGGTTGAATAATGTAAGAAAAATATCCATTTTTCATGTAATAGATGTTATCTTCTGTATTTCAATTGGTGAATTATGACAGCTTTTAAATATTTACACTACTGTGTTCATAATAATGACTCATGATCATGCAGATCTTCATATCTTTATTAGGCTCTACTCACACTTGGAAACTCAAAACGCGGAAACTGAATTAGCGACTCGGATAACAAACATGTGTTTTCAAATGATGAAGTTCAGACTGTACGGTTTCAGGATCGTCTGAGCGTCATAATTTGAAAGCACATGATCATTGTTATCCGAGTCGCTCAGTTTCCGCGATTTGAGTTTCCAAGTGTGAGTAGAGCCTTATTCATTGAAAACCCCTGTACTTGGATATAATTGAATGATTTTCAACTGATTCTAATGAGAATTGATAATAAAGTAGAGAAATAAGAATAGAATTAATGGAAGAATGGGAGTGGAGTATGAGGATTGTACATAACAAATATATTGATTTGTAGAAAATTACAAAGAGTAATATAACTCCAATAAAATTCCCTTTAAAGAAGTGGTATCTAAAATATTGTATTTGCTTTTATTTTAATAGTTTTTTAGAAAGGTGAAGTATGAAATATTCTATGATTATATGAATTTTTTTCTACCAGGTTGATGAATGAGCAAATGATATGTCTAAAACCAGGTAGCGCCACTTGAATCTTATTCTCTGTCAATAACATACTATACATGTATACATGTATATTACAGCTTCTACAAACACTCCAAACTCCAAAATAAGCATTAAATATGTGAAAACATCGAGATTGAGAAGATAAGTGCTAAAAAGCATTTCGAAAGGTTTTTCAAATGCGAATTCGAAGCAACACCAAATAAAGCTGATACACCAAAAGCATATTGATCAAAAATTTGGATTTGAAAGCTCTTCTTTCTAAATATACCACAATACTCGCTTAGCAGAACACCAATTTAGACTTCAATATTAATATCCAGTAAATCCTAATTTCTTAACTCTCTAGTAACAGTAGAAGATACATAAGATTCCATTAAATTTTTCCGGCTTAGGCAAGAATAAATTTGATTGTTTGTGTTATAGATAATAATTTATTAGTTCTGTTTCCTTGAGTTGTTTCCTTCAAAACTTCAGTAATGGAGTATTATTAATGAGTATTATTATGAATAATGTAGTATTATTGTAAAAACGAACAATGATTTATTGGACAAAAATCTTAAAAATGCTATCGATGTTTCTCCATTCAGTTCACAAATTAGTTATGAAATTTTATTTCGCTATCTATCAAATCACAATTTATCAATTCGTTTCAAGTTTTATCAAGTTAAATTATTATCGACTCTTAATTTTATGTTGAATAAATCTCTTAAAATTGTTTTGTTACATTCACATAATAATATTAAAAATCATTATCATAGTAAGTGAAGTCGTATTATACACTTCTTGAGACAGAATTAGGTAAAGCCAGCCTACACATGTAAAACAAACATTCTCAACATCAAACAACATATGCAATGCATCCACAACATAATTCGAGATTCATTCTTCCAAATAATTCTGATAGTTATTACAGCTATCAATTAATTGAGTTCAAAAAATTCGATCTCATTCAATATCTTTCAGTCTTTACATTCAATATGGATAATGGTATTTCACAAAATATCACTTTCACTATAAATAGAACGTATTTACTAGTATTTATGGAATAAATGAACGCCCATTACCACGATAGAGAAAATGAAATTGAGCCTGAGCAAGTTTAAAGGTACTAAGCTCTATCTACTATGTGCATTGATATAGAATTTTCAGTTCAAATTCTGTTTAAGATTTAAGTTATAGGACTAAATATTTTAAATTTGAGAAAGAGCAAACGCAGAGTATTGTAATTTCCTATTTTGTCATATGAAATAGATTGAAGGCCATCTCACAAATATTGAAAAATTTCTTCAGATCAAACTCCGATCAATATCAGAGTGTAAATAGACTTTCCCGTTTTTCGTTTGAAATGGAATAAATTCTTACTTCAATCAAAGTATTTAAAAGTTATTTCTCTCATTAAAACTTAAGTGCTACTGTATAATACAGTGTGTCCTGTGATTATTATACAGTGTGTAATACAAATATAATGTGGAAAAGGTTAATCATGCATCCTACAGAAAATGAGAACATGAAAAAGATTGAAAACGTCTAGAGCTTGATTATCATTTTTCTACTTCTGTTGTTTCCTGATTGATGAATCCTGGTTATTACAGGAGTCCTCTTGATTGGTTGGTTCCTGTGTTGATGACTCACCACACATACAATACAGATTCATTATAGGTAGATAGATCTATCATTTCTATCGTATTATTTCTATTCGATGAGCTATTATTTCTTGACGTTGCTGATGACCGTAGAGTACGATGGCAAAGGAATAATATCTCTCTATCTATCTATCTAATTCCAAGCGTCGAATTAAATAAATCTGATTATAGTTCTAGACGATGAATCGTTATTCATCCAACGGCCATAGCTCAATATATATAGTTTGTCTCGCTCAGGCACTGGACTGTATTTGAAGGTTTAAAAAATAGTTTTTCCAGGTTTTCAACAAAACACAGTCCATCGTTCACAGTTTTAACTGTACGCCCTGGACTGCAGTTAGAACTGTTCATGAGCTCGGGATTTAGCCAAGTCCTAGACTAAAACGGGTGGCCACCGTAGCATGGACAAACGTTAGCCTCGACACTATGTACTAAGGGCTCTCTATGCTGCTAACCCACTAACCTGTCGAGACAAACGTTTGTCGATGCTGCGATAGCCACCCGTTTTAGTCTAGGACTTGGCTAAATCCCGAGCTCATGAACCGGCCCTAAGTGAACGGTAGCCCTTGGGGCCGTATCATACGAATCATATTATATTGTATACATATCATATGGCCCTTAACCCCGGTCGTACACCGGAGCAATAAGCAATAGGTAACTAGCAACATATGGATCATATGATTGTCTACTCTATACAAACCAATAGTTCAATGCACACTGAAACAGCTGCTTTAGGTGTGCATTGGACTATTGTTTCTATAGAGTAGATGATCATATGTTGCAAATGTTGCTAATTGCCTATTGCTTATTGCTCCGGTGTACGAGCTGCCTTTATCTCCTAAATATCATCAGCGTTGAAGCTACATTGAAAGCGCGCCAAACATGAAAGACGTTGGCCAAACCAAGACCGCAAGCCGGGACAGACGAAAGTGAAGGGAGCCATGGCTGGCTCGGACGCCGTTAAGCATAAAAGCGATAAGTACCACCTCTGAAGCTGCCCCAGTCAGCTGTTCCGGCCGACCGCTTGCCCCAGGTGCCGCGCAGCGAGCTCCAGGCCCGCTTCTCCTCGTCCAGGTCCGCCGACAAGTCGTCCAGCTCCGCGTCGGACAGTGCGCGTTTGCCCCAGGTGCCCTGCGGACAAATCACAAATCGAAATTCAAATTGATTCATCTATTAAGCACAAGCAAGTTGATGTTGAGTTTGCCCCAGGTACCCTGCGGACAAATCACAAATCGAAATTCAACTTACCTCATCGGTACTTTCCTGTTATAGGACACGTCTACTCATCTAGAGATATCAATAGTCGATATCGAGCTTCAAAAGTATCGATACTCATCGATATGAGAAAAATATAGGTTATTAACATAACCTATAGGTTAACATGACCTTATTGGTTATTATAGGTTATCGATATCGACTATCGATATCTCTAGATGAGTAGACGTGTCCTATAACAGGAAAGTACCGATTCGTCTATTGATAATAGGTCCGTATAAACACAAGCAAGTTGATGTTGAGTTTGCCCCAGGTACCCCACGGACAAATCACAAATCGAAATTAACGTGATTTATCTCTTGATAATAAGTACAAGCACAAATCAGTCAATATGAATAGAAATAATTGATTACTAATTTGATGGGTTCACCCATGTATTTATCTATTGATAATAAGTACAAGCACAAATCAGTCAATATGAAAGGAAATAATTGATTGTTACCAAATTGGTTAGTTCACCCATGTATCTTGCTTAAATAATTTGAGTGTTTGCAGTGTGAAATTGTGTAGTTTTTTTTCTCTTTTTTAGGGTGATGCCCACATGAGCTCTAGGCTTGTGCGTGGGTAATGAGAGGGGTGATGATGAGAGATGACGACTGTTTTTAGGCAGTCGGGACCGACGGCTTTTAGTCTCCTCTGAAAGACGGGAGTGGCCGTTTCTGTCAAAATCCGTTCCGGCAACTGTATTCGATCTTGGAACCTTTGGATTATCAGACAGGCGCTACGGACCACTCCAAATTTAATGTATGTCATCCACTTTTAATAGCGGTTTCAACTAATGCAACATGGTTCTATTTCAATCTAATTACAATGAAAATTCAATTGATTCTCAATACACAAAACAAAAGCTGTAACTACAGCCTACAGGTAATCTCCCATCAAAGAGTACTGCTGTCAATTTGAAATAATTGCAACCTTTCATTTCAGTTTCAAATATCCAACAACAAATGAAGAGTCTACCGTTCAAAATATTTCAAATTCATTAAATATTGTTCCATTATTGTGCATTGACTGCTACACCACCAATCTCCAATCAATTTAAATTTAATTATTCTATCAATATAAAGAGTGACAATATTATCACACACTAGACTAGATAAATGAAGAGAGGAATATAAAGTAAACGATAAGAAAGAATAGAAGTATAGAGAGTGCAATCAGAGAGTAGAGCAGAGTAAGGGAACGATTGGCCAATCACGAACAAGTACGAGATTGAAGCCACGCCTACGGACTCCCCTCCATGCTTCCCCTACTCGCTCATGATTGTTCAACAGTATGTTTCCAAATTCAGCCGTTAGATGGCAGCTGTTACTGGGTGATGCAAAGCTTATTCTCTTTTGCTCCGCCTCCTCGCACATGATTGGTCAACAGTGTATTCCCAATTTCTACCAATAGACGGCTGCAGTTACTGGGTGATGCAAAGCTTATTCTCTCTTGATCCGCCTACTCGCTTCTTCTTCTACAAATTTTGCCGGTAGATGGCAGCAGTTACTGGGTGATAAACAACTTTCTCCCAGTATATAACAGTAGATTTTTGTAGACTACTACTTCGTTCGATATTCTAATGAGAAATGAATTGGAGTTTTGTTTCAAAACTTATCAAATCTTCAAGTCGATGGGTGAAGAAAGTTTCAAGCCTAATATGAAATCAGAAAATATATGGAAACATCTTCAAAAACATCAGCATTGGTTGTACCTAATTGAAAAGGGAGAAAACTTAGTTGAAGCATCTTATTATTTTTCTACTTTTTTAGATAATATCATTGAGACTTTAATGGGATTAATAATACTAGTAATTGTGGAAATCATTAGGTTAAAAATCATTGAAATCAATTGTCATGGAAAATTAGAAGATTTTATTCTCAACTTTTGTGGCCCTGAATGATGCTGTTTACTGTATAGTTCATCTGGAGAGTTGAAGCATACGGGGAGCATGAACTCTCTCATATTAATGAGAGAATTTATTATTTTTTATGGTTTCAATTTCAGGTGTCCTGAAATTATTATACAACAGGCCATTGTTTTTGCTATTATTAAACCATTTCGAATAAGAGCCCAGTGAAATAAACAATTTCTACGGAATCGACATTGAAACTTATAAACTTATTCCGCAGTTATAATAACCCTCCCTTATAGAAAGCCAGCAATTGAAATAAAACATTTTCCTAATTTTTTGCACGTGTAATAACATTAAAATATAAATGAGACAGGTCTGGTGCCTTGGGAAATGCCTTTCCATTGTTATACGTGGTCTTCGCAATTTATTCCGGCAGCTATCTCATCTAAGAAATAAAAAAAGAAGCATCTCATCTAAACATCACATCTTACAGCATCTGATAGCGAAAAAGTGAGAGATGCTTGCTCAAGACAAGTCTATTCAGAAAGTATAAGGAGCGGAAGAACTGAAAGGTTATAAGGTGAAGAGGCTAGTCCTTCTGTCTTCTGTCTTGTGTGTTGTGTCATTCATTTTAAAATAATTTCTGTCATTCTCGTTAGGTGATAGTCCTTGGTGCAATTATTTATTTTTTCTTATTCTCCTCCTACTTTATCTTCTTCTCCTCCTCTTCTTCCTCCTCCTCCTCCTCTTTCTTCTTCTTCTTCTTCTTTTCTCCTCTCTCCTCCTTCTTCTTCTCCTCTTCTTCCTCCTTCTTCTTCTTCTTCTCCTTCTGCCTCCTCTTCCCCACATCTTTAACTCCTTTTTGTCCTTCATTTTCTTCTTCTTTTCATTATTATTTCTCTTCTCATTCATCTCTTCCTCCTCCTCCTTCTTCTATTTCTTATCATTTTCCTCCTCTTCGCTTTCTTATTCTTCTTCTTCCCTTCTTCTTCTTCCTTCGCCTTCTCCTCCTCCCTCCTCCTCCTCCTCCTCTTTCTTCTCCTTCTTCCTCCTCCGCGTCCGCCTTCTCTACTCCACCTCTTCCTCCTTCTCTTCCTCCTCCTCTACTGCTTCTCCTTCTTCTTCTTCTTCTTCTTTGTCCTCTTCCTCTACTTTTCTTCTTCCTCTGCCTTCTTCATATTCTCCTCCCCCTCTTCTTTGTCCTCCATCTTCTCCTCATCCTCCTCCTCCTCCTCCTCCTCCTCCTCCTCCTCCTCCCTCCTCCTCCTCCTCCTTTTACTACTCCTCCTCCTCCTCTACCTATACCTTGTTCTTCTACTTCTTCAACTCCAACTTCTCTCCTTATCACCTCCTATCATCAGCATTCTTTTTTCTTCCATCATTATCTCGTCTTTTCTCTGTTTCTTATCATCAGCATTCTTTTTCCTTCCATCATTATCTCGTCTTTTCTCTGTTTCTTGTACGTAATAACCTGTACATGGTCTCGTAGAGAATAATAATTTTTCTCTCAGCATGTATACTCTGGTACTTTATATGTAAATTCGTTGCACTTTGCATGCAAATTGGGTGTAATGTCCGTTGTTTGCCACTTGCATGGCGTGCAAATTGATTAGAAAAAGTTTCTATTTGTCTATAATAGTCTATTAGTAGCCGGTGTTTGCTGGAGCTAGGGGACGTTTTTAGTTTGGTTAATAGATGCGAAAGGCAATGTGTTCGTTATCAGAGATTATCATCCAATACTTGACACCTTGTGAGATTACAGAATATGATAAAGCTACAGAATATAAAAGTAAGCTGTCGAGCCTTTGGTGGTACCATAATATGTTTCTATCATAATTAACAGTACTGAATTACTTCAAAATTTCAATCTGCCTCTTTAAACCAGGGGCCGCACTGCAAGTGGGTAGTTAGTGGATGGTTGGCACGGTTTATCAAGAAGGCCGCGATAATGTACTACAAATCTACATGTTCTATTATTATGGATGTTGTATGAGCTATAGAATAATCATCTACAATCCACGTAACAACCCAGCAGTGCAGCCTCTCAGATAGGTAGTATTAGCTTAGATGTCCTTAGAGGCTTGAGATGCAACTGAAATTTTAGGAGATTGCTATCCAAAATAAGGCATTGCAAATAGAACACAATCATGTAGTAATTCAAATTTCAGCTTTCCATGTCCATTATTCCTAATACTCCTTTCTCTCAGTGGATTTCTAAAAACGTCTAGTAGAGTATAGTAGATGTAGTAGAATAGTGGAAAAGGGTGAATAGAGTGCAGCAATCGATTGATGGTCCCCTTGAGAAGTTTGGAGTGTCAGTTGTAATTGACTGATCGAATATTCGAAGCTTAGACATGTCTGAGCTCCATATCACCCACTCATACATAATAATATACAGGAGTCGATTTGATCGAATGCATCCAATCCCATCGCATAGGTTTGATAGGTGATAGTCCTTGGTGCAATCATTTTCTTCTTCTATTTCTTCACCATCCTCCTCCTCCTTCTTCACCCCTCCTCCGCCTCTTTCTTCTTATTTTTCTCCTTCTCTTCCTTCTCCCCCTCCTTTTCCTACTTCACCTTCTCCTACTCTTCTCCACCTTCTTCTTCTTCACGATTCACGATTAGCTCTATTCAAAGTTGAGTTGAAGAGTATTTAATTGATTAGAAGAAAAGAGATAAATCAAGAAAATTGGACACTAAAATTCATACATTTATAGATTTCCTCCTTCTCTTTGCTGTATTCTCTTTACACAGGTTAATAATTCAATTATAATAAAAGGATAGGAAATATACCCGGCGATGACCAAATAAGTATACCACGTTTTGCCTCTAGTCAATAGAAAAGTAACCTTTAGAAGAGCTGAAGGCCGGACTAATATTATTGTCTAATTTTTTAAATAAGCAGAGGATTCTTTATAATAAGTATGAAGGAAAAAAAGAGAGGAAATGAAGGTAAACAATACCAAAAAATTGAGAAAATAATAGCAAGGGGAGGGGAGGAATGAAGTGGTAAGTGAAGTGAGAAAAGAACTTGTAACTTGTTTTCTTGTGAAAAGTGTGACGTAAAAACTCCTCAAATCACAAGAAAGTACAAACCGATGACAACAGATTTTCTCACAGTGAATGGTCACTCGAGAAAGTAAACAGTGACATCGGGAATTAAAGTTTATTTATCCAGCGTTCTGGGGCCCCTGGTCCCTTGCCGCCCTGGGCTGGCGGAGTGCACTTGAGGCTATTCTCAAGGGGCGTCGTGGCTGCTTCAGCCACCCTCGGCAAATATCGCCATCGCAGAACAATGCTGTCTTTTCTCAAACACCATCTCAAGAACAAGTCTTGCAAGAAGTACTTGATTAGAGCCGCATCTTGGTGGGGCATTGGGTTTCTTGTTGGTGATTGAGTATTGATAAAACGATCGGTTGACTATAGCAGGATCCTTTTAACTTGTCAGAAAACAGCTGATTTAACGTTAGTAAACAAGCGTACATCAATCAGCTGTTTTATGACAATTTAAAAGGTTCCTGCTGTACTATCAGTTATACAGTGTGTTTCTAAAATAGACCGACAAACGTCGTTAGCGGTTTTCTGACATTGAAATTAATTAATAAGTTGTAGTTAACATTGGTTCTAAAATGCTTTGTTTTCTCCCTACCCTAGTCACCATTTTGTTTTTTCACTATTTTTTCCTCTCCAGAATGGTTTGACTAACTTTGTTGAAATTTGGCATGGTCAAGGCGAAGATGAAGGTCTGCTGTAAAAAAAATGAAGCAACCTTATCTGACGAAATATTTCAAAATGGCGGGCATTTCAATTTTTAAATTTAAATAACACGAAAACTTGTTGTTGCACGCCATTTTGAAGTATTTCGTCAGATAAGGTTGGTTCATTTTTTCCACAGCAGACCTTTATTTTGGCCTTGACCATGCCAAATTTTAACAAAATTAGTCAAACCATTCTAGAGAAAAAAAGTGAGAAAACAAAATGGTGACTAGGGGGGTAACAAAGCATTTTAGGACCCATGTTTACTGTTCAAACCCAATAAAAGTTTTAACTTGGATTGAATTATGGATTTTCAGTTTAAACCTCGTTTAAAACGTGTATTCATAGTTTAAACCAAGTTAAAAAAATTCTAGACATAGTTTTGAACAAAGGTGGTGCATACTAGCCCAAATCGTATCATTAATCTACAATATCAAACAAAACAAACAACATGGTTACTTGAAATCGTTTTCCATTCAACTGAATTCCCAAAACGAGAAGACAACATTGCTGCATTCATTCAACATCAATATTTGAATAAATATCGACTCTTAGAATCAAATTGTACCTTCTGCAAATGAAGATTTCCAAATCCACTAGAATGATCCACTTGAATTTCTGAGAACTAGTCATTCAATTAAGAAAATCTCTACACTTATCTGTAGCAACAAGCTTTTACTCACTTACAGCTTGTTTATTGAAGAAATTCCAAACTTGCGCTTGCTAAAGTTGCTGAAAGTTTTCAACTCTTTCTCACAAACAAGCCCTGAAGGCAACAGACTGAGAAACATCTACTTCTTACTAAGTACTTTATTTCTTTTCAGTGAATCTCAGAATAGGCGTTTCCAGATTCAATCGGATGGCTCCACAGGAATAAAATATCACACAGGAAATAACTCATCATCCTTTTGAGATAATTTCATTTTTCTATACAATTATCATGAAACTGTTGATCTGATTGGATTTGATTTAATGTATGAATATCAATCGAACAATCATTTATTCAATCACAAAGTAAAGTACAACAGGCTCATGCCAAAACTGTTACTCTTCCAATTTATAGCAACAGATCTATAAAAACCATAAGATCTGATGAGATCAATTGAAATGAATCAAAAATATTATCAGATAGTATCAACAAGCACTGTCTGCCTAGCATGTTTAGTTGAAGTTACACAGCTTTATATTATTTAATGTATTTTCAAAGTAAAAACACTTACCTGAAGATCCTGCCATCCGCGTTTTCCCCATCCTGAAGAAGGCATGTCCCTCCATCCTCTCTTTCCCCATCCTGATGAAGGCATATCCTGCCATCCTCTCTTTCCCCATCCTGATGAAGGCATATCCTGCCAACCTCTCTTGCCCCATCCTGAAGAAGGCATATCCTGCCATCCTCTCTTTCCCCATCCTGAAGAAGGCATGTCCTGCCATCCGCGTTTTCCCCATCCTGAGGAAGGCATGTCTTGCCATCCGCGTTTTCCCCATCCTGAGGAAGGCATATCCTGCCAACCTCTCTTTCCCCATCCTGATGAAGGCATGTCCTGCCATCCTCTCTTACCCCAGGATGACTGGAGGTCTCTCCATGCCCTTTTTTCTTCCTCGTCCTCTTCAAACGTTTGTGGTAGTGAAGATTGAACCTGTAATCAGATGAAAAAGTTTGTTGGAATTCCATTTTTTTTGTAGAGATATAACACATAAGTTCTATACTTGAGCATGTGTAATTGTAATAACAAGGATAATGATGACAGATGAACGTTCAGGTTTTTGAGAGTTCTGAACCACGTATTTCAAGCTCAGTAACAGTAACAGTATGAGGAACAGTAATCAGTATCAGAAACAATAATTAGTAGCAGTAACTCTATTTGAAACAGTAATCAGTAACAGCAACAGTATTAGAAACAATAATTAGAAGATAATAATAGTAACTCTATTTGAAACAGTAATCAGTAACAGAAACAGTATCAGTAACAGTAATCCTACTTAAAAATCCTAATTCAATATATTTCTGTTGAACCACTCCCGTGATTTTCAGAAAAGTCTCAATCTATTCTACTCATCATCACCCTTCCCATTACCCACACAAAGGCCTAGAGCTCAACCTATCCCAAACCAACGATGAAACAATCACAAGCAAGACCACGCCTACTGACACACCTTCAAGCTCCGCCTACTTTCTGATTGATTAACATCGTATATCCGAAATCTACCGGAAGATGACGGTGCTTTTATTCAGAGTAACTTGATTCTGTATTAACCAATTTATAATTCGTCACTTATTCTACTCTCCTTACTCCATAGATCCTACACAAATTTACAGTAACTTTATACGAAACTTATCAGTTCAATAATAAATCAGTTTTGTTATGATTCACCAGTTTTGCTATCTATAGAAACCACACACATCACCAAGAACCATAACTAATCAAGCAAGCATGAGAAGACACGTTCAATTAAATTATCGAAAATTACAATTCCAACAAACGTTATGTTGCATCTCTTCAATATTGGTAGCATAGATTAATGGATTCATAGATTATCTATTTCAAATTTGTATTCCTTTCAAAACCCTGACAGCTGTATAAATTGTTCACTGCCTATGATGGAGCGTTCTCAATTATTTTCATCAATGAAACCAGCACGTGTGAAAATTTTACATAGAACATGTTCCCCAGAACCGTTATTTTGTTGATAGCAGTCAGCTACAGTTTTCATTCATAAATGGAATAGCATCACTTCAAATCCTATTTGCGAAACAGTAATAATGTAGAATGTTGCAGAGAGCATTCACACAGACTGAAATTGCATCGGTTGGTCAATTATTCAGCCGTTTATTTGACTTACCGCAGACAGCGTATTCTATTAAAACCGCGCGTCTAACCACCTGTATGAGGACCAGAATGCTCAGCGTATGTGGACCATCATGCTTTGCGTATGTATCCCAGCATGCTTTTCGTATGTATCCCATCATGCTTCGCTCATATATCCCATCATGCACGCGTTAGTAGACCATCAGGCCTTGCGTTTTCAAAACCTAAATACTTTACACACATCTGTCTCTCACACACGCCACCATTTAAAACAAAGTGAACCTTGAAATTGAATTTTCATTCAATTTTTTACCTTGATGACATTGAGATGAAATAATCTGATTGAAATAAGTGTGGACGTTTACACACATGTCTTTCACACTCGCCATCGTTTAAAACAAAGTTAAGTGAACCTTCAAATTGAATTTTCATTCAATTTTTTTTACTTGCTACCTTGATGACATAGCCATGAGTTGAAATAATCTGATTGAAGTTAGTGTGGACATTGGCTTGCTTTGAAGTTTCCAGGCAGGCAATTAAATTGAATAACCGTTAGTATTTCGATTACAGATTTGGGATTGCCGATAATATTTGTATGCAGATGATATCATTAGCAAAACGATTCTATGGAAGAGATGACAGGTTTTTCATTTATTATAAATTTTGGATTGCGGATAGTATTTCTATAGCAGATTTTTTCATTAGCGGAACGATTTTATAGGAATGATGACAGGTTTTTCATTTATTCTCAATTATTGACATTTCAAACAAATGTGCTCCATCAGTTGAGAAAAACTGAAATCTTTTTTATGAGGAAAATCATGTTTTATCCAGATTTTCCAGGAAATTCATAATTATTGAGCTTTGAGAGAAGCCATTACGTACTTGGAGAATTAATTGAATTCATTATCGATAATGATTCTCTAATTTTTCCTCAGCCATTCGTTTAATTGGTAATTCTTGGAACAAATTCAATACATCTAAAGCCTCAATTGTAAAATCAAAGGCAAAGTTTTGACATGTGAGCTTTTGATACATCTAAAATTCATTGGAAATGATTTTAAAGCTTGATCGTTATTTTAATATGCCAGTTTTTTTTATGAAAACTTGTTTTCGATTTATTAAATTTGAAACATCCAGTAACTATCCCCATTAATTTGCTAGGTGGTTTATTGTAAATCAATTATCAGATCCAGATCCATAAGATTTTATCAAATTTCATAGTTCTGAAAATGATCCAGTTTTTTATTCAGCAATGAACAATCACGATAAAGGAATAAAGATAAAGGAAAACCATTGACTATTAATCCACAAGATCAATTGAATTAATAGTCAATAGATAGTCAATAGATAGTGAATAGATTAATAGTCAATGGTACAACACACAACACTAGCTCTCAAAATTGTTCCTCTCCCAATCTATGAAATATGTTCATGCCTATTATCACATCTTTTTAAATCACCGATTCCCACTTCGAATCCAATGTACTAGACAAATTTCAACTTTTGAAAAAAGCCATTCAAAAGCTCTAGACAAGAAATAACCAAATTATCAGTAATTCAAAATATTTGAAATCATTCTTTCAACCAAATTATTCTATAATAACTATGGAGATTGATAAATAATTGTAGTATAAAATCAATTGTAGTATCAATAGGAGTATAATCGTGATTGTGTTTTAATCACATTGGAATTCATATTGACAAATTGAGATTAACTGTCCAGTATCCTATAACTTTCTCTTTAGCTAGTCGAATACTACATTCAATGAGGTTATTATAGCTGACAACCAGAACAGGTAAATGGAACAAGCGATATCTGAATGGATTTTGAAGGTATTGGCTGCAGGAATTCGAACTAATACCTTCTGTTCGGCTAGCTTTGTTCGTTCAGTTCAGTTGGGAATCGATCTACCTTGTAACAATCACAAAGATTCGGTTATTGTTCTCAAAATCATATTCATCTTTCAGAAACAGGCCTGTTGATAACATTCATCCGACGAATCTGAGGCTGAAAACAATCCTAAGAAACTTGAAGATTTTCTATGGTGTTTGGAAAACTCGTATTGATTGAGTAACTTGATGGTCTCTAGAATAGTCCAGAAGTTTAACAAACGTACAAGGCTCTAACCGCAGTAAAATGACGTCATTTGACTAAACCAATTCTATGATTTGGTTCCCATAATTTTGTAAAAGTTAATAATACTGTATAAACAAATTTTCAATTTAATTTTGTTCAAATTAGTTAAGTAGAGTTATCTAGTATATCGAGCTCAATCTCAGTCCCAATTTATAAATAAGTTACAGTGGCGAATCTAGAATTTTATTGTGTGCTGGGGAGAGGATTTTATTTAACGAGGGGGAATTTGGTGAATGTACTCTCTTATTTTATAATGAAGCTTATTGTTGAAGTTACACTTATTTACTTGTATTATAAACTAAGACAGGGGTTCCCAACGTTTTTTAATCAAGGGCCACGTTGTTAATATTTAAAGGGCTTACGAACAAGTGGTCTGGGCTAGGAGGGATGAAAAGCGGGGGTGATAAATGATAAAAATCTAAATTAGAAATTTAAAGATCACAGGGACATTCTGCTAATGACCTTCTACAATTTGAATATATTCCCACATTTCTAAGTGTATAAATAACGTTCAACAGTGCAGTTAATATATTTTTCCTTCAATTTTCTATGCTTTTTCAACTGAACTGTTGACTGAATTCCATCTGAAAACTGAGTACAGTACTTGTTTTGTCAGTGATTCTCAATATCAAATGAGTTTGAAGAAAATGTTTTCAACAATAATTTCTCTCGCTGTACTCTTACAAGTAATTTTGTGATACGCTTGTCAAGACCAAGAAAATGGCTGCCTTTGAAAGCAAAATGGCAGAACCTACTAAGCCTACGATGAAGCACTGTGATTGGATGAGACCTCCCACTCCCTCTTTCAACACCGGAAGAAGCTGGCCAATGGGAGTCGAGCAGCGACAGTACAGCTTACCAGCTTGTTTACTTTTCAATCTGATAGATAGCGTTTGTGATACTATTTATGAAGTAGAATAGGCTCCTGTAGTAGATGTTAATTTGTACACTTTGGATAACATACAGAGCTCTTCAGAACTCAGGACTAAATCTTTTCAAGTGTTTTACGTCGTACAATATTGCTTATTGAAATAGAAACTTATATTTAACTTAATATTTGGGACATTTTGTTAAAAGATCATATCAACCTTCAAGAAAATTGCTACATAATTTTGAAACTTCCAATAAATTTAAGTAACAAGGCAAATATCCTATCACTAAACAAAAAATTATCAAGGTTTAATTTTCTGAAGTTTTTTCCTGAATTCAGGAATACTTTTTTTTATTTTCTTCGGTTTCAATTTGAGCAATGGACATTTTCATTACCCCTTCAATAGCTTTTCAATATGGTGGAATATTAAATAAGTCATGTTTTACAGGACCTCTAAAATTTTATAAAACACGCCTCAGATTAAAAATTAAGACGAATATTACAATACTATTTTTATATGTTCATATGTGGTTTTCTGTTTTGTATCCTATGTTTTCTGTGGAAGGATTTGCACATTCTGTCACGTACCACATTTATCAGTCACTTTTGATATAATTTATTGCTCTCTATTTTTAACTCCTTTGAATTATTCTACATAATTTTGATGTAATCTAAGAAAGTAGGATGAAGCTTCTACATAATAAACTAGCTACAATAAGCAAGTATATCTTGAGGACAGTTTATGGATATTTCAATACAAAACAGCCACTACGTTCAATCGCTGGATTTCCTTTAAAATTTACGACCGAAAGCAGCATCCTGTCCACAACACTGAAAACCGTTATTCATGTTTGATCAAGTGGTGGAGCCAATAGGAGCTCGCCATTTCCGACTGGTCTGGTTGTCCAATAATTTCAAATTTTAAAATCGACAGTCAGTTGGTTTTGGAAAAGGGTCACCGTGACCTGTTTGAAAGTTGGTTGTGAATTTATCATGCTGTTCATTCATTCTTGGTGACCACATTCCTATAGTGGTGGTTGCTTTTTCATACTTTTTACATTTCCAAGCTATGAATGAATCCATTTACAACTATTGCATATTTTTAAGGCTGTGCATCATCATAAAAAACTTTTTTATAGTGATAATTTTTGAAGTTTTACGATTTGAATACTAAGAAAATGAAATACATTTCTGAGGAAAAACACTGTTATGTTCATTAGTTTGTGAGATATGGACGGCTAAAGTTGAAATTTTTGGAACAGGTCATCTCAAAATCATGGAATTTTAAGCATACATGCTTGAAGGTATTGTCTATCACATGACATAATTAGTTTTTCAAAATATAAACTTTTGAGAAAAATAACGAATCATTAATTTTGAATTGAAAATTGAGTTATTTTGTGAAGAAATTATTTTCGAAAAGATTTTTCTCCAAATTTGATAATTTGAGAAACTAACTATGTCATGTGATAGACAATATTTTCAATCATATATGCTCGAAAAATTCATGATTGTATTTGCAATCAATTTTGAGATAAGCATATCAATCACCTTACTATGTAACACCACAGATAATCCAAATATATGGTTAGTCTATGATAATACTATGTGTTAAGGTTCCAGGATCAATTCCAGTTGACAGAACGGATTTTGATCATTGGCGAAGCGTGGTATGCTTATTTGGTGATGACCAAATAAGCATACCACGCTTCGCCACGGATTTTGATCACTGAACGGCCTCTCTCAAATGCCTGAAAAGTAGTCGAAATCTCTCGTCATCACCCTTCTAATTACCCACGCACAAGTCTAAACCTCATGTGAGCATCACCCCCTGCAAACATATTCTATGTATACAATAATCTTACTCACATATACAATCACCTTCTAGAAATGAGAATGAGGAATAATTAACGAAAAAATTAATGCAACAGATAATTTGTTGATTTACCTGTGAGTGATCAGTTAAGGTGAGGGCAGGCTGCGATGCTTCTTCTCCAAGGGCGACGGCTAGAATTACGACTAGTATACTCGTGATCAGGCTGGCTGTGCTTTGCATTTTAAATCCTGCAACAACAGAAAAATAATATTTAACAGTCGACAAAATATGGAGTACTTAATGACATCATAGATGGCAAGGCATTAAGGAAACTCCTTATACAGAGTGATCAAAAGATCCCTTCACAGTAAAGTATACCTACAATGCAAAATTGAAGTAATAACATCATAGAGGCCTGTCATTCAATAAGAAAATTTAATAAGAAAACTCCTTACGCAGAGTGATCAAAAGACCCTTCACAGTAAAATATACAATGAAATAGGTACTGTGTATAATAATGAATACAGTAGTATGAATAATAGTCTAATAATGAATTATTTGTACCTTTGTACATTCGTACCATTCTTGAATTCGATATGATTTGCATTATTCTATATGATTTTTTCATTCAATAGAATTCTTGAAAATGATTTCAATAATTGAAATTATATCATATAAAGAAATATAGACGTAGAGAGAGATACATTAATGGAACGAGAGATAAGGTAAAATTCTTTTATTCATGTAGATAACAATAAATATAACTGCATAGGTTCTAGATTACAAAAGTTGAAGTATAAGTAATGTTATTCTATCAATTTTATGAAGTTGAACTAATAATTTCCAAGAATATAAGTATTAAATTCTATATGATAATGTTAACAGAAAGAAAGAGAGAGAGAGATAGAGGAGAGAGAGTGATTGAGAGAGAACAGATATAGAGTGGCTGCCTTTATTTGCTTCCTGGGAGAGAGAGGGGGCAGAGAGAGAGAGAGAGAGAGAGAGAGAGAGAGATAGAGAAAGACCGAGAGCAAAACGAGGAGGATAGTAAAAGACAGGAATAGAAAAGGAGGTAATGACCAACAAAGTGGTCTGAAGATCTCAAGAAAATATCTCCAGGGACAGCAAAGCCAAAGCTAACTGTGAAATTGAATTTTTGCGCTCTGATTTCCTTGGTGCTTCCCCGTTCAAGAGTGTTGCAAGACATTTCCATCAAGAGATTCCAAGTAACTTGGTCTTCCAAGCGCATCATACAGTGGATGAAAAATAAATTATTATGCAATATCAACTTGAAAAATTTATGTAAAATAACAATAATTTTAGGATTTGGAGATAAACTTTTATTATATTTTCCATCAATAAGACTTGAAAAATAGGAAATATCATTCATACCTGTATTAGATTACCGACAAAAATACAACAAACAGCTCAAAATGAAATCCTTTATAGGTTGAGATTAAAATTTTCACGATTGTACTGATATGATATGTAAAATGTGTATACTTTTAAAATCTTGAAATATTACGACTCATTAGATGTAGCATCTTAGAAAATCTAAAACCTTATCTACTGATATTTGAGCTTGTCTTTAAATGGTTTGAGATGAATATTCTGAAAAGCTACCTGATACAATACTATTATCACGTGTATTTGCACGTATTTCCCCAAGTTTATCTCGAAAAAACCTTGAAGACTCGCTTTAAATTCAATTCATGAAACATACCTTTTAAAGGTACGAAATAAAATGCTGTCAATAAAAGTAAGGAAGGCAAATGATGGTACCCATAGCGATACTTTTTACGACAAAACATAGGAATCCTTATCGATAATAGTTTGTGCTCTTACTCTCTCGCTCACTCTCCATCTCTCTCTCTCTCTTACCCCCCTCTCTCACTCACTCTCTTTCTCTCTCTACTCTTTCTTTTCCACTATTCCTGATATCACCCTCACTTTTTCTTCCTTCCACTTCTTTTCTCATAATTCTCTCTCTCTCTCTCTTCATCTTTTCTCTTTTACTCTCTCTCTCTTTCTCTCTCTCTAGAGACACATTATTTTCAGGGTGAGTGCGTTTTCCACCTTATCGGCTGAGAATTCGAATGAATTCGCATTCTATATAGCTTTCACTTTTCTATTTCCCTAAGAATTTATCGATGGTCCCCTTTGGAATTCGGTTTCAAATCTTTCCGGAAGAAAGCTATTATTTTCAAGTAACGTATCTGTATTTATTGCTGACTGTACGTGATATCTGGTTTATCCATCTCATTTCTCCTTCAGAATAAAATAAATAAAATTGACCAGCATTTTTCCTGAGCGAGAGTTTTTGTTAGTTTCTCGAAATGCAAATTGAAATGGTCTTTATTTCTGTATAATTTTCAGACGGAGATGATACTTGTACTAAACGACTAGCGTAGTATAATCATATGCAAATATGATTTGACAATAGAAGAGTAGGCTATACCTAGTCTATGCTTGTACGAATATTATCATTATGTGGAATAGAAATAGGAAATACAGGCAAGTGTTGTTCTCTATACAAATCCTTACAGATCCTTACATACTCAGGGGCTTCCTTCTCAAATTTTGTCATGACTGCCCTCTTGACTCCCCTTAGAACCTCAAAGTTACCTACGGTTGAATAGATAAATTGAGCTTACCATTCAAATGGCAGGATGTCGTCCACACGATGCAATCATACGTGCAAATATGCATTGTATATCCGCAATCCAATCTCTTAAATAATCTATCAGTGTTTTTAATGAGCTCTGTTGGTAATTATGCTTATCATTTTAAAACGATCAATATATAAAATCCTTGAACAATTTAATTTTGATTTACAATATATCCTGGAGCAATTGCAATGAAATGAATGACATCTTGTATGGCTTTGTCTTCCCCTCAATCCTCTGTTACAATGTTAACAATTCAACATAACACAATCAAACAAAAAAAATCGTGTTTAATTAATGAATCATATTGTCAGATCTGTCTTTGGCATTCTATTCCAGCCCACAATTTTTACGTCAATATCTATTTTTTCAATAGTTGACTATGAGGAAAACCTGTTACCATCAAGCAATTTCAACTTCTCATTTTTTACGCGAGTGAATTTTTTCCAAACCTAGTGATGACTAGAGCTCTGTTATGTCAGTGCAACAGCATTTGCAAAGAAGGATGGATTTCCACAGTTTTTCCTTTCGAATGATATCGTGGAAAACTGTCGAAGCAGACTGGAAATGGCGCAAATTTAATGAAACGTACAGACAGAATAGCGCAACAGATGGTTTTTCCAGCTAGAGACAGGTGTTATATCGGAAAAGCTGCTATCCCACCTCGCTTGTTTACTGAACATATTTCAACCTGAAATCATCACTCCACTCTTCTACCAGCTCTATCCTTGTCTCTCTCTATTGCGTTCCCTGTCATTCACCTATTTTTTCTCTTTTTAAAACTTACTTTCTATTTTCCTCTCACTCTATCTCTCTACATCTTCCTCGCTCTTCCTCTAGTTGAGCGCCTCGATCTCTTTGTCTATCTAGAATTTTAAGCCAATAATTTCTCTCTTTTTACGGTGAATTGGGAAGGGATATTATTGGACATCCTTCTTCAAGAATTAATGTGTTTGAACTTTTCCGTTTGATAGCAATCATATCGTCGTTATTTATTTGTTTCAGGATTTCACATCATACTGTTTATTAGTTTACTTACTGTCGAATAATTAGTTGTATTATCTACTATTACAATCGAGTATACTTTCTCATATTATCTCGTACTTGTATCTAGTATACTTTCTCTTTCTTGTATCTCGAGCCTTCACCCACCATCTTTATTTAAACGACTACTATACCTTAAATTCGTAGTATTTTGTTTTAAGCTGTGAGTCGACAGTTTCAGCAAAGTTTGAACCATCGTTCCACTTAAGTTTAATTTAATTCAGTTTCAACGAAGATTGACCAATATGTGACCATGTTATCAACTCTGTATTTCAACACCCATTCTATGAATTTATGATTATTATATATTTTAAGGAATATTCAATTCCAATCCATCAAAGATTTATCCATCAAAGCTGTAATGTATAGTGTGATTTATGTTATTAGGATTTATGTAAACACAAATATACTTTCAATGACTGTATTGTCATATATAGTTGACAGGGATATTTTTATTTCTTTTCAATTTCTACATCAGTGTTTATGCATTGTTTGCACACTCCAATTTAATGCCCAATTTTAGGAATCAATTAATTTATATTTGATAACAACTCTCATCACTCCTGAATTCGGATTCCAAATAAATGTTCCCTTTCTCTCTTTCTTACTCCATCTCTCTATATCTCTGTATCGTATCTCTCTATATCGTATCAACATGAAATACGTAGAATCCGTATAACTCTTAAAACATACCTCTGTCTATCTCACTCTCTCTTCCTTTTCCACTCTCTCTCTTTATATCACCCTCTCTCTCTCTCCCATTGTTTCTCCCATGCTCTAATTTTTGAGGCCATTTGTTGTTGAGACAGATAAGAGTCGAATTTGTTTGTTTAGAAAGACAGCTGTTACTACCTGCCATTTGGATGGCTAAACTCATGCTAAACTTCACGCTCCCTAATGCATCCGTTTAATCTTTCGTCATCTCCTCTGTTATTGCTCTTTTGAACCTGAAATACCAGAGAATTTCTCACATATATGTTTAAATTCTAAACATTTGCCACCTCCCATAGAGATTATGCATGCCAACAATTTGTAATTGAATTTATTATGATTTGATATTTTGTATAGCAGGAACCTTTTAAATTGTCATAAAACAGCTGATTGATGTACGCTCGTTTACTAACGTTAAATCAGCTGTTTTCTGTCGAGTTAAAATAATCCTGCTATACAAGGCTTATCAAATGGGATCAGCTGATTAAAAGTACTGAATAAAAATTGGAAATATAGAGGATGGAGAATGAAATATTTTAAATGTGAAATTCGACTTGTAGTTGTCAAAACCTAAAATTTATTAAAACAACGAGCTACCGGTCTCGGTTGTTACACCATTATCAATCTCTGGTAAACTCAAACTGACGTAAAGTACAGCAGAATTTATACTCGTGACCGAGCGCTGTGATTGGGAGTTGAATGGCCTTTCAAGGTGAACGACAGCCATTGGCCCAGATAAGCTCCTCCCACAATGGGCGGTCTGTAAAAACGTCATTGCAATGGCGGTTCAAACAAGTAACTCATAGCAAAGAAAGGTAATAGATATTTACAAGACACAAATGAAATAAATAGGAATGCTTGGGGAGAACATTGTGGAATAAAAAATAGCAAGGAAGTTCATTAATAAACGAGCTTGGACCTATGATAGAGCTTTGTACCCATTCACTCATTATTTGTCAAAGTTTTTTAAGAGAAACGACATCAAAAATCACTTCTCTAACATTAAAAATAAATTTCCCATAAATGTAAAGTTTTTGAAAGCTTGAGATTATAAAAACTAAACACTGGCAAAGGCAAATAATGGGTTAGAAGTTTATCTCTAGAAAATAACATATAATCAGATTCATTCAATTTGACGCTTGGCATTAGATAGATGGATGATAGATAGAGAGATATTATTCTTTGACGCTGCTGATGACCGTAGAGTACGATGGCAATAAAATAATATCTCTCTATCTATCTATATATCTAATGCCAAGCCTCAAATTGAACGAATCTGATGATTCAAGTATTTTCTGGAATGATGTAAATCTAATGGAAGTTGGCAAAATTATGGTGGATTTTACCGAGCTAACCAATCAAAAGCGAGACAGCAAATGGCTACACATACAGTCAAACAACAAAAATGTTATTATACAGTCTCTTTAGCTTATCTTATCAAACTATGTTTCTACAGCTTTGATCAGTCTCAATGCTGGTTCTTATTTCAAAGCCTAACTAATACATCTATCCTAGCTCACAGCAATCCTATCCTAGCTTAGAATCTCATCAACTAAGTAAGCTCAATAGAGTAATAGCAGGGATCAAGGGTAAATAATCTTGGATATCTGAAAGGGTTTCGTACTAGGATTCCAAAACCCACTGGGACTTACAATGTCTTTTACGAGTGCCAGAGATTGATCAAGAATATGAATGGCGTAAAGTCCCTTCGGAATTCAATTAATTAGGTGCTGGTATTAATCTAGGTGAAGCTAAAGGTGATACGGGGCTCGGTTATTGTTATCTTGGATCTCACGTTGGTATCACCCACCTTTGGTTTAGGTTGAGGAATAATAGGGATGGAATGGATTTAAATTGCCTTCAATCTTAACAGACGGGAAATCTATGAGCTAATGAACTAATGAATTGTTAAGTACTAGATTATTATAGACTTACTCATTTTGTATTGCTGATTTGGCTAAATTGAATTGAATTTTGAGTGTAGGTGGTTAGAGACATGCTTTGAACTTTTCCATCAATTATTGGGAAATGTTTACGAGAAAGATTCAATATTCATAACAAGATGAAAGGAGAGGAATTATTGTAAGAGGTTATGCCTGAATAATTAAAAATAGATAAGTGTCTTACTGGGTCGGGTCCAGGAGTGACTTTGGGGGGATGGGAAATTCATGAAAGTTATACCGGAGGGGAGGGTAGAAGGGGGAGAAGATTTTAAAATATTACTGTCTGTCACGCTGTCAAGGACTGTCAAGTCCTGACTGTCAAGGCTGGATCTGAATAATGTATATACGTAATAATAACTGTCGAGAATGAATAATTTTATCAATTTTACAGTGGATTTGTTTTGTTCTTCATACTGTATAAGGCAGGTGATGGAGGAGGAGGAGGAGGTGGATGAGTAGGAGGAGAAGTAGGAGGAGGAGGAGGAGGAGGAGGAGGAGGAGCAGGAGGAAGAGGAGGAGGAGGAGGAGGAGGAGGAGGAGGAGGAGGAGGAGGAGGAGGAGGAGGTGGAGGAAAAGGAGGAGGAGTAGGAGGAGGATAAGAAGGAGAGATAGATGAAGGAGAAAAATGAGAAGTATAAAAAAGAACAAGACTATTAAGAGGTGGATAGGGAGTAAGAAAAGGAGAATCTTCAGGAAGGGCTGAAGAAGAGAAAGAAGAAGAAGAGGAAGAGGAGGAGGAGGAGGAGAAGAAGAAGGAAGAGGAGGAGGAGGAGGAGGAGGAGGAGGAGGAGGAGGAGGAGGAGGAGAGGAGGAGAAGAAGAAGAAGAAGAAGAAGAAGAAGAAGAAGAAGAAGAAGAAGAAGAAGAAGATGAAAAAGAATGAAAACTACATAAGAAAGAGGAACAGAAAAAGAATAAAGAAGAAAAGAAAAAGAAGAAAGAGGAAACTGGAAGAGTTTATACAGATAAGAGAGAGAGAGTACAGCGAAGTGTGAGACACACACCTAAATGAATATGTGCGCTCAGTGTATTGTAATAATGATAACGCCATTCGACTTCGTAATCAAACAGCATCTGATTGCCTGCCAACCAGTCTCTAATCGCTCGTCGACAAAATCACTTCGCTTCGTTGCTCTTCAGTTATGCGCGTCAAATTTGTTCCATTGTTGTATGTATTTCGCGCAAATCAAGATGTATTGTATGCCTTCCTTCAATATTCCCTGCTCTTAAAATACCCTCCTACTCGTTTTCTGATTTTCTTCTCATTCTCATCGTTTGCTCTGTTGTAGTCTACTGAAATGTCAAGTGTGATCCGGTAATAATCTTTCATATTCCTAGAACAATTCGTATCTCTCGAATCTCATAGAGGGGAATTAATAAATTAAGAGAAATATTATATCGTTTATAAGGTGAAGGTGAGACTAGAGAGTCTTATCTAGCAATGAACTTTAACAACGAATACGAGTAATGTAATACAATACAAATAAATTAAATTGAAAATTGAAATGGAAAATTAATGAAAAAAATATTTTCATATAATCAAGCCTAAAGAAATATTTCATCAACCCAATCGATTTATCTATATTTTATACATTGTTTTAATTTTCAAATTAGATCGTTTTTACTAAGTAGTGAGTTGAATCCTAATCATTTCATTGAAAGATTTCTTATTCCGGATGAAAATATCAATAAGCTTCTAATTTACATTTTTTGAAGTGTTCCCACTAAGGTTATCCTATTATATAGGGAAACACCCATTTGAAATTAATATGATTTTGTTTTGTAATTCACTTCTAAAAAATAAATAATTTTTTGTGATTAATATTACAATAGATATAAAATTATAGAATTTAGGATCAATCTTCAATACTATCTATATTCAACTGACAATACAACAGTGTCGGCCATTTGCATGAAAATCCAATTGAATTCAAACACCGAAAATAACATTGAGATTCGATTCTTTGATTGGTTCTCGTTGCAGTGATTCCCTTAGATAACATCATTTTACGTCGGTTACCTTAAATGCTTCAAAAGGATTTTGTGCAGGAAATCTCGTACAAAATAGCAAAAATTCTGGTGAGCAAATTGTCGGAAGATTCAATTTTCAAAAAAGGTCTTTTCAATTACTCCAAACTGACACATCCACACAAATCCATTACAATCTATCACAATGCGTATCTGTATGTTCAAAGTCGGCGATTCTATTTGAACTCGAATACAAACACAAACTGTCTGGGCGAACGGTGGCCTGCAAGTGATAGGCTATGCACGAATTTGCTGATGTCATCAACTTTATAACCGAGCCAACAGAGCAGCGGTTTCAGAACAATCCGCAATTCCATCTAGCAATTAGCAATTCAAATTATAGATGCGCTGATATTCTTTTTCAATTAAGAACTGTCCAGCCAGACCATCGTTAGGCATGAAGCTGTTGAAAAAGACAATGGGTCGTTGGCTTTGCACATACTACGAATCTCGGGATTTTTTTCGTTCTCTTTTATTTTCATATCACTTTGACCTTTCTTTTGACGCAGCACATTTGAATTATACCTCCAGTTCATACTCGACTCTGTAACTATTCGTTCACTCTGTAACTATTCGTATGGCATTTCTTACACTTTGTTATGATATCTAGACTGGAAATTCAATTTCAAATTTTGTTTATTTCTTCATAATTTACAAGAGTTTCATTGTGGTACATATAAAATAAAAAAATACACTTTACAGCAAGAACCCTTGTTACAACTCTTCCTAAATGAATTTATTATAGTCATTACAACTTATTACAGCTTTTAATCATGTTGAAAATGTTTTCAAATTCAAATATTTCATCTATACTTACCATTTGAAATATTTCAAATATTTTATAAGTAAATATTTTCACCACTTGTTAAAACCGTATAAAGCTAGTCCGCTTTGCAATGATTGCTAGACTAGAAATTAATTATAGTCATTACAACTCTTCATCTCTATTCCTCATTATACTTCATCTCCACTTATTTATTTTAATACTATTTAAAACTTATAAAACTTTATTTATTTTAATACTTATTAATTTCAAAACAGTCGTCAAGTCACGTCAGAGACCCTGAAATGATCAGGAGTGACCTGAAAACTCTGACACCAGACCTGAGCCAGCCAGGTTAAACGGAATTATTATTATTATTTCAATACTTATTTATTTTCGTCACTTATTCTATAATTCATCTCTATTTTACCCATTAACCTTTTCCCCCTTCCTTTAGTCGATAATTTCATCTCCATTTTCCCATCAACCTTCCCCCCCCCTTCCATTTATTCCACTAAACTTTTCTCATTGAAACATCTCCACTTCAAAAATCCTGTAACGTATTCATGATATTATAATATTCTCATATTATTATCTCCCCTATTGAGAGAATAAGTATGAGCATTATTCCCCCTCAGGGCTTTACTAACGTTACCTGACTTCACATACGTTTCCCTAACTTCCCTTGTTTTCCTTGATTTGCATTCCTCTCTTCTTTATGTTCAGCTCTCTCCTCCCACGGTCTTGTTATCTTTACTTTTATTCACTTTCCATACATTATTGTTCACCTTAATCATTTTCTAAATCATATCATCATCTCCTGTACCTAATAAATTAATTTTAAAATTACTCTCCATATATTATTATTCATCTTATTAATTCTCTTCATATCATCAGCTCCTAAATTAGATTCATCGCCCACGGTTTTTGCAAATTTTAGTAAGCATATTATTCTATTGTTGCTTTTCTCCTGATATTCTTCTCACTAAAAATCAAGAGTCTTCACACAGCTCCCTTTTTTTATTCAAATCTCGCCTAATATAATCAGCCACCTTGCTTTATACGTCATGACCTTGTGAGGTTTTTGTTTGTCTTTTGAGAAAAGATTCCTTTCAACAAATCTGCATGATTCAGAAATATTTACCCTCTCAGAGAAAGAGAATTTTCATTTCTCAGGAGGAAAAACGGGAGAGAAATGTGATAGAAGGTGTAAGGTTTGTAAGGAGGAAGGGTAAGGGAGTGAATAAAAGAAAAGGATGGGTGGAAGTATAAGGGAGAAAGTTCTGCATAACCAATACCTTTGATATATCTACAAAAGGAAATCATTGTCATAGAAAATGTAAATCATCCCTATGTTATTAACTGATGAATATATACTGTATATAATTTTTTGTCCACTGCTCCTGTCTTCTTGTTTAAATGATAATGACCGATTGCACGAAGGTAGTTTAGATTTAAGCACCGTAAAATGACATCATTAGACGTCATTTGTTGAAATGACGTCATTTTACGTCGGTTTTAATTCAATTGGTTGTTAGGCAATACGCCCTATATCTTTCAGAGTCTACTCTTCTAATACGGAGTAAATGAGAATAAATTCTAATACTGAGAATAAATTTTTAAACAGTATCTACTCGAAAGTATTATAAGTGGCTATAGATTTTTTCTATATTGTATTAAATTTCAATACAGTATCTACTCGAAAGTATTATAAGTGGCTATATAGAACTAATGAATGAAGAATAGATACACTTTCCTATACACCTTGACATAGAAAACCTTCTATTGCTAGATTTTCAAATGAATGAAAGAGGACTTACAATCAATCAATCATCTCTATCTAGATCTCATCAACACCTTTCATGAAGATTGATTGTTTTTTCCAAGTACAAGAGCTGTTCAAATTACAGCAATCAGATCAATAGTTGAGCCCTTTAGTACTGTAGTAGAATTTGTTATAGAATTTAGGACTAGGGGCCTGGCCTGTCCCCATTTCCCTGTCAACCCTATGGTAAGTTACTCCTTGAATGAACGCATCAGTTGCAAACACAATTATTTCAAACTCTTAAAAAACCAATTCTTAGGCTTTAGTCGCGATAAACAACTTATTGAATTAATCCAACTTAATTCAACATTCTTTATTAAACTTTATTCAAATTATCTCCTTTATGTTCCTCTGTTTGCTTATCTACTGACCTCTCTATTTCACGGACATCTCAGCCTATAGTAGCCGACAACTCACGCGTTTAAAATGCCCACCCAATCACCCTTTGTCACCTCTGTGTGTTGATGCATAGAATTGAATCCTTCCCGTTAATTGGACTAGTAGTTCTCTTGGTTTGAATGGATCTTGTGATTCAGACTCAGTTTCCATTAAACAGAGGTTTCCTTGTTCGCTGGACCTGTAGCCTATCTCTGCTGTGTCCTCAAATGTATTGTTGCAGAGCTACAGGTCTAACAGATTGTTAACTCGATTGATTTACTCTGAATAGACTGCATTGTCTGGTGACATCCTGCACATCAGTGGGTTACATGGTTGATGAATTGATCTCGATCGGAATCGACAATTGAACTCGATATCCTATGAATAAGTCGATAAATATTCGATGTTACTGAATTGATCTCGATGGAAATCGACAATTGAACTCGATATCCTATGAATAAGTCGATATAAAGTCGATGTTACTGTGTTGATTTCAATGAAAATCGACAATATTGAACTCGATATCCTCTGAATAAGTTGATAAACATTCCATTCTAGGCAATTCTACCTCGCCCCCTCCCTACACAAAACCGTATAGACTTGTATACAGAGACTGTATAATAACAGTGTGGTCATTGGTGTGAATGGGTCCATAACATTGTATTGGAATAAGTCGATAAATAAGTAGATCGGATTCTAGCCAATAACATATTCTTGCTTCTAACAGAGGAACAGAGCAATAACATCTTATTTTTGCTTCATAAGCTATGCAGAGTAAGTTGTTAGTAAAGATTTGAAATATTATGTGGAAGTTGATTGTTATAGTTACAATCGATATTCTCTAGGTGAGTCGACACGAATAAGTAGGTTTGATAGCATCCGAATTATTTCTTGCTTCAAAAATTGCGTATTGCAGGTTGATACAAAATTAAATGATTTTATTTTTGTTGATTATTATACAGTACATGGATATTCCTGGACAATAGGCTAGATCAAAGATTAACCAATCAATAAAGGTGTTCATTAGATTGTATTATCAATCATAACTTGAAATTAGATTATATTATTAAGATTGATAATCGAAGATATCATCAATGTTGACGATAGTCAAAGAGAAGTCATAGTCATCAAGCGAAATACTGACTTTGCAAGTATTAGGCTAGGCGTACACCGGTTAGTCAAGACAAGACGAGATTAGTCACGTTTAGTCACAGTAATTCACATAGTTGCTTATGAAGCAGCACACACCGATGTAATGACTAATTGGTGTGTGTTGCTTCATAAGGAACTATGTAAAGTACTGTGACTAAACGTGACTAATCTTGTCTTGTCTTTTCTTGACTAACCGGTGTACGCCTAGCCGTAGGCACGTGAAAAATACAACAAATAAAAAAAACGTGCTGATAAGTAATGGAAAACAAGGTATTCAATATTAAGGTATCCATTAGTACACCATAGAAACCTATCAAAACATAGAAAAACCTCGCTTTAAAAAGTATGCTCCTATTGGAACTCACTCAAACTGAGCTTTCATTGACATGTTCCTGTTTTTCTATTGGTTGCCGGAAAACGCTAATATAATTTCCTCCATATTTTCGATGAAAAACAAACTTATTTCGAAGCCAGGCACGTAGGTTTAGACACGATCAGTTTTCCTTTGAGACCGCGACTCGTAGTGTGGCATTCTCAGCATTGTTCGTTTCTTTCCCTCTACTTGGGGGAATTGAAAAAAGTTTTTCATTTCTCAAAAACAGAATTCGAACGCGTTTTGTTGGTATTTTTCTTGAAAGATTATGGAATTTTTCAGTTGTAATTCATTGAATAGTGGATTAAAAAAGTGAATAATACTTATTGAAAATCTTATGTTTAAGAGGTAGAAAGGATTCCCAACCTTTTAACTCAAACCAAATCACATAAGAGCTTTCAGCCCACAAACTAAATTGAATTATATCTTTTCTACTATTTCAACAACCCATCTTTTCTCGTGAGATATCCCTCTGAGAACCCTATTCTTCTTTTGGACTGACTACTTACTTTAATTTTTACTGACTACTGATAGTGTGTTTCGTTGAGATTCATTCTACTGAGAGTGTTTATCCTAATTCTAGAATAATGAATCATATCATTGTAACACCTTTCTCTACCTGTCATGTAAAAATTTGTATGTAAATTACATTGACACTTTGCACCCTCCTCACACCGATTTTAATATTATACTCAGGGGACTTGATTAATTTGTGTAGTCATATTCAAATGTATTTGTATTCTTTATATATGTATTTTGTCCATTATTGTTTCGTCTTTTGAGAAATAAATTTTATTTTTGATTTTGATTTGGTAAGTATCCATTAAGGAACTTGTATCAGAACTACTCAATCCGCAAATAAAATAATTGAATTCTATCCTCACTACTATATCAACAAAAATATTATTCTTCTTATCTACTATTTTAACCTCCCCATTCTTTTTGTGAGAAACCATTCTAACCTAAGAAACCCAATATTCTTCTGTTGAGTAACCTCCCTATTCTTTCCGTGAGAAAGCTTTCTAACCTAAAGAACCCTATTCTTCTGGTGTGAAACTAGCTTCCGTATCTATTGAAGATTGAAGGTAGGAAGGAGTACTTATCTAACCCACATGTTATAGGATAGATAGAGCAGCTTGTAGAGCTGTCACCTTGCAGTTAATAACGTTTAGATGCGGCACATTGTTATTCAGCCGGCGTTATCCCATCTGGGCCCCCGTCTATCAGCCATGTAACTAGTGGTCTTCACTTCACTAACTTCCCATCGATTTCTACTACCTATCATGGTCAAGTCAATACTGAGGAGCCAAAACACAGTGCTGCCTTCAAAACGCCCGATAAACTTCTAGAAGAAAAGTTTCAGTTTGAATCTTCAAAACTCCTTATAACCTCCTCCAATTTATAGGAGTTATGAAGATTCAGATTGAAACTTTTTCTACATTTTTCTACGATTTCTACAACCTATCATGGTCAATACTGTGGTGCCAAAACACAGTGCTGCCTTCAAAACGCCCGATAAACTTCTGGAAGAAATGTTTCAGTTTGAATCTTCAAAACTCCTTATAACCTCCTCCAATTTATAGGAGTTATCAGGAGTTTTGAAGATTCAGATTGAAACTTTTATGTACAGGTTATATTCATTTAATTATTGGCGAATAACTTTCATTTAACATTTCTATAGAAACGGTTGATGCTCTGTTGATTTCTTTTTCACATATGTTTTTTACATGTTATATACAGTATTTATGTGAAAAATTCAACAGAATATCACCCGTTACCATAGGGATGTTGAATGAAAGTTATTCGCCAACCGCAAAATTGAATTAATTTACCTATACATAAAAGTTTCAATTTGAATTTCTAAAACTCCTTATAACTTTGTTCAATTAACATGAAAGTTTGAATTTGAATCCAACGTCTCATGAAAATTTACAAAACATCTCTGTTTTCCTGTTTTACAGGTCTTGTAAAACAGGAAGAAGGCGGTCACACACTCAGAATAGGAAGAATAGAATAGACATAGTATTAGAATGAACACAGAATATATATTGTAAAGTGTCCCTTGAAGAATTACTTAATATACTTATTACTTATTATACAATACCTGTATCATACAAAGTTGAAAGGGCCGGCCGGTCAGCCAAAAGCTGAAGAGATTTGCCGCTTTGAAATCACGTCATTAACGGAGTCAATGCAACGAAAGAACCAATTAGTCGAAATCAATTAGCATTTCTTTGACGTGAAAAGTATCTCTAACTGCTTTATTATCTTCATAATACTGCAGCAATTAATTTTTATCAATTTTAATTTTATAAATCAACATACCTAATTCATGCATAATTATTTTTTATAACCGTCAAAGGGTTATTATTTTTATATACAATCATTATTTTATGTTTGAACTTCTTGAGTAGTAATAAAGGTGGTATTATGGCTGTTATCCATAAATACTTGAAGTTGTCATAACCACAGATTTATTAAAATAATGAGAAATTTGTTTCTGTTGTTTTATCATCATTAATATTGGTGGACTTAGTGAAAATTGAGATTGGTACAAAAGTAGAAACCAGCAGAATGTATATGAGTGCTGTGATTGGTAGTTGAATGGCCTATCAAGTTGAATGACTACCATTGGCCTAGACTAGCCACTCTCACAGTTCAAACAAGTTTTTATAAATTTGTGGTTGCGATAATTTCTAGCCTATTCATCCATTATATTCTTGAATGGAATTTAAATGCGTCTATGCTACTCGCGCAAGTTTTGTAAACATTTAATTTAGAGCCCAACATTCATAACTCTGTAAATATAAAACTTACATAAACAACATATTTTTTTCAAACTTTTTGTCAAAAACATCCCAATAATTTGAAATATTAGCATTGAACATAATACAATAAAATATTTTACAACATAAATATTCAAAAATCATAATTTAAAAATGAATCTTCAAGCATTCCTATTTATTTCATTTGTTTTTGTAAATATCAATTACCTTTCTTTACTATGTTAGTTGTTTGAACCGCCATTGCTGTGATGTTTGTAGAAACCGCCCATTGTGGGAGGAGCTTATGTCTAGGCCAATGGCAGTCGTTCACCTTGATAGGCCATTCAACTGCCAAACACAGCGCTCGGTCACGAGTATAAATTCTGCTACACTGTACTTAGTTTTAGTTCAGCAGAAATTGATAATTGTGTGACAACCGAAACTGCAGTTCTCGTTGTTTTATTAAATATGTGGTTTTGACAACATCAAGTCTTCTTATTAAATCAATCATCATTTATTGCTATAAAACATCACAAAATGTTGAAATGAACGTTGAAGAGATAATACAAACTTAATCTAGATTCTAGAGTATTCAGTATGGATAACTAAAGAAAAATAATTCCAAACCCTAAGGCTAGGCGTACACCGGTTAGTCAAGACAAGACAAGACGAGATTAGTCACGTTTAGTCACAGTACTTCACATAGTTGCTTATGAAGCAACACACACCGATTAGTCATTGCATCAGTGTGTGCTGCTTCATAAGCAACTATGTGAATTACTGTGACTAAACGTGACTAATCTCGTCTTGTCTTGTCTTGACTAACCGGTGTACGCCTAGCCTAAAATATTTTCAAACATTCATTTTCTTACTTATTATAAGATCGAATTTTATGAGGTTTGTATGAATATTCAACAATTTCTTACTCACAACAAATATACCTGAAAGTTGCCAAGAAATTTCCGAATGGAACAACGTGTATTGCTTATTGCATGATGTATGGGAGACAAGAGATGGTCCCTGTTGCCCACTCATGGTGGATACCTCTAACGTGTTTTGAGCATTTCATGAATTCATGAAGCTCCCCGGGTCACATCCATTTTTGTCTCGTGTGAATGAGAGAAATAATTCAGAGCCGCATTTTGTGAATTGCTAGCATATTTGCGTGCCTTTTCTCAGAGAAGTAACACGGTTTTATGCTTGGAATAGTTCCGGTCAAAGAAAATTGCTCACCATGCTCAAGGTCAGTATACAGAGTGTTTCAAAACTCCCTACCAACACTCTAGGGTAGGGCATTGTTCCTGGGTAAAAAGCATATCTAAATATCATATTTAAATTGTCGGGAAGTCCTTAGTTACTCACACAGCTGCCATTTTGTTTTTTACTCACTATTTCTTTTTCTTAATAATGGTGAATCATATGGAATTGCACCAGCATTTATGACAACTAGACAGAGCTACAAAAAAATTATGACAATTTTTGAAATTTATAAAACAAAATGGCGGCCATTGTACCAGTGAACTAGTATTGAGAAAAAACACTCAACATTATATTATTAGTGGCGAAGCGTGGTATACGTATTTGGTCATCGCCGGGTATATTACCTATAGAATGACCAAATAAGTACACCACTCTTTGCCACGGATTATATTCTATTATGCCCTATAGAATTGTTGAAAAATATTGATTTATAGAATTTGATTGAAATCCAATATGAATATTATCCAATATCGAATCAGGATATAATAATATAATGCAGAAAAGTGTAACCGATGAGCTGAAAGACATTCAGGAGATTGAATATACGAGAAATTGTAGAAATTGTTTCCAGCAGTTGAGAGACCGCTACCTTCAATCGATGCCCAAGGGATGTATTTCTAAGAGTTTGAGGAGGTTTTGTGCATAAGTTGCAATAATGTTTTCTGATGTCCAATTTGTGTAGTACCTGTCAAAACTATCTGCCAACTTCCCAAAGTCCACGTCAGTTTGAAATCAAATATGATTACCACGTCTGTTTGCGAAATATTATTATCTGACCTTTAGGCTAGGCGTACACCGGTTAGTCAAGACAAGACAAGACGAAATTAGTCACGTTTAGTCACAGTAATTCACATAGCTGCTTATGAAGCAGCACACACCGATGCAATGACTAATCGGTGTGTGCTGCTTCATAAGCAACTATGTGAAGTTCTGTGACTAAACGTGACTAATCTCGTCTTGACTAACCGGTGTACGCCTAGCCTTAAATGTTGTAATAAACGAACTAGACGTTGAAAATGATATTGACGATGAAGTTGGCCAAAGAGAGAACAAAGTTATATAAAACACTTTTTTTTGTTAAGCTAGGCGTACACCGGTTAGTCAAGACAAGACAAGACGAGATTAGTCACGTTTAGCCTCAGTATTTCACATAGTCGCTTATGAAGCAACACACACCGATTAGTCATTGCATTGGTGTGTGCTGCTTCATAAGCATCTATGTGAATTACTGTGACTAAACGTGACTAATCTCGTCTTGTCTTGTCTTGACTAACCGGTGTACGCCTAGCCTTTTAAATGTTGTAATAAACAAACTAGACGTTGAAAATGATATTGACGATGAAGTTGGCCAAAGAGAGAACAAAGATATATAAAACACAGTTTGTTTGTAAGGATGGAAGAAAGAGGAAGAGAAGTGAAACAGAGGAATAGATAGAGACAGAAATAAACGATAAATGTAGTAGTAAACCAAATAGATACGTAGAAAGGGATGGCTACGTCACAGCGTTTAGTGTACCGTAAAGCGTTCGCTATTATTTGCAGCGTCCAACACAGCGAGTCGGGGACCTCCCTTGGCTTGTACTCAACTTCACCCGCTGAGTTGGGGTTTCCAATATAGTTATAAATGTGTCCAGTCAGCATATCTATTTATAGAATTGGGATACTGGTTCCCAATCACCACTGGCAGACATGACTTTTCAATTTCGTCTCCTTATTCTGACGTTTGGGTCGGCTGGATTTCCGTTTAGTGACTGCATTAAACCGGCATTATACTGCAGCTATTCAGTGTAATAGCTATTTGGACGACTCAAGAGACTTGGGTTGGGTAGGCTGGCCTGTTACATTTGTGGAAAACTCTGATTTTTCGTGAGTAGCTGTAGTGGAGAATCAGTAGAATGTCTAGTTCACTACTATAGCTTTTCAACTTTGTCGTCACTCAACTGTACTTCCTTAACGTTGTTTAGTTATTACAAATTTCCAAATCCTTTCTCATCCATTGTACTATTGAAGTACAATATTATAATTGATTTTTTTCATGCCCACATAAGCTCTTAGCTTGTGTATAATATTATAATCTATACTTTCTAATGGAAGAGCCTCTAATGCATGTTTGCACATTATTCGTTTGAACTATGTCTAAAAAACGTAGTTTTAACTTGTTTTTAACTTGAAATCTCTTGAATATAGTTGGAATTATCTCATTTCCTTCCATCCTGAAATCTACGGTTTGAACATGGTTTTAACTGAGAATCCGCAGTCTAAACCAATTTTAAACATTTCTAAAACGTGGTTTGAATGAACATGATGCACACGGGCCAAACTGAAAAGCCATCACTTATAGCCTACTTTACTTATACATTACATTTAAAACCTCTCACTGATTACTCACTTCGTATCTAGATTGAACACATCACTAAAAAATTCCCCTGTTTCTCAACAAGATGAAAGGTTGACATAAATACTAGTTTACATCCCTCTTACCCTTACAACCTAATCATCAGCCCTTCAAGCCTAATACAGCCGGCAAGCTCAGAACCAACAAAGGGCCAAGCATGTGAAATAACTTTGTGATAGGATCTGGCCAGACTGGTCAAAGACTGCAATGACCAATCTATGTCACCGACAACAACAGCTATACCCCCTTGGGGGGGGGGAGGTTTACTTCACCCCCCAACAACATATCACATGAATGAAGTCTTGTTCAAACAAATATCGCCCCCTAAAGTGGTATACACTTGTGGGATACCCCAAAAGGGATACACTTTTGGGGGGTACTTCACCCCCAATCCTTTTACTAACACATCACGTCATGAATGAAGTCTCGTTCAAACAGATCTCCTCCCCCTCTCTCTTCTTAATATTTGTGTCAAACCTGTTGATCAAACCGTGTTGTGTCCACCCACAAAGAAGCTTTTACCCGATTATTATCAGCTGATCGGGAAAATTGTGGGAGGTGTGTTGGGGTTTTAAGGTTATGTCTTCTTACAGACTGCAGATAAAAGTAAGTACTACGTCATTATCTCATCTTAAGCTCTGTAACATCACGGCTCGTAAGGGGTACGGAGACTGAATTATAACAGTCCGTGGCGAAGCGTGGTATGCTTATTTGGTCATCGCCGGGTATATTTCCTATATGACCAAATAAGCATACCACGCTTCGCCACTAATAACAGTGTGGTCATTGGTGTGAATGGGTCTATACCATTGTATTGGAATGTTTTTCATTCCCGCCTCCGCCATACTTTTGCCAAATTTTTTATTTTGATATGGGTTTACAGACAAATATGAATCCATTCACTCATTTGTCAAACTTATTTTAAGAGATAAAATATAAAAAATAACTTTCTTCTACATTAAAAATAGTCTCTCAACTCTTGGAATTGTTTTGAAAGCTTGAAAAGATGTGAACTAAGACTGGCTAAGGCAAACTATTGTAGGTAAGAAGAGAATCACTCAATATATGATTTGCGTATCATTCATTTCAATGCAAATATTATGGGAATTGGCAAAAGTATGGTGGATGTGGCCGAGCTAACCAATCAAAAGTGTGACATCAAATGTTATTATACACTGTTATTATAAAGTCTCTGTAATTCAAACCACGGATACTAGGATACACGGAAGGGTGTATTTTGAGTAGGATGATCAACTCTCATTTTTGGTGACATTTTGAGTCGATTTCTTCCGTGAATATTATTTCAGTAACACCAATAATTGAAATCTACCAAAAAAACGTGTAGGCTAACTTACTGGTTTGACGATTATCTTCACAAACTTTCAGTTTATTTTGAACTTCCAGTTTCCAAACTGGGTTAGCCCCGGAGAGAGAGAAAAGCAAGGAAATTGAATTTGGAGACTTAAAAAATAACTGTATATGGAGTAGGCTCTGCTCTACCAAACTTTCCCAGCTTACTTGTGAGATCTCGGTAGACATTAATTCTGGAAACTTTGTTCTTGTAGTGACTTTTTCAGGAGAAACCCTCTCATATTACAGAAAATGTTATCTCTAGGCCTTTAGACTTCGTTATCATACTATTTTTCTTGAAGTAGTGTATGAGTCCCTAGTGTGTCGAAGACTTGTGCACTCGATTTAAGAACCAAGATGAGGTTAATCCAATTTCAACATATAAGACACAGCATTCTCTACAATTTCATGTTACATACATTATTTCACTGTGAATTAGTATTAATTTCAGTTGAAGATGATAATATAATTATTAATAATGAATCTTTTGATTATTTCATGTTTAATGATCTACAATAACGCTCTAATAATACTTTTTTATCTACAACCGTGTTATGAGGCAATCATTACAGTTGAACTCGAACCAGTTGCTTTTTCGAAATGGAATTTGAAACTTGTATCATAATGACGACTTTATGAAACGGATGCTATATTATGAAACGTTCCTTGTTCAATCTGATCCAGTTTTAAAACACTGGAATGGAACAGTTCCTAACCTATACGGCAAACATTGGAACAGAACATGGTCGTTTAAATCAAGGTTAGTTTAGATTGATAATGTAGATATTATTGTTTTTTGTTGGTCGTAGATTAAATGGTGTATGCAATGGTTGTATTTTAGCCTTTAAACGACTCTTGAGATACCTGAAAACAGCTTGCACAATTTCAACCTCGGTATCTCACTCGCCGTTTAAAGGCTCTCATAATACAATCATTGCATAAAGTACTATCTCAATAGATCTAATAATCTGATCTCTATATCCTAACTACCGACTACGTTTGTACAGTCTGAATCTCAATCAAACCTTTCTACATGCTATGACCAGAGAGTATACAATAAGAATAAGGTTTACTTCTATTCTCTCTGGCTATGACCCCCAACAGACTCTCGAATTCAATCAAACGTAACTTTCAATATCTACTGTATATTTGTATTTATTATTTATTTGTTTGTGTTAATTGATCCAATAATCTGATCTATGTATCCCAACAAACGTCTTTGTGACAGTCCCAATCAAATTTTCTACATATTACAATATTTACATTCCACATATTACATATTTTCTACATCTACATATTACAGCCACCGGAATTCAATCAAACGTCTGCGGTAATTTCGTGTTGCCCAACTAAATTTCGACCATCAATAATACGTGATCCGCTGATTACCCGTCACTATGTACCGTAAAGCTCCAGGTCAATAACCAAAGCTTCAGAGATGATCAATCACCCGCCTGCCTGTATAAATAACTCTCTCATATCGTTTTAAAGCATATTAGCTCGTGAATACACGCCTAGTTGCGAGGCATACGTGAGAGATAAGTGGCCTGTGACACATTAGACTGATATTAGGATACTCTCTCAATCAGCTCTAATAGTAAACAGAGTCCAAAACCGTAGAAATTTCAGTAATTATTGTCAGAGGGTTCAAACTCAAACGGCTAATTTGAGGTAAACGGCTAAATAGTAATTTGGTTTTCGACGGGTGATATCCATGTTTATTAGGTATTGGTGAAGGGTTTTCAGCTTGAATTATTAACGATGATAACATAAATGAACATTTACAGATGATTGGGCACAAAGGAATTGATAGAAATAAGGAGGATTGATTCGAATTGAACGCTTCCATTGTATTTTAGTTCAATTACGAGTATTTTTGCTTAATTATTATCGATGAATCATTCATTATTATTACAAGCATAAAATTACAATTTATTACAAGTATAAATTGAATAAACTTGTATAAATGAGATTTGATAGATTGGGGATACAGGAAAAGATAGAAATATGGAGGAATTGAATCCTACCACTGTATTTTGCTCTAATTATTCATTATTGTTGATGAACATACGAGTATAAACTTGTATAAATATGAGCATTAATAGAATGATGATTATAATAATAACGGAATTGATAGAAATATGAAGGGTTGGTTCCAATTGAACGCTTCCACTGTTTATTGCTCTATTAGAATGTGATACAGCATACAGATTGAAATTTTGAAGCCAAAGATATGAAACTATAACAGGATCTTCACATAGATGAAACACAAAACTTGGTTAGAATTTTCAACGATTACATTAACTTGCAGAAGTTATACTTATATATCTTGGTTATTTTACACCAAGCATCATAAAACTTACTTCAATAAAATGTTCCGTCTTCTTTATTTGCCTCTGTTTGATATAGTTTGAGAGAAAGAGAGAGAGACAGGGTTTGTGTGAGAGGGAGAGAGAGAGAAAATTAACAGAATGAAATTATAAACAGCAGAATTTAATTGCAACCCACAAACACTTCAACAGTGGGAAATAAACATCTTCAAATTGGAGTGGAGAGATCTCTTGTGTATTTCTTGTAGAAATAATGTGAATAAGAATAATTTTAGTGGTTGAACCTGCAGAAGTCATTTCATTATGTAAAACAGACTGTTGCTCCTATAGTCTGGCAACAGACAAAAGAGCCTCCAAAATAAGAACTCTACTGCGCAGAGAGAGCGCACGTTATGCAATGCAGCAGTTTATCTCACTCGCTCACTAGAGTAGTGGTACTATGTGATACTGTATCACTGAAGTGATACGATGCGCGAAGGCTCTTTTGTCTGTTGCCAGACAATATCATATATTCAATCCAATCTTTTTTGTGCTCTATCTACTTAGCGCAGCGCGATTGATCCGCTAGTTCAATAAAACTACATTGAATAGTAGTTGAGAAGGTATGTTTTTTATTATTAGTTTCTGATAACAGAACTATAAACCTGTAAAAATGAAAGTAAAGAATGTAATAATTCTTTTTTGAATGATAAACTCTACAAAGATTCAACAGTTTTGATAGCTCCAATTGTAGATTTATTTATCTAGATTTATTCTTATTTGGTTATTAGTTTAGTAATCATGTGGTTAAGTAACAAACATTCAACACTGCTCTTGGATGGGTGACTGATACAAAAATAAGGCGAGGTGGAACCTACCCGCAAGGGTCTCCCCACCGATAAAGAGCCACACGATAAAAAAAGTCTATGCCATAGCCGGTATTAGACTATAATAGTTCTATGTTATATATCATATTATATTATCAAATATATGATGATATGTTCTCTCAAAGACTATGTTCTCTATAAGAGAACATTATCAAAAGATATGATCATAGTTGAACTATTATAATTGTTCAACTATATTTGAATATTATAAAAAATTCTTCCTGTGCTGTAGTAATTATCCTTGTAAGTCCATTTATTGTCACTCATCTATATGTGATTTATAATCATATATATTTTTTTTCCATTGTAACATGTATTTGAGGCAATAAGTTGGTCCATTACAATTTTTTTGTGTGTTATTGTTATTGTATTTATCCCTTGTCAGCGCATATGCCACCTTGTGCCATATCTGTATTTTTCATCACAGATATTCAATAATAGACATATGAAATAGAACTATTAAAGTGTAATACCGGCCTTAGAGCCAACTTGAGATTACCTATTTCTTTGTAAATATTTCTAACAACAAGGAATCGTTACAGTACCCTTCAGTCTACAAAGGCCTCATGACAGCCTCAGATACATTGTCGAGCGCTATATGAATAGGCTAGGCTCAGCGGGACATCTTAACAGGATCATAAGGTAGAAGCAGCATGTGGAGTGGACTAGAGAGAGGATTGTGGCAAGAGTATAGTGTTCAGAAGCGAGAAATTACCTGTCAAATATCACACCCTACACAGGGGGCGGGGGGTCAACCAACAATATAGGAGAGCCAAATCTCACTGACGACCGTGGCTTAGAGCGTAGGCCGTAGGGTGACAGAAAGCAGTGGGTCTGACAGGGATAGTGATAAATAATGTCGGAGAAACTAAAATAAGGGAATTATTCGATGCATTTTTCATTTGATATTGTATTTTTGTGTGGGTGATGCCCACATGAGCTCCAGGCTTGTTCGTGGGTGTTATTGGTATTATCTTATCTCAAGTAAATTATTCAGAGAGCAACTCAATCTTCTACTCTAATGGTACTGCTCAATTAGGCTAGGCGTACACCGGTGAGTCTTGACAAGACAAGACGAGATTAGTCACGTTTAGTCACAGTACTTCACATAGTTGCTTATGAAGCAGCACACACCAATGCAATGACTAATCAGTGGGTGTTGCTTCATAAACAACTATGTGAAGTACTGTGACTAAACGTGACTAATCTCGTCTTGTGTCTTGTCTTGACTGAACGGTGTACGCCTAGCCTTAGTATGCAATGAACTTAAAGTGCGATTAATTTCGGAGAGGTGAGGCGAATCAGCAGAGGTGAATGACACATTCTTTGATGAAAAACGTGAATGAACATTTTGTTCCAGTTAACTGAGGAAAATCTATTTTTCATTCAATTGATTGCGGTATACCATTTTCAGAAAAAGAAGTTTGTAGATGCTCTTTGTAAATGAATCTTTGTTTGTAGATCAATCTTTCTCAAGAATTTAACAGCTTTGTTTTTCAGTTACCAGCTTCTAAAATAAGCTGCAATAAGCTAATCAGGAATACATCATTCAAACTACATTTCAGTAAATTGATATGAACTTAATTAATTCATCTACCGTGAGTATTTTTGATGTATCAGGATTCAAAACATCACTAATGTTACAACCTCTCATGAACCATTAAACCTGAATTTCTATAAAGTTATAAGAGAAGCAGGTTTGATTGAAATCTCAGCAGACAGCTTATCAAATCAGTTTTGCAGGTAATCCTGTCAGCGAACTTTTCTTGGAGCCTGCGAATTTCAATTATGGTTATGAACTTTCAGCTATCTGATCTGACAACTTGACCTCAGCTAGTTGCTTTTACCATTTACTGGGTCTTTGGAGAATCTGATCCAGTCATCTGGATGATACTAAATACTAAATGCTACTATAACTAATACCATAAGGTGGAATTAACTGATTTGATTTGATTTTCTTCCTGGTGACTCTTGAAGAGTATAGGAAATCGTCAAAGTTTTGAAAATTTTCGAAAAAAAAGGAAACACACATGTATTATTTGAATAATTACACAATCATCATCCTGTGATATTCTCGTCCATAAATTCTTGCACACTGTTATTTAAGTGAATAATAAATAAACTAACAATAAATATCTCATCATTACCATTCCAATAACTCATGCACAAGCCCAAGGCTCATGTGGGCATCACCCTCAGAAAAACAAAACAAAAACTACTTACAAGTTATTGTTATCCTGTTCAAACGGTTCCTGTCTTGTAGACTATCCCTTTCCGGCTTCACAAATACTACTAACCATCGTTGGCCCCTTTGCTAATTTGGGACCCGTTTTAATTACTAGTGTCGTGCGAAGCTTGGATGGAGTCGGTTGACTTTACATATGAGAATATATGCGGGCTATTTTAAAGCGACGACCACATCCTAATAATATATCCACCTGTTGGCTGCTTCAAGTTGATATCCATTGAACAAGCTAGCCGCAAAGTGCGAAAGAACAATATGGAATGTAAACCATGGTCCTGTAAACATTGTGTTTACTAAAGTGGAGTTCAACAATTTCAAAAAGTGTTTTCTAATATGCAATGTGATTTGGAGGACAGGTTAAGCCGTCGGTCCCGGCAGCCAAAGAAGTGATCGTTGATATTCATCTCTCATCATCACCCTTTCCATTACCCACGCACAAGCCTAGGGATTATGTGAGCATCACTCTCAAATTTATTGGATATGCTAGTCGTTAAGTTTGTGAAAGAACGATATGGAATGTGTTTTGGAGGACACGTTAAGCCGTTGGTTTCGGCTGCCCGAAAAGTAGTTGTTGATATTTATTTCTTATAATAAGCCTTACCATCAACCACGCACAAGCCTAGGGTTCATGTGGACATCACCCTTGGAAAGAATAATTTCGGCAAAGAGCGACTTTCCACTCTTTTAGTCGAGCCCCAAAACTTTCTATTTCTCATCAGCCTCTTTTCATTCCCTTTTTTTATTTATGAATTTCATTTATTTTATTTCATCTATTAATTTTTTCTTCAATTTTCATTCTATCCTATTTCATTCATTCGTCTCTTTTTTATATATTATTTATTTGTATATTACAATGATTCTTCTCTTCTTCAAACTCCCTATTTTGAATAAAAAGAGTCCTTTCTGTTTCTGTTCTGTTCATTCCAATCTATTGTAATATGCTCTCTCATACCTCTATTCGATCATCAAGCATTACAATCAAAACATTTAAGTTTATTTTATACACCCACATATCAATTATTTCCTTATAACAACTCAATAACCTCTTTAAAATCGGTCTACTATTCAGAGTTTCATGAAAACCTGAAATTGAACATGAAACACGAATTTTATCTAACATTATTGTCCTTTCTACAAATTAAATTTAATCAACTCTTTCAAATATGTCTAGCTTTAAAGGTACATGAGAAAAAACAGGAAACTTTAAGAAAAACTTTTCTATTCCTTTTTAGTCTCATTTTCCAACTTCTCCTCTATCTTACCTCTCCATTATCACAGGATTAATTGAACTTGTCAGAAAACAGCTGTTTCGACAATTTATTTATTTATTTAGCGTATGGCGTATGTCGGTGGGGAGACCCGAAGGTTGTTCCACCTCGCCGTGATAACCTAATTCCACTTAGGTTGTAGTTTTATGCACTTTTCAGAATGATTTAGAATTTTGAAAGCATTTCTTTTTGATACATAAAAGTCCAAAAGTTCATAAACCACAAGCACAACACAAGAACACGATAACACGATAATTTCGACAATCGATAATACTTAACCTACAAATGCTGAATCTCGCAGATTATTGAAAAGGTCTTTTAAAAAGGTATTCTTTGAAAGGTCTTTTAAAGACTTTAAAGGTCTTTAAGCCTTTGGTTTAATGTGTCAAAGCTGCGTAAAATCACTGTTTACTGATTGCCGAAACAGCTGTTTTCTGACAAGTTAAATTAATCCTGCTATACATCCTAGGCTAGGCGTACACCGGTTAGTCAAGACAAGACAAGACGAGATTAGTCTCGTTTAGTCACAGTACTTCACATAGTTGCTTATGAAGCAACACACACCGATTAGTCATTGCATCAGTGTGTGCTGCTTAATAAGCAACTATGTGAATTACTGTGACTAAACGTGACTAATCTTGTCTTGACTAACCGGTGTACGCCTAGCCTTATTGTTTCCCTTCGTAGACAGACATGGTCTACCCTTTCAGACACCATTCCACCCCCTTCCCTTCTTAACCAGTCTTTCAGCCCAAACTTCTATTCGATTAATAATTATTGGATACAGCCGGCGCCCTCATAGCGGAACTGTATGCCTCGGGGTGCTCTTTCTAATGAAACCGTCACCCCCTTGAGACCGGCACAGTCTTCTACAATTTTCCAATGTTTGCAACATATGTTCAACAAAAAGACACGGAAGAACATAATGTTCAACAGATGTTTGCAGCATTTGTTGCGAGAAAATAGATCCGGAAAACGTATTGCCAATAAGGACCTCATATCCTGAATGTGTCAGTCCTTCAAAAGGAGTTTGTCCGCAATATTTCACGGAGTACGATCTAGATTTTTGCTCTTTTTCTGTGGGAATGGGTTGGATAAGGTGAAAGCTAAATCAGTTGAGTTCTTCTTGTTGGCTGCTGAGATAGATAGAGCTTTGAAAAAATGTAAAACAATGATATTCATCAAGCATCTGTTCATTCCATATTCAACAAAATTCTTATTCATTCCATATTCAAAAAAGTTCTTTATAGGCTAATTATTTAGTTAAGAACCCGACAGGGCCTAATTGCGATCGTACTCGTCCGTCCGTTTGCACGATATCTAACGAACGAAAGATCGTACACTTTTAGAATTTGGAATATAATAACTTCATAAATCAAGTAAGAAGCCCATCGTTTTTCAATATTGGGTTTGAAAAATCAATCTTAAACAACCTTTGCGAAGGCCTACTAAGCTCAAAGCGATTCCCCTCCACAATCATCAATAACGTATCCTTTCAAGAATTATTATCTTAGCGAAATAAAGCTTATTTTATCAGAAAAAGACTATGTTTGGCAACCAATTTCATTTATTCAATTCAATTCAATCTAGTATAATTTTTTGTCACTATTTTTCTGTAAGTTTGTAATTTTCCGTTGTTATTAATTCTCCCCTTCAGCTCTGTGGAATATTCCGTCAGTATTTTTCCATAGTTCTGTAATTTTCCATTAATATATTTGTTTAGCTTTGTGTAATTTTCCATGAGTATTCATTCGTAGTTCTGTACTTTTCCATATTTGTTTAGCTTTATGTGATTTTCTGTAAGTTGGTAATTTTCCGTTCTTATCAATTTCATCCTTCAGCTCTGTAGAGTTTTGCGTCAGTATTTTTCCATAGTTCTGTACTTTTCCATTAATATTATAATTTGTTTAGCTTTGTGTAATTTTCTGTAAGTCTGTAATTTTCCGTTGTTATTAATTTTCTCCTTCAGCTCTGTGGAATTTTCCGTCAGTACTTTTCCATAGTTCTGTAATTTTCCATAAAAATTTTTTGTAGCTCCCACTGTGGGCGGTTCATAAAAACGTCATCAGCAATGAATGGCATAAGTAATGTTGGTTCATAGCAATAGAAATCAATAAATATTGACAATTGAAATATTGAAGAGAGGAGAAAATTCTTCAAGAAATCGGCGTGGAACACAGAAGATCTAGAAAAATACACTAAAATTTATAAAACTATGGAACTGGATTAGTGCTTTCCGATGCTTTAAAACGTTATAGCTGAAGAAATCTCAAAGTCTAAGGTCTATTCCTCTTTGAAGGAATAATTGCACTGCCGAGCTTTTAAGATTCCTTCATGTGATCAGTGAACTAATTTGCATTCTTGAGATTAGATTAAAATGCAACAAAAGATTTAATTCATATTAAGCTGCTGTAGCGTGTAAGTTTCTTTGTAGGAACTGTCTTCCTAGTTGGATAATTGAAATTTCAAAAGAGGCTGTTTTATAGCTGGTTGGAAGGTTTGTGATCTTGATTTAGGACTTTCTTGAAAACTAGACTCCAATTTTCTGTTTCAATCTTCCTCTTCTTCTTCTGCTTTTTCTGCATCATCGTCCTCATCCTTGTTTATTCTGTCCTCTCTCTTTCCTCCTTCCTTCTTGACTTGTTCTTTCATATTCTTATAATTTTTCTTCCACTTCGATTCACAACTTGTTTTTAGTTCTAATAAGAAGGATTCATATCATCTAGATCAAGCTTTGCAATAGTATTATTAGAAACGTTTTTCAAGTGTAAAAAGACTGATTAATCTTCAGGGCTAACATATCCGTTTTATCTTTCATTCTATTTTCTCTTGAAACGTCTTAAACTCTACAATAAAATGATATTTGAAGAATATGTACAAGAATAGGTTCCGTTACATTGTAATTTCCAACTCACTAGAAGCCGATTTCACAATAGCCAATTGAATTTAACCGATGTAGAATGACGTCATTTCTTCAAAATCATTTCTCATTCTTCTTTTTCTTCTTCTTCTTATTCTTCTCCTCCTTCTTCTTTTCCCTCTTATTCTTCTTTCTCTTCTTCTTCTTCTTCTCCCTCTTCCTCTTCTCCCTGGAAGATTGCATTTCATTTGTATCTTCATCATTGGTATTTTGCACCGCTTTTAATTTATCAAAATTAGATTTCAGCATGGTATCCTATCTGATCGTCACTTTACGACGGTCAAATTTAATCGGCTTTCATGCAATCGGTCGTCAGTCTTTCAACCTTCTCTCAAGCACTCGACCCAACATTACAATCAATTCTTTCCAATTGGAGCTGTACCACTTTCACAAAGGTACTCTCACTACTCTATCTGATCTCCACACTCTCGAAAAACCTCACTCTCTGCGTTTTAATTCGCAATTCAGCGAATTTCAGAGTCAATTCCAATTCCGGATCGTTTGGAAACTGTTTGCCAGTCACAGATATAGTATCAGTCATAGCCATAGTAATAGCATCAGCAGCTTTTTCCCTTGGAAGATTTTGCCTATAGATGTGGGGGGCTTGGTGATTAGTTTCTTCACGCATAGCCATTAGGGTTTTTGATATGAGGCAGATGAGCCACTTGGTGCCGAGATAGAGCATGCATACGCTCTCTCACTTGATGACACTTCATTCAAGCACCTGTCTCTCTTCTCTGCTTTCTCTCTAACTTTCTCTTACTCGCTATTGAACTCTCTCTTATTCTCCCTTACTATGTCTCTCTTCATATCTGACTTCTAATATCAGCTCTAGCTCTGATCTTATTCTCTTTACTACTTGTTATTCACTCTTAATCTCTCTTATTGTATCTCTCTTTCTCTCTCTTATTCTCCCTTACTATGTCTCTTCTCATATCTGACTTCTAATATCAGCTGTAACTCTGATCTTCTCCTCTTTTACTATTTGTTATTCACTCTTAATCTTTCTTATTGTATCTCTATTTCTCTCTCTCACTTGATCTCATATTCTCTTTTGCTATTTCATTCTCTCTCACTCCCATACTCTCTCATTTTCTACCCTTTCCTTATTTATTATACTCCCTATTATTCTCTCTTTATTCATTTCTTACCAGTTCATTCTTTCATTCTCTTCTAGATCTATCACTATCTTTCTCTCTCATCTGTAATCTACATGAAGTAAATAATCTAATATCTCAACAACATAATACAACATATAAATCTACAAAATTTTATCCTATTGAATAAGAAAGCACAACGTGTTGAGTCGTGTTTTTGACTTCGATATTCCAAAAATATATACAAAAATGAGTACTTTAATACATATTTTACACTGTAACCTAAAATACGAGTAGAAATTATAATTTTCTAAGGAGTTAACAATTTTCAATACGAGGAAAGATTCAAATCCACATTATTTGAGTATCAAGTTTTGAATTGGAGGAGATTATAGATGTTGCCAACTTGCTCGATTATCCTCTCGCTATGCGGCTTTGTTGTCAATATTAATACAATACAAAATTAGAAAAAGTGGTTAGGTGACCTCATTAGTAATCGTGTTGAGGCACCACGTGTTGAGTCGTGTATTTGACTTCGATATTCCAAAAATATATACAAAAATGAGTACTTTAATACATATTTCACACTGTAACCTAAAATACGTGTAGAAATTATAATTTTCTAAGGAGTTAACAATTTTCAATACGAGGTAAGAATCAAATCCACATTATTTGTGTATCAAGTTTTGAATTGGAAGAAATTATAGGCGTTGCAGTTAACCAACTTGCTTGATTATCCTCTTGCTATGCAGTTCTGTTGTCAATATTTGCTGTAGCAGAAGTCTTCAGTACTATTTATACAGCTTTCTTTGAACTTTCGTCACTCTATTGAGTTTTGAATTCTCATATTGTTGAGAACAGTATTTTCCTCGGTTCAAGGTGGGCCACCCGTGGGCCACTATAAGATCAATCATCAACTTCCCACGGATCGATAACATTTTTTGCATTCAAACCAAGACCCACACTTTCAACAGGCGTGAATGCACCTTATTTGAATGCAAAAATAACTGTTGCGTTGGTTTTTCGTGTGGGGGAAAATTGGGGAAAAGTGGGGAAAGTGAAAGGGTAGCGTTTGATGGATCACGTGACGATAGCAGAGGGTGGAATAAATCTTGATTGATCAGGTTGTTGGGTGAAAAGAGTTCGGAAAAAGTGGAAAGGGTAGTTCCTTCAAGTTAACTTAATGCAGTATGCATGTATTTGGTACAAGGTTTGGGGTCGAAAGGATGGGGAGTTTTGTTAGGAATCAGTTCGATTTGTGTAATATGTTATACAGCATCAGTACAGTATGGAGATGATATTGATTATTGAATATTACACTATTGCCAATGGCAATTGTTCACTTTGATTGGACTTTCCACTAAATAAATAAATAAATAAATTATTTATTTTCCAAAACCTATATCTATTACAAATACAAATTCAAAAAATATTTACAGTTAATTTATTATACAAATATCACTACCAATGATTATTGTGATTATTGTGATTATTTTTGATGAAGGGACTTTGATTTGATTTGAGCTGAAACATGGAATAATGATTGTATATGAGAATAGGTAATTAAACTGTCCAAAAAATATGCATAAGTTACGTTAATTTATAAACTGTTAAAGTATTAGATGAATATCAATTGATTGCTGCATTATCATGCGGTTTCCTTACCCACAAGCATTTACCCAAGTGAGGAACCTTCTCCAAATTATTGATGTATTTTTGATGTAAATTGTTTAAGAAGAAGAATAAAAATAATTTCAATTTCATGTAGCAATAATAGAACTATTCCTGATGCTCTCTTTTCACGTCAAATGGATATTAATTTATTTCAAATTCCCCGAAATCTTTTCGATATCCTCCCAGATAGTAATTGATTTCAACTTAATATCCACCTGACTTACAGCACTTCAAAAAAATGATAATTTCTTGGATTTTTCCATCAAATTGTGGCTAATTGATACGAAACGAGTTAATCTGCAACGAAATGACACCCAATCCAATTCTAACGAAGAGACTCCATCCAACGGCTGTCTCCCTTAATTTATTTGAGGGCGAGAGGTGAGTTATAGCGCTTTAAATTCTAATGAACACTAACAGCCAGTTAGTTTTAATTTGCTCGTCTTCTAGTTGAGCTGTGCACAGCTATTAGGCGCTAAATCACTTGCTCGATTACTAATTACTCGTTTAGGAGAGTTTACCGCGTTTTACACCACAGCGGGTTACACTCTGAGTGGGTGGTTTTTGTGCAGCACTGTAATAAATGGCGCCCCTCAGACAGAAGTGGGGTTACTTTACTTTTCTTATTCAATATGAATAACTATCCCAATAAGTGGGGTTATTTTACTTTCATTTAATTTGACGCTTGGCGATCACTAAACAGCTGATGTTACTCAGCTTTGACACAATACTTAAAATCTACAGTCGCTGAATCTCGCAGATTATTGCAAAGACTAAAGGTATTTTGAAAAGATCTTCTTCAAAAAAGTATTTCAAAGACTTTAAAGGTCTTTAAGACTTTAAAAAGTGTTTGGATTATTGTCTCAAAGCTGCCTAACATCAGCTGTTTGCTGACCGGCAAGCGTCAAATTAAATTAATCGCACTGTAAGTTCATTGCATACTAAGGCTAGGCGTACACCGGTTAGTTAAGACAAGACAAGACGAGATAAGTCACGTTTAGTCACAGTACTTCACATAGTTGCTTATGAAGCAACACACACCGATTATTCATTGCATCGGTGTGTGCTGCTTCAAAAGCAACTATGTGAATTACTGTGACTAAACGTGACTAATCTCGTCTTGTCTTGACTAACCGGTGTACGCCTAGCCTAAGCTGTGTTTTGATCCTACGAATGTCCAGAGTCTATCCGCCTTATTCCTGTATTGAATTACTTCTAAATTTCTAAGAAACAAAAATAATAGAATAATTACTGCCTTTATTTTTTACCTAGAATGGTAATGTCCAGTGCTTACCTGCTTTTTTTATTTATTATTAAATGACGTTTCAATTTCTATGAAACAAAAATAATAGAATAGAATTCTTCTTTTACCTAGGAGAGCAGAGTTGGGGCTTAGTTTGCCCCTCAATGAAGAAGAGAGAGTTTTGGCCATAAAACAGTTAGAAACAGTCATAGATCAGCATTCTAGCGAGAGCAGGAAATCTCATCCCTCACCCAACCATTAATGACCCCACAAGCAACTAATTACGGTACATGTGTGAAGTGCTACATTTGAAACAAAGTGACCTAAACGATCACCATGACTATTCATCGGTGCAGATCCCGCCAAAGCTTACATGTACAGATGACGGTGATCAATAATTCATGACAAAATTACACATTCAGATCATACATGTGGTGCTCCTGAGCTTTGAATTTGCCACTACGTCAAAACCAGACTGAAAGCGACGGTGCCGACATCTATTAATGCCAGAAGGTTTCTGAAGTTTATGGTACGATTGTTATCATGCGCAACATAGATATGTTGGAAATACGATGTGAACCACACAACTAGTTACACCATGCATAAATGGACAACATAACTATAATCGATTTATTACAACAGAACTAAGCTAGGTAGGAGCGAATCCAATAAATGGATGACTGTTCAATCCATACTTAATCGTGCTGATGACAGTAATTAATTAACTGATTCGCTAATTAACTGCTATATTGATAACGGTTATTGTTAGGATTCCTGTTTGTCTTGTTCGTTTCTATTGTAGTGGATTTAGATTCAACACTATCCAAATATATTTCAGATGAACAAATAGTTAGGGAAAAATATCTGTTTTAGTAGGTAAAACTTTTGGTGATCGTTGAGTGGTTTAGATTTGAGATAAATGGATGGTCAATTTTTTCTCAAAGCTGGAAAAATTGAGAGGAAAATAACCGAATTGTTAATACTTTCCAGAGTTGCGTTAATTGTGGGGAAGAGCTTGTATTAAGAATTGGCAATAGACATATTTTGATAATATGATTTGAAAGTTCAATATTGGTTAATACACTGATAGGATAAGATACAATGAAAGATTGTGGATGTGAAAGTGAGTGGATGTTTTGGAATGAAAATGTTTTTCAAGTCGAAATCAGTATAAAAGCAAATACGATGAACATGATGAATGAACTTTGTGGAATATAATTTAATGATTTTTAATTGTAGTATACACAAATTGTCTGAGAACGTTTAAATGAATCATCAGATATAACTCCAATCGGCCGAATGCACGAAGTCAATTGAATGAAACCACTGTTGAAAAATCATGTCCAATTTGAAAGAACCAATGCAACTATTGAATTAAAGCCGTATAATAATGGTTTTTGTGTAATCAGTCGTCTGGTATAGTTGACAAAATAAACAAAAGAGGTAAAATATCGAAATTCTAATTCTCAATTAGAAAATTATAAATAGAAGTGAAGTAATTTCTTTCTGGATTTTGGAGAAAGAATTACGAAAACAATAAAATTAAAGACGACTTTAAGTAAACAAAATTGTTCTTGAAGAGGTTGTTAGACGTAATGAATAATTTAAACGTGGTTTCCATCATCAGGGATTTGAAAAGGCAGAAAGGTTCTAAAAGAGGTTACGCTTCACTTCCATGTTGTTATAAAGTTTTTGAAGGCATAAGACAATAAGTTAATTACCAATTGGAAGTGGTTCATCTCATGAGGGATTTGAAGAGAAATGAAAGAAGCTTCAAAAAAAGGCATGGAAGATTTCAAGCTTTATTTTCGTGTTGGGATAAGCAGTCCAGTCAACCGTCAAAATTATTGAATTTCAACTTATTACCGCATTAGAAACAAGAAATTAGGGGAAATGTCTGAGAAGACAAGGACTCAGTACGAAATAAAAGAAAAAAGCGGAAAGAAGAAAGAGGTACAGGATAGAAGCTGAGAAAAAAGGAGGAAGGATAGAAGAAATGAAGGATAAGAAAAGAAAGACTGAACAAAATACTATAAGTACACTCCATTTTGTGTTTCAAATCTCCAGGGAAAAGGGAAGCCAAACAAGAAGAACAAAAAGGAGTGTTATAGGAAGGAGAGAGAGAGAGAGAAAAGAGAGTGAACGATTTAAGCATAACGCGCTCTTCATTTTCCTGAAATGTTTTAAACAGAATACCTCTTGTTCTTTTGGACCACCAACAATTCCCTCATTCGGTTTCCCCGAGATGGTTTCAGCTATCTGAAACATTTCTACTCTGATTTCGTGAAGTAAACTCTCATTTCGGATCTTTTGTGTTGGACTGCCTTCCATCACTGAAAGCAGGCCTCGAAATGCTTCCGACATTAAACAAGAATCTGAAACGTTCCGTTGTGAGCTGATGAATTTGGAGAAATATTTAGACGTTGCAGAAACGGTTTGTGGAAGCAGAGGACGAAAGAGATTGAAGAGAAAGGAGAGGAAGAGGAGGGAATAGAAGGAGGCAGAGGAAAGAAGGGGGTAGAAGTAGGTGGGAGTGGGGAAAAGTGAAGGAAGAAGAGAATGAGAAGGAGGAAAAGGAAGAAAAAGAAGGAGGTAGAAGAAGGTGGAAGATGGGAGAAAGAAGACAATGAGAAGCAGGAAAAGGAAGAGGAAGAAGAAAACGAAAGAGGAAAGTGAATAGGGAGAGAAAATGGAAGAGAAATAGAGGAGGAAGAGAAGAAGATAAACATGTGTAAGCATCAATGGTAGATCATGATAGAAGCGGGAAAAGGAAGAGGCAGAAGAAAAAGAAAAAGGAAGTGAATAGGGAGGGAAAATGGAAGAGAAATAGAGGGGGAAGAGAAGAAGATAAAGATGTGTATAAGGGGGAAGTGAAAAGTAAAAAAGGAGAGGAGAAGGAAGAGAATGAACAGAAGGAGAAGGAAGAAACAAAGATGAGGGAGATATAGAGGAAAAGAAAGAGATGGGAAAAGAGGAAGAGAAGGGAGAAGTGAAATAGAGGAGGAAGAGGAAGAGAAGGAAAAAGAGAAAACGAAAGGTAAAAAGGAAGAGAAGAGTGAAAAAGAAGAGGAGGAGGAAGAGAAGGAGGAGAAGGTAAAGGAAGAACAGGAAGAGAAAGATGTGGAGGAAAGAAAGGGGAGGGATAAGAGGAAGAGTGGGAGGAAAGGAGTAGAAGCGGAGAGAAAGAAAGACAAGGAAGAATAGAAAAAGAAGGGTAAAGAAAAAGTAAAGGGTGAAAGACAAGAGTGAGAGGAGGAGGAAAGGGGTGAGAAGGGGAAGAAGAGAAGGAGGAAGGGGAGGAGAAGAATAAATAGGAGGAGGTGGAGGAGGAGAAAGAAGACAGGAGTGGAAGAAGATTGAAAAGTAGAGGAAACATAAAAAATAAAATTGAGGAAGATATCCAATTGAAGAAAATTCAGATGAAGGTTGAAGTTGACGAAAGGAAGAAGAAGAACAAGAAGAAGAAGAGCAAGAAGTAGAAGAAGAAGAAGAAGAAGAAAAAGAAGAAGAAGAAGAAGAAGAAGAAGAAGAAGAAGAAGAAGAAGAAGAAGAAGAAGGAGGAAGAAGAAGGAGAAAATTGTTAGACGGGATGAAGATGTACTTGAGGTGATATGGAATGGAAATGAAGAAGGAAATAAAGTAGTAGCACAATAACGTGATTGAAAAGGAAATGATGAAAAGGAGGAAGAGAAGGCGAAAGAGAATAAACAGAAGGTTATAGAATAGTAAGAGAGGAAGGGAGTGAATGAAGAAAGGAGTAGATAATGACAACGATAAGCGTTCAGTTGAAGTTGAAGGAGATTATGAGATAAGCGAGACTGAGAGATAAGACAAGATGAAGAGTTGAATGGATGACTCAGTGTCATTCATTTTTATGTCTCTGACGAGAATACGAGTTATTTTCCTCTCTGACGTACCAAAAATTTAGTAAAGAGATGGAGTTGCTAAGAGTGGGTGAGAATTTCTTCAATTCATAGAACCTTACTCAACACTAATAAATATTCAACACTGATAAGAGTTAATGAAAATGAAATGTATTGATAACAATTAATTTAATACAAGATTACAAATAATACAAATATATTTAGTAGAACTTTCTAGTGTTACATCTTTATATTATAAAAATTAAAGATTTTTACTTCTATTTCCACTTGCATTGTAATTCCATGACTTGGTAGATATTTCTCGAAATGAAGCAAATTAATTCAAATTCAAATGTAGTGTTATTGAGTTAAAATCATATTGATTTCCAGTAATCCAAGAAGAAATTCTTATATTACTTTTCTTAGAGAATGATTTTTATTTTTCAATAATTTCGCATTGAAATTGATGTTTAGGGCAGTTCAGTCACGTGGACTATGAACGTCATGATGAGTGAATATTATTTGAAATTTTAATATTATACATGTATTTTCAATGATATTATTTGAAAATATCACATTTCACAGTGGGTTGAATGTTTTTCATCTCTAAAGATTGAATAAAAATCCAAAGGAAACTGTTAAGTACATCTTAATAGTTAGCACACACCTATGCAATGACTAATCGGTGTGTGTTGCTTCATAGGTAACTATGTGAAGTATTGTGACTAAACGTGACTAATCTCGTCTTGTCTTGTCTTGTCTTGCCTAGCCTTATAAATCATTGGGACAGGCGACTAGCTAGTATCATTATGCCATGTGATTGACTGTAGATAATACAAAAACATTCCTGTATTTCCAAATCTAATCAATTTTGTTACAATGTTCTTTGGCCAGTTCAAATATCTCTGTTCGCCATTTTGACTAAATTTCAACACCTCTTGTTCAAGATCCTTGTGTGGTTATAAAGATTTTCTAGTTTTAAGATGAAATTCAAGATAGGTGCCATCTGATTTCAATCAGATGTGCATAGATTGTACTGCACCTAAGAACTTTGAAAGCGTTTGCAACCACCTTCCTTCTTGTTAGCACACTATGGAATGTCTGATTAATCTCTTTTCTGAATTAGCTCTCAACATGAATGATATCTAAGTTTGAAAATGTGCGAATCAAAACACATTTCTGTGTAAAATATAGCAGTAGAACTGAAAACTCAGCTCTTTTGAGGGCTCTGACCTGATGAACTGGACTACTAAGAGCTTAATGATAATTTCCCAGACTAACTAGACTCTATGACTTTAATGGACTCAATAACCTGAAAACCCTCTGAAAAGGTACGGTTTGAAACACCCTTTTTGTTGATAATAACTGAAGAGATAGTTGCAACTATTTACTCATTACTCTAGTTGAAACTGGAGTTCTATTCAGCTTGTCCGATTTCAAATGAACCATACTGCAAAGGTTTGCATGATTAATCCACATTTTGAATACGCCTGCAATCATCATCAAAAACATCATATCTGAAGATCAAAAACCGAGTGGACTTTATATCTAACTGTGAAAAGCGAGACTTCTCATAAAAGATTAGTGGGTGCGTCAACATCATCATCATTATTATCTTTATCTTCTTCTATCTTCTTCTTCATCTTCTTTCTTTCTTCTTCTTCTTCTTCTTCTTCTTCTTCTTCTTCTTCTTCTTCTTCTTCTTCTTCTTCTTCTTCTTCTTCTTCTTCTTCTTCTTCTTCTTCTTCTTCTTCTTCTTCTTCTTCTTCTTCTTCTTCTTCTTCTTCTTCTTCTTCTTCTTCAACTCCTCCTTCTTCTTCTCCTCATTTGCCTTGTCATTTTCCTCCTCAGTTTCGTCCTCCTTCTTCTCCCCTTTCTCATTCTCTTCCATCATAATCATCATCATCTTCTTCTTCTTCTAATACTTCTTCTTTCTTCTTCTTCACTTCCTCCTCCTCCTTCACCTCCTCCTCAACCTTTTTCTTCTCCTCCTTCTCCTCCTCTTACTCCTTCGCCCCTTTCTCATTCTCTTTCATCATAATCATCATCATCATCATCATCATCATTCTTCTCACTTACTAATTTTTCTCCTAATCCTTCTCTTTTTTCTTCTATTCCTTATCCCTTGCTTCTACTAGTCCCCTCCTTCTCCTTCAACATCGCCATTATCATCATCATCATCATCATCATCATCATCATCATCACCATCATCATACTCATCATCTTTTTAATCTTCATCATCATCATTTTGCTGTCGTCATTATAAAGATTAGTACAATAATCTACCCTTCTCCTCATCACATCATAAGACTTGTCATTCACTTCTCCAAGCGCCAACAAAGTAATAACATCTGAAACAACGTATACTGGTTGCTAAGCAACCGAAAAGAAGCCCGTGTCATTCATTCAAGGCGACAAGATACGAATTATTGAAGACGTCGCGGATGACTAATGACTAAAAGCAGGACGCGAGGCTACATTGAGTACAAAATACAAGACACGGTGTTGTTATAACTGGAGACTTGATTATCACAGGTAGGCTATACTCGTTTATAATGAGAAGTGATCCTTTTTACAACGTTCTTTGAATAAATCAGCAATTTATTGTAACTTATCCACTTCACAAGACTTCAATCTGAAGAGAAGAGCGTTTGTCAAATTCATAATCATAAAGTCCATTTTGAATGTCGAATATCTAATCGTTGTCGTTACTGTTTATTAGTTGCAAATATTTTAGTTGATGGATTGTAGAATAATGAACTCCAAATACAGTAATTGAAAGTTAGAGATTGAATTGAATTGAAATATTTTTATTCTCAAAAATAACAAGACAAAATACATACATTTCAAAGAAATATTGACAATACATAAATATACTCCTCACCTAGAACGAGTCTGTGTTTGAGGAGGGTCGTTTGTAATATTACAAGAGCCTTAATTATTACGAGAGCCTTAATACCCTAAAAAGATATAAGATGATGATCATTATACTGTATAAAGGTAGTCATAGTAAAGATAGTTAGTCACTATTAACAGATTGTCACTATACAAAGATAATCACTGTATAAATATCGTCTCAGTAAACTAGTCGATTCAATCAGGCTGAGTTACCAATTCACAACAGCGATTGACCTCCTACAATAAATGTTTCAAATTCTACCAGGACTTCACGGCCAGTAACTTTATTACTTTCCACTTTAAGGTGTTAGGGAAACATCAAGAATCAACCGACACATTGTTTAGAACAATGGAGCGCCCATCAGCATTTTCAAGGGTGAACCTCTTGAAGACGTCACGGAAAAGCAGGGACGAGGAAATAATATTTCAGACAATAGATAGTGATAAGTCTCGGGACGCCACAGTTTTTAAGGTGATTAAAACCTGCAGCTGCTGTCAAGACTACGGGAAACAGAGCGCTCTAGCGGTGAGAACTGGAAGTTAGTAAGAGACACAGCCCCGTCTTGTTTTAATTGTCGTCGACTCGACGATATTTATTATTTTAATCTCTGGAGCACAGTGGAACTTTGAAAAGTCATTTAGTTTAATAGCTGACACGCGTTGGCAGTTTTCCGAATCGAGTTTTCCCTTGCTTAAAAGTTTTTCGGTGCTTATTTGATGCTGAGTTTCTGAGTCTAGAACAGCTCAATGTCGTGTTATCGCATCTCTCAGTGCATTTGCAGCCTAAAAGTTTATTTTCCCGGTCTTAACTATGGTTTTTCTTTTTTCCAACTATCGATTAATTTCTTATCCTCTTACCTATTTTGTTTATCTTATTCACGAAGAAGAACTCTTGTGCATTCTCAATTCACTAACTATGTAGCGTGTTCACAATTGAATTTTTTATCCAATTTCATTCAATAGAATGACTTTGACCAAAATTTGATCTTTTGACACCTAAGTTACATTTGAAAAACTTGTTACAAGCTTTTTCATTTGAGATATTCTAATAAATATCATAATATCTTGCTCTAAATGCTCTATTCTCTACACAATACAGTGTACAGAACTGATGGATTCATTATTCGTACTAAAATCTTTCATGTTTATTTGAAAATTATAATAATATCATTGATGTATACACTAGATTATTAGTAATAGATCTCGTGATTTGAGATTAACCTATTGTATTATTACTTTTTCGATCATTAGAAATCATTCGTTAATAATTTCAATTCAAAAGTGCAAACTTTCTTACAATAATTTGCTTAGAGAAAATAATATTAATCCATTATTTGCTTTGCGATCATAAGTACTTTATCGGGTATGCCCGCTCCACACAACCCTGCAGATATAAACAATAAAATATTTAGCTCTAATAGTGTGTTATTACACAATCCTAAGTGGATTCATCCATCATCCATGGATTTGTTCGATGTGTTTTAAATTCAATTTGAAGAATCTAAACTCATCATTACTTTTCAGGAGTTTGTGAATAGAGCCTATCAAAACATTCATCAGGTTTTTGCGTTACTTGAAGTTTACATTGCTTTCCAAAGCGGCCAGGAAAAAACTCCCAACTTAAATTCAAAATAACAGATCCAGGGTGGGAATGGACTAACTCTGGATTGAAACGGGAAAAAGTTTCTTCTGGAGTGTACTGTAAATAAGCGCTTCAACAACAAATTTAGATTCCTCCACTGAAAAACAGTTAACTATTTGCGATTAACGTCGAAAGTGTGATTTTAGAAAACGGGGTGAATTGAAATGGTTAGAGTTTCTAATTGGAATTGGTCCTCAACTGATAGATAACTTGTCTGAATATAATCTGGGTATGACTCTAATAATAATTATTATTATATTTTGATAGAAATTTTGTTCAAATCAACCAGTAACATAAATCGTACAATATGGTTTTAATCAGCTTGATCCTTGATTACACGAGAAAGAAAATCGATCATGATTTTGAATCAAATTTAACAAGCAATCTTCCAATACATTTTTTATTAATTTAAATCAATATTTGTACTCTTTTCATTCTGAATTCTCCTTCTTAATTGTTGATTGAACCTACTCTCACTAGAAAAGCAATACTGGACGTTTAGTCCAGTATGCAGCCTATTATAGTTTACTCCAAGAAATCCAATTAAACTGAACCACCGTAAAATAACGTCATCTTACAGCTGTTGAATTTAATTAGTTTTCGTTCAATCAAACTTTTGCCTGTTATTCAGTCTTAAATTATTCCAGCTCACAGAAGTCTGTATTTCAAAAGTATATTTGAAAAATATTGATATTATACTTGCAATAGATTTATTTATGTTTCAAGACCTTTATGATATATCCACTCACCAGAGAATTTCCTGCAACAAAAAAGGAAATAATGATAAAAATATGTAACATAAAATGTCAGTAATAACAATTTAAGAGTAATAGAATAGTCACCAACAAAACTATTGCACAGATTTTGATTCACTAAGAACATTTTTGATGTGTTGTATGTTCATTTTTTCTACTTGTAAAATTACTTTGATTGAAAGAGCTTATAAAGTACAAATACAGATTTACATATTCAGAGCCTGGGCCTAATCAGCAAAGTGAAACGATCTTCACTTCAAAGTAGATTTGTATTCCTATTTTAAATGTTTTTGAAAATTCAGAGTAATTTCATCAGAAGAAGAAAATGTAAATACAACACAACAAAACACTGTTTTCAATTCAAACTTGTTTTTAGTGAATTTATTTGAGAATCGAATTCATTGATCCACTGTAGTACAATTTGCCTTACAATAATCATGATTCTTCCAACAAAAATATTCTAAACTAAAGGTCGATAGGCTTATAAATATTCGTATCCAGAGATAATTTCAGTAAATAACATTTTAAACACTACACTACAGTTAAGCAACAATTTTCCAAAAAGTTTCCTCCATCTTTCTTCTGCGGAATTTTGTTCACAGTCGTTTCTCAAAATTACGCCCAAACTATGCAAATGCACAGGATTTAGCATGGCATACAAGAAGAGACAAGGATTCGCCAAAAAGTAGGTGCAGTGCTCCTTCAGTTGGCTGGATAATCCGCTAAAATAAATCTTCGCACGATTCGTATGCAGGGATTCAATACCGCTGTGTCACAGTGAATAGAGAGGAATAAAGGAGAAAGAAATACTGTAGATGGGGAACTAGGAAGAGCCGGATAGAGAGAGAAGGAGGGAGATAGAGATTGAAGAAGGACTGATGAAGAGGAAGGGGAAGCGGAAGGGGTGAGAAGTATCGAGAGAAGCAAGTACAATATACATATAATTTTCTCACTATTCTGGGTCCAATCTATGTAGCTCTTAACAAAATAAAAGTTTGAGAGTAAGAAAAGCAAGAGAAATTAATAGTTTTAAAAAATACGTTCAATTTTTTTTTAATCTAGTGGGAAAGGAGTGATAGTGAGTTTGGGACACACATAAAAGAATAAAGTAAGAGAAGAATTAATGAAAAAGCAAGAAAGAGATAGCTTGGAAGAGGGAGAAAGAAGAACCAAAATGAAATGGAAGGGGTAAATTTGGTGAGATACTGAGAGAAAATGGGATATAAAAACCAAATAGGAGGTAATGTGATTCTAAAAAGAGGAGAGAGTGGAAGAGAAGGAGAAATAGGGAAGAAAGGAGAGAAAAGAATGATACACTGAGAGATCTGATAAGGAGAACAAATAGGTGGAAGAAGAGAGATAGGAGAAAAGAGAGTAAGGTAAAGAGAGAGTGAGAGGGAAAGTGAGATATTGGTTTGAATTGTGAAAGATTGGAGAGAAACAGAAAAGAAATTGGAAAAGTTAAAAGAGTAACAGATTTAGAAATTACCAGAACGAATAATAGGAAAAGAAAGAAAGAGAGGTTAGAGAAGAGAGAATAGATTGAAAGAGCAATAGAAGTAGAATTAAGAAAAGAGAAAGAAAAGCATAATGAAATAGTGCTAGAAGTAGAGTGATTTCAAGAGAAATTTCACAGAGTTACTTGTGAGAGGGTCTCAGTAGTATACGAGGATTAGTCAGTTCTAGATGGATGCTTCGCCGCCATTTTAAATATCACCCTTTACAAAATGGCTTCCTCACTACGTTCTTGTATTAACCCTCTCTGTTTATCCATGCAGAAGTTTAAAAAGATTAGAACTTTGTCAATTCTCAGATGTTGCTGCTTTCTAGGCACTTCTTGTTTGTATTATTATTTGCACTTGAACTTACACAGACTTGAGAGCAGAAAGACTAACTGAATTGGCAGCCTGCCAAACTGAAGTTACTTTGATCAATAAGGGGCAGAAACATTATTTGGTTTGATAGGAGTTTCAAATTTACTAAGATTACTCACAATATTAATCTCAAACGCTAAGAATCTCCTTATTAAATTCTATATTTGCGAAAGATTTGATTCAATCACGAATTCCAGGACATTTTTGTTTGAAGTATGAGCTATGTATCAAATAATGTATATGTATTATTCTCTGCTTTCTTGGTTATTATCTTAAAAAAAACTCTGAATTACCTCTGCTTCGATTAATCAATGTCTACTTTTTCACAAGAGCTCAATGGATGTCCATTGTCCAATCCAATTCATCTGATATTGAAAATATTTTCCTCTGACTAGATCTGTGGCATGTTTCACTTCTGGTGACTTCAGCTACGAAATATCAAAATATGAAGTTTCAATGTGTCGAATGATCATGTCATTGATGATAGCTTACTGAGTTTTCAACAAGTGAAACAGAGTTTGACAATTCCAAATCGATAGCCTGAAACCCTTAGATAGGATTGATTCAAAATTGTGATTGTCCGTTCGAATGTATTTTGCGTTAATTGAAATGTGACTAAACGGTCAGTCCGATTTTCTGTCGAAATTCTCCTCTTTTATGACATTATTAGGGAGAACAAGGAAGAATGTGATGGATAGATAATCATAAAAATTAAATTGAATTCAATTTTCACATTTTCATGCATGGAGAAATAAGATCAATGAGGTTATTATCCCTATTATTATACAGATTGTAATTAAACTGATAATCCAATATTCTACTGTTATCATAATAATTTACTATGTGAATTATACTATTTATACTATTACTGTGATTCAATATGTTACTGTAATCATAATACTACTACATTACTGATCTCATTTTTATAGGAATCCATCACATTACATGGGAAACCAACTCGACTACACGTCTCTGAGATTCCAGATTCCAATGTTCGTCTTCAGAAACACTCTCAATGCCTGAAATTCATTTTCCTCTATTTCGATTCCACATTCTTCCCGTCTTTATCAATCTTTATCAACCCTTCTGCCTCCATCTCATCAACTTTTCTTCGTCACCTCCTCCTCCTCCTCCTCCTTCACCTCTTTTTCCTTGTCCTCTTCCTCGTCCTCCTTTTTTTAATTTCTTTTTTCTTCATCTTCTTCTTCATCATCATCTTCTCTTCTTCTTCTTTTTCCTCTTCTTCTTCTTCTTCTTCTACTTCTTCTTCTTTTCTTCTCCTCCTCCTCCTCCTCCTCCTTCAACTATTCTTTCCTCTTCCCTCGTCCTCCACCTCCACCTTCTCGTTCTCCTTCTTTTACTTTTTCTTTTCTTCATCTTCTTCTTCTTCTTATTCTTCTTCTTCTTCTCCTCCTCCTCCTCCTTCTTCTGCTCCTACTCCTTCTTCTTTCTCTTCTTCCTTACTTCTCCATTCTCTCCACCTCTAAAATTTTCTCCTTGCACAAAAACAAACCCACAGAGAAGAATTGTGTTTGTCTCGTCAGATTTTCCATTAGCTAAGGCGCGTAATATGAAACTTTTTCTGTGTGCGCCAAGATAGAGAGATGCGCTTAATTAGAAAGCTTCTTCTGTAAATAACCACGATGCTAATTTTTTTGCGACAAAACTTTCCTTGAAGAAGACAAAAGTTTGGTGACCAATTGTTTGTATTTGTCGGTGAATTCACTTTGTTGTCTCATGGATATTAATCAATGTGAGAGCCACCACTGTAAGGCTAGGCGTACACCGGTTAGTCAAGACAAGACAAGATTAGTCACATTTCACAGTGATTCACATAGCTGCTTATGAAGCAGCACACACCGATGCAATGACTAATCGGTGTGTGTTGCTTCATAAGCAACTATGTGAAGTACTGTGACTAAACGTGACTAATCTCGTCTTGTCTTGTCTTGACTAGCCGGTGTACGCCTAGCCTGACTCAGACAGTGGATTGAGGAACAGCTATTTTCACAGCTAATCTTGAAAAACTCTCAAGAATGAACTAAAATCTATTAAATCAATGTAATGTGAAGATGAAATATAAAATGTCTATAAAAATAATGTCTATCTATTAAAATGTTCAACTCCGCTCTCTCAAAAGCTCTCTCTCTATCTCTATATTTGTTTCAATCTCTTAATTATCTCTCTCTCACTCACTCTTTCTCTCATTCTAACTATCTCTCTCTTTCTACAAACTACATGGTATTATTCATGAATAAAGTGAATAATCTAATCTCTCTCTTTCTCCAGAATACATGAATAAAGTTCATAATCTAATCTCTCTCTTTCTCCAGAATACATGAATAAAGTTAATAATTTAATCTCTCTCTCACTCTCCCCCTCTTTCTCTCTCACTCTCACTCTCTCTCCGCACTCGAGTATCTTGAACTGAAATTCAATTAAATTGTATCCGAACACAGCAACCTGGTTTCAACTTGAACTGTTTCGCCGATCATAAACGTGTGTATTCCATCCTGACCAGAGTGCATAATATCCAGGCAAGGGCTCCGCATGTTTATGTAGCGTCCAGTCTTGTCCGTCTCAACTCGAAATGGAATTTACTTAGTCAAGTCCAGTTTTCATCCGAAAACTAAGGGAGAGGCTTGAAACTCCAGCCACAACTTGGATACCTTGTAGGCTTTGATAGTACTCTAATATCAAACACAAACGTGGGAACGTAACTTCTCGCAAGATATGGATATCAACTGTAGCACTATTCATATTCTGTATGTTTATAGTGATGTATGGAATGCATCACTGGTAATAGGCAACTAGCAGTAGGCCTATTCATAATCTAAATCATACCTTCAAAAGTCCACGGTATACAGAATGAGATATACCGTTGAGTTATATCTCCTTCAATATACGATGGTAATAGTCTATATAATTAATACGCATATATGTATATATACTTTGCTGTCATTCAAGTCATGGATAAATCATAGACGTTTATGTTCCAAATGTTAATCACTTGCTTCATGAATCCAACCTTGTTCAGTTGATTATTCAATTAGAGATTGTGATACTCTGAATTCATGATAATCTGATTTATTATAGCAGGATCATTTTAACTTGTCAGAAAACATATGTTTCCACGAGCAATATCACAATACTTAACCTACAAAAGCTGAATCTCGCAAATTATTGAAAAGGTCATGAATAAAGTAATCTTATCTTATCTTATTCTTTGAAAGGTCTTCTTTAAAAAGGTCTTTTAAAGACTTTAAAGGTCTTCAAGAATTTTAAGCCTTTTGATTATTGTGTCGAAATCACTGGTGAATTATTACCGAAACAGCTGATTTCTGACAAGTTAAAAGGATCGTGCTATAGTAAAGATAGAAGTTTAAGATTATAATATGTTTAATTTTTCATAGTGTTGCCTTACACGGAAGGTAGCCTTATAAAAATGTATCTCCCGTGTGAGCGAAACAGGAAGACAGTCATATTGAACTCTTATTTCATTTCAAACATGAACCAATCAATCATTTATTTAATTTTTAATTTTTAGGAGTGTACAACATGAACTTCAGATGATATTTCAATTAAATTTGAAAATGGTTGTTATTTAACAAACATTATCATGTTTTAACTAATATAACAGGAATACAGTCATATTCAACTCTTATTATAAACTCTTATAAACCTAAGTGGAATTAGGTTAAACACGGCGAGGTGGAACAACCTTCGGGTCTCCCCATCGACAAAAGCCATACGCTAAATAAATAAATAAACCAATCAATCAATCATCGATTCAATTTTTAGGAGAATATAACATGGAATACGGATGAGATTTCAATTAAATTGAAAATGGTTGTTATTTTACAAAAATCATCATGTTTAAACAAATATTTACAAGAATCCAGATTTAAGTTATCATTATTATAGTTTGTTTACTCCCGAGCTACTATTTTTCAGGTTAGACTAAAACTTACTTTATTTGAGGCTTCCTTTCGAGTAAGGAACGTTCGTGAACACGGCACCATTATGTCAAATTGATTGCATTACATATTTTCTATTATGAATAGTAGCTTATTCTAAATACTCTGAATAACTAGACAATTAATGAAGAGGACAATACAATTTTGATCAAATAAATGAATATGAACACAATGGAAGAGTAATAGGGAAGAAAAAGTCTGAATATCAATTCCCCAAACAAATTAATTGCCACTGGACAGTTAATAGAAACTTCCAGTGATCTGACAGTAATTGAAACTTATGATATCGAGCCTTCCAGCTTTTACAAAGAAATCTAATAAGATGGGAATCATAAGAGGGGAAGATAATAATGAAAAATATTATAAAGATCCGGTAGAAAAGAAAGTGACATCAGGAACAGACCCTGAAAAATCAGAATCTCAGTGTCTTTGAAGACGATGCTAAAAATTGAGATGGGTAAGAAAAGTCGTCTTTTGTTACAAAATGACTTCTTCCGCATGACTTCCAAAAAGTAATAATTGGATTTTCATCTGGAGCTCTTGATCTTATATTCTCATGAGGGAGGTAGGACTCTTTGTCATTTTGAGAGTCAAGGAGATATGACATACAGTGTTAACAATATTTTACTAAATTTTCATCAGAAAAATCCAGTTTATAATATTTTTCTGAATTTTTATCAGAAAAATCTAGTTTATAATCGTAGTTTGATGGGTTTGGTGCATTTTGGTTGATTAATATTATTTAATAAATAATTTATATTAATTAATTGATTTATGTTTTAAGATTAAGAGCGATTGAGGATGAAAAACAGTCCAAAAATCAATCTACTTCATTAAAAAAACTCAACTCGAGTGAATAAAAAAATAATGATCAATATCTAAAGAAAAAAGCATGTGAATTGTGAAGATATATTGTCCACAAGGTACAAATTAACATGTAAAGGAGCCGCTTTTACTACATAAATAATGACACAGACGGGGAAAGAAGTGGACAAGTAAGTTGGTACAGTCTTTAATGCTCGACTCCCATTGGCCAGCGTCTCCCGGTGTTGAAAGAGGGAGTGGAACGTCTTGTCCAATCACAGAGCTTCATCGTAGGCTTACTAGGTTCCGCCATTTTGATTAAGAAGCAGCCATTTTCTTCGTCTTGTCAAAGCTACCGCCATTGGTAGCTTTATAATAGTATCGATCTATGGATAATTCAGAAACGACTGCGTATTTTATAATAATTATCACTAGCTGGCAAGTATATAATTATTTATAGAGATGTAGGTTTTAATGCTATTCTTGAAGCAGGAGTACGTATTTGATAATAATAACAATTATGATACTCTAAAATAGCATCGTTAAGCCTACCTACTTCCATTTGATTCATTGGAAAATAAGTACATAATATTGTACTGGTATTGAGAATATCCCACTTCACTTCATTGTTTGGTACTACCGATAATTCAGACTTGTATTGGTGATCATTCATATTCTATTTGAAAATATTCAATACTAGGAATCTTTGCTTCTCCAGTGAACTTTAACTCCACTTATCACTCCCCTTACATTCTCAAATTATCTCTGTATTGGCTTTGCAGTGTTGATATTTCATATTCTGAATCTCCAATACTTGGAATTATTGCCTTCCCAATCGACTTAAATTCCACTTATTGCTCCAAATACATTCTCAATTGTCCTTCTATTAATAAGCGCACTGATGATCATTCATATTCTACTTGAAAATCTCCAATACCGGGAATCTCAGTCGATTTAAAAAGCTTCATTCATTACTGCAGTTATTTCTTCCATACAAAATGTTCAATAATTCTCTCATGCATACAATCAAAATCCTCAATGATATCAATAATCGTATTAGTGATGAACATATATCCTCTACTATTGTACTTGAAAATCGAAATTAGTTCGAACAATACACTGCTCAAGTGCTCGTATATGGGATTCAAAGTACGCTGAGCAATTCAAGAATGGAGTCTATTAAGTTAGGGGCGGTACTTATTAAGTTTGTGCACGGACAAAACAAAGCTTAAAAGCCGATTGAAGCAAAACCTACTTGAAATAAACAGAGAACTAAAGCTCTGCATTTGCAGGCTGTAAATTATTCCCCTAGGTACCAAATAATGCACAAACTGATGTCAAAGTTTCTTGCGCATGCTCGTGATGCAATAAAATTCAATTAGTTGGTTGTAAGAAGAGGCTTTGTTTTAGTGAAAGTGGGGGAGTGGGAGAGAGTGAGAACTAGAGAGAAAAGGAGGAAGAGAGAGAGAAAGAGTGTGTGTGAGAGAGAGATAAGAATAGATTTGATAAGATTATTTATTATAGGCCTACGCTACTTTTGTTACACTTGTCAGTGTTGATTTAACGTTAGTAAACGAGCGTACATCAATCAGCTGTTTTCTAACAATTTAAAAGAATCCTGCTATACTTCATTGGCTCTGTTCAACAATACGCCGCTTATTAACTCTTAGGAGGAGAAGAAGGAGAAGGAAGACAAGAAGGAGGAGAGGGAGGAGAAGGAGGAGAGGGAGGAGAAGAAGGAGAAAAACTAGAAAAAGGAGAAGGAGTTGGAGGAGGAGAAGGAGGAGACAGATTTATTCATGTATGAATAAATCTTATTTCAATGAGTGATTTTCGAATCCTTTTAAACATTTTGGAACTTTCATAGGATCTTTCCAAACTCACCATCTTTTCCAGCAACAAAATCTGGGGTTTTCGTCGACATTTTCACAAGCACCAACAACAGACACCTCGATAAGAAATAATAGAGACAATAACAAAATATAAACCATGATGGCCGAACCCCTTTCAAACAGAGTATAGTGTCCAGTGTCTATTGTTTAGTGTATCTTCTATACACTCTCTCTCAGGGCCAGCGCGGCTCATTATAACAAATAGTCTCTTATTGTATTCGGTGACAGTGTTGAAAGTGAGTGGAGCTGAAACTACGTCCTTGACACTCTATAGTGGCCAGAAACATCAGAAATTGTCTGAATAGCATGTAGGGGACAGTTTCTTGATGGGATTGGGGGGGTGGTGAGTTAGGGGGGTCACTGATCAAAAACAATGCTGTGATGGGGGCTTGTTTTCTTCTTCATCACTGAATTCTACTTTTCTTCACAGATGATATTGTCTTCTTCTTCCTCTTCTTCATTTTCATGTTGATGTTGTTGTTCTTCTTCTTTTTCTTCTTCTTCTTCTTCTTCTTCTTCTTCTTCTTCTTCTTCTTCTTCTTCTTCTTCTTCTTCTTCTTCTTCTTCTTCTTTCTTCTTCATCTTCTGCATCTTCTTCTCCATCCGAATGTGAAATGAAATTCTTTTTATACTAATACTTCAATTTCTTCTTTCAATAAAAATTATAATAAATATTAATAATAATATAATTATTATTATTATGATAATTGTAATAATCATAATAATTATAATATTATTATAATTATAATGATTTGACGGAGAAGAAGGAAGAGAAGGAGACAAGGAGGAGAAGGAGGAGAAGAAAGAGAAGGAGGAGTAGGAGAAGAGGAGAAGGAGGAGAAGGAAGAGGAGAAGGAGAAGGAAGAGAAGACAGAGAATTAGGAGAAGGAGAAAAACGCTGAGAAGGAGGAGGAGGAGGAGGGTGAGGATGAAGAGGACGAGAAAAACAGAAGAAGAAAGAGAGAGAGAAGAAAAAGGAGACGGAGAACGAGAAGAATTTTAAGAATAGATGGGTGAAGGATATAGAATAAAACGTTTACAACAGAAATTATTGGTAATACGTAAGTTGACAACATCAAAGAGTGAGAAAGACGAATAAGAGAGTCATTGCTAAAAATAATGTAAACAAACACGATGTAAGAGAGAAAGTGAACAGAAATAGAGTGATGACCAAACATTTCCACGAGAATGATGATGAGTTTGGACTAAATTCTGAGGCGCCTCTTCTTGTGATATTGTCATAGTTGTTCCCCACCAGATCACCAGCAGACCTTTCAGACGTGAGTGGGGGGGGACTTGTTGTTGGTAATACCCCTCTTTAACGGGGTATCCTCGCTTTTTGTGGTTTGAGAGAGAAATTTAGACCCCTCTCCCCCAATCACCAACCCTTAGTTAGCCCTCTTTCTTGCCTCTTAAATAAATTACCCTGTTGAAAAACAGCCCTGCACTTGGGGGGACATGGATATGGTATTCCGATATGATACCACTCCTCCTCACCAAGTTGAAACGACCCGATTACCAAGGAGGAGTTTCTGGGGAATTGTCGGGGTGTTTTGAACGCTACTGTAGGCTGATATCTTCATTCTATGGCGTGAATAACATGGCTGAATAGTTTTATTTTCCATTCAAGCAGCTTCCGGGTACTCTGTTAGAAACATAATCGCAATTCTATATTTTCTGTAGGGTAGCCTGCCTAAATGTCTGTATTGAGTGATGTGTTTCAGAAAAACATTTCAAAGATCGTTGCTTTGGATGGCTACTTCGAATCATCTATTTCGCAGAAAATTGTGGAGTATTTTGTCGATAAGATATCGCTTTTTGTCAAAACGATTTCGTTTTTGTTGATGAGATTTCGGTTTTTGTCAATAAGATTTCGTTTTTTTGTCAATGAGATTTCGTTTTTTGTCGATAAGCTTTCAGTTTTTGTCGATAAGATTTCGTTTTTTGTCAATAAGTTTTTGTTTTTTGTCGATAAGATTATTGCCAATTAAAATACAAAAACGTCCTCTCAAAGAGGATGGTTTACTTAAAGCAATCCAGAATGTTAGTACATTTTATAGGAGGATTTTCTATACGTACAAGAAATAAAAAACTGGTTTTAGATTGAGAACATTCAATCACAGTTACTTCATCTCAATTAATATACTCTCTAGCTTCAATATCATTATTTAGTGAAAAATCATTACTAAAAAAAGCATTTCAAACATTAAAAACCATTGAGTCTTACGCTCTTTCAAATTGCGTTGTACACTCATGTTGATGGATAATGAGAAGAAGAAGAAGAAGAAGAAGAAGAAGAAGAAGAAGAAGAAGAAGAAGAAGAAGAAGAAGAAGAAGAAGAAGAAGAAGAAGAAGAAGAAGAAGAAGAAGAAGAAAAGAAGAAGGAGGAGAAGAAGAAGAAGAAGAAGAAGAAGAAGAAGAAGAAGAAGAAGAAGAAGAAGAAGAAGAAGAAGAAGAAGAAGAAGAAGAAGAAGAAGAAGAAGAAGAAGAAGAAGAAGAAGAAGAAGAAGAAGAAGAAGAAGAAGAAGAAGAAGAAGAAGAAGAAGAAGAAGAAGAAGAAGAAGAAGAAGAAGAAGAAGAAGAAGAAGAAGAAGAAGAAGGAGGACGAGAAAGGGAGAAAGCGAAGGATCTGATAAAGAAGTCAAGAAAGAGAAGGTCTAATGATTATAGATTCTCAAGTGGACCGCGATCCAATGTACTACAGCACCTGGGTTCCATTGACCAGCCAAAGACAAATAGAGACACTTCGACAATGCTATGAAAATAAATTGCAATCGCAACCATTTTCGGTTCTAGCCTATATACAGTATACAATACCGTATACCTATATACCTACTATTGTACTTCGACAACCTCATCTATTAAGGACTACCCTTCTCGCCAGATTTTCTCCAATTGTCTTGAGCCGAACTAGATTTTAGCCGTAACGTACTGAATTTATCACCAAATTAATCAAAAAAAGAATAAAATTACTTTAAAAACCAGCAGCTGATCCTACACAAGATATCCATAACTTAGTTAGCTATGTTATAAGAGTCAATGTCCAGTGTATGGGTATCATAGGCGTATTTGCGGGGGATCCTGGGTCCGGACCGCCCCCCCCCCACCATTTTAAACAACCAATACTTAGTTATAGTAGACTTATAGTAATAGAAATCGTAATTCTGTATTCATTGCTATAAGAGTGGTTGGGCTTTGTCAATCATATCATATTCATTATTTCAAAAAATGCATCAAAACTATGAATAGAAGACGCTCTAATGTTTGCAATTTTCGTGTCTTTGTTTTCGTTTTTTGGGTGAATTTTTCTTTCTTGAATGAATAATTAAAAAACTATCTATCAAATCGGGTTGAATTGTCATCCTTTTTCCAAAGTTATTGAGGACTTTAAATCGTCACTACAAATCCCTGGCCCCACACACCTGGCCCCAGGACTTTATTATCGCTCTGTAAATTTTCTTGCAATATACAGTACACTTAGGCTACCACTATACTACACTATAGGAGGAGAAGAAGGAGAAGGAGAGTGAGAAAAAATATTTGAAACAAAAACAAATCCAATATTATTAAAATCCTGTTTTGAGAAATATATTGCAGCCATTCTAATAATGATATTGGCCTCGCTAATAAACTGACTGCTAAATTTTCTTGAAACAACGTCGTGGCAGATAAGAGAAGCAAGGAAGCATATGAAAACTCCAGGGGCCCATAAACGTTGTCTTCATAATACGCTGTAAAAATAAATGTTGCTGGGATGTTCAGTGTTAGCTCGTTGCTTCAACTGCAGATTGATCCGGCAAATATAGGCTAGTAGAGGGTGTTGTTGAATTTAAACCGTGCGGAAATTGCTGAATAAAAACTGATATCAATAGCCTTCAATAAGAGAAAAATTGCACTGTGATGTGTTCGTTACTTGGCATAAGAATAGGTATCATTTTAATGAAAAGGAAATAGAGAGGAAGAATTAAAAGTGAATCTTTGAACGTTGGTCATCGGGATTTTTTCGATGTAATTAAGTGGAGACGAAGGCCACATAATGAAATTTAAAATATCTAGTCTAACATAAGAACAAATCATATCATATATCAATATAGTTCATATGTCTATCATAGTTCATATCCAGAATGTCATACATGAAATTTGCTAATCTCTGTTATATCTGGAAATTTATTGTCGAAGAAATAAATTAATAAAGCTAATAACATACAGTATTCATTCATCCATTTAATTTTATGAAGAATACAATATCAAGAAAATAAAACATAGGCGTTAGCCCAAAACGTCCTCTGCTCCAAAATCTACTAGAAAAATGTTCAAAGTTAGTTTATGGCCAATATCTTTTGATCACCGATAAAATTTACACTAAACTGCCTTTTGTGTAATTTCTGTGTTTTTAGAAATTGCAAAAAATTCTATTATCAGTAGCCTTCTACAAGGAATTTAAAAAACATTTTTTGAGTTCATAGTACAAAAATTCAATTATCAAAATCAGTCATTAGGAAGTCATCTCTCAAATCTAGAACATCATCTATTTCCCAGGACAATAATACTGAGTAGAATTGATAACACTAGGAGCATATCAGAAAATATTGGTTTTCTTAATCGAATTATTCTTATTCTTCAATTATTCTCGATCAGAGTAACAAGCAGGGGATAAACAATCATAATTGATGAATCATGACATAAATTACGTGCATTGGGATCTATTCATCTTGGATCATAGTCACCGATAAACTGAAGTCCGTTAACCGAGAGTTTCGAGCAAGGTCACTCCCACTCTCACACTAACGTCACGAGGGCTGTGGCCAATAGCGAGCAAGGTCAACTTAGCTGTCACTTTCTGGGTCACAGATATTCATGAAAGTGATAAAAAACGCAAGCGATGCAGTACTAAATATATGAATAATGAACTCAAATCTTTACTAAGAAAATGAGTTTTTTTGTGTAGTCTAGTAGTGAAGGTGATATTGTAATGAATAAAAGACTGGAAGTTGATCCTGATGTTTTAGTAAATTTTTGGTTTTGAAACTTCCAGGCTTTATTCATTAATAGTCAATATTTATAAGTGTTTATTCATTAATACTCGATTTTTTAAAATCAATCTTTAATAAATCAAACTTGGATATACACAAAGAATAACTTGTATAGCCCGAGCTTGATTGATACGAGTTTCTTGTCAAAATATTGCATCCGTATGATAGGTGAAGATACGATATCGATTATTGTTCTTGAGAAACTAACCAATAATTTGATATTCAAAAACACCTTCATTTCCCAATTCGGTAATTGCTTCAAGAGTGATTTAGATCGCAGCCATAAATAAAAGGAGATTCAGGATGGGGGAAAAAAAGGAAAGAAGATGAGTCAGGTTTGAGGTAAAGACCACAGAAAGAAGACAAATGGCCTGGAAGTGATTCCTTGTTGCGGCGGGAATCTTCAAAAGAGAACGTGAATGACGCGAGGTTCAGGATTCTCCCCCTATTCCCATTATCGGCTCACAAAGGTATTGCATATCATGTTTCGATCAATCATTCTCTTACTCTTATTTTCTATAATATTTCTTTTTTGAGAAAAAAAATTTCTAGAGATTCAATTTGGATTCGTGTTTGAAAATTGTTTGATTGTAGCTTATTAATATTGATTAGGATTTCATTCCGAACTCTGATACAAACAGGGCATTTTGAAACAATTGGCTATTATTATAACAGTTTGAATGCCTTTGAATCATTGTTTAGTATCCGTCATGAATCAATAATATAAATAATAAATCAGACAACTCTCTTGAGTATTGTCTCCAATAACAGAATTTATTTCATGTTTATGCGTCACAAATTTTGAAACATTGAAATTAAATTCACCGATCCCTCTTCTAATAAGCATGAGGAAAAGATTGAAGACAGACCTCAACTGAATTTGAGCTTCATTATTGTTCTAATGAAGCTATTTAATATCACATTCAAGTAATATAGGCTATCTTATGTGTTCTATACCATGTATCAGTACACATACACGTTTCTAAATAACAACCTTCCTGTTTCCTATACAGTACTATCTGTTGAAACTCATTAGCATCACCCATTCAAGTAGTATCTTAGTACATCAAGTCTCCCATACTATGTATTAAACTATACGATAATCTAACTGGTGATTAGCATGTGAGAGTGACATGACAGAAGAGATTAACAACTAATTACAGCTTAGAACGTTTCCGTTTAAGTCCGTAGCAAACTGCTTTCAGAAACTGTCACAACCCCTCTCATCAACTCACCGCGAGACTTGTATTCAATGGGTGCTTATGGGAGTCTTCACACATAGTCTTGATATGAGTTTAATAGGTCTTTATAGTAGCGTTCACACCGAGTATTGATATGAGTTTAAAGGGCTCTTATTGGAGCCTTCACACTGTAGAAGACGACTCATTTGCAGTCCCGACTGTCTAAAAACAGTCATCATTTCTCATCATCTCCCCTCTCATTATTTGCTGGGGATGAGGCCTACATAAGCTCTAAGCTTGTATAAATTTTTCTGGAACCCTCTGTATGGATGATTTGATTGACCCAAACGTGCAACACAACAAATTCCCTTGCCACAGAGATCCAGGCAGGGAAAAGATTCAAGAAACAAACCCGTATGTAAGAGTACACTTTTCCATTCGATTTATTTTCCTCAATCCCGCAGCAGCCTCCAGAGAGTTGTATCTTGTGCGTGCAGAGAGAGCCACTCACAGCTAGTTTGAAGGACACAAACGTTGACACTTGCTCAGTTAACTTCTGCAAACATGTCAGCAATAAACCAATTATAGCTGGAGGTCCGCAAATATAATTCCTGAACAGTGTTGCAGTTGAAGCATGTCGCTGACTATGTTTTTCGCGTCAAACTTCCTAACTTCATGAAACTTCAACGGAATTGTAGCGCTCATTGAAAGCACACGTGGTGGGAACTCTCTCACTTCTGTCTCTTTTCTCTTTCTCACACACTTCACTTCCTACAGTTCATCTCTCTTTCTACCTCACCAACACTCTACTCTATCACTCATCTAATTTTCTCTTTCCTCTCTTTCCAGTTATATCTATCTTATATTGTTTATTTCAAAATAGGTATAATTTATTTATTTGAATAACAAGACTTGAAGCTGTCAAAACCACTGAATTTATTTGATAAAACAACGAGATACTGTAGTTCCGGTTGTTACACCATTATCAATCTCTGGTAGACTAAATCTAAAGTACAGTGCAGCAGAATTTATATACTCGTGACAGAGCGCTGTAATTGGAAGTTGAATGGCCTATCAGGTGAACGACTGCCATTGGCCTAGATAAGCTCCTCCCACAATGGGCGGTTAGACACAGCGCTCGGTCACGAATATAAATTCTGCTGCACTGTACTTTAGATTTAGTTCACCAGAGAATGACAATGATGTAACAACCGGAACTACAGTATCTCGTTGTTTTATTGAATAAATATGTGGTTTTGACAACTTCAAGTCTTCTTATTCAGTATGGATAACTACTCAACTGATACTATTCTACTCAAATCCATGCGTTCTTTTTGCACCACCCTGTACTTCTTCTCTCTTTTTATATATTCCTCTCTCTTCCCTTCTCCCTCGCTCTCAGTCACTTCACCTCTCTCTACCTCTCAATCTCTCTTGATTTTTCAAATCTCTCTTTCTCACTCTATAATCTATTATAGTGATATCTCTGTTAGTATTGTACGACAGAAAGGAGCGGAACTATCTCACTTATATAATAAATATATTAACTGAACTATAATATAACATAAATAATTATATTAATTAATGTAATTAACTTAGAGAGAAACTAATTACTGCCCTCAAGTGTCTCTCTCACTAGCCCCCATTCTTTCATTGCTTTCTCCCTCTTTCATTTCTCTCTGACACTACATCATTTTATCTAATTCTTCTTATTTTTCTCAAACAATTTTCTCTTCCTATTGACAACTTTTATAAGGGGCAGATGAAGGGAGTGAAACACTTCATTAGTGAGCAAGTTCCAAACATGTGTGGTGTGTGCTGATGTAGTATAAACTCTGATAGAGTAACTTGAGAGAAACTCACAAAGTTATTTATATACGAGATATATATAGATATTTGCTATATCCATGTATACTATGTTTATTCCTGCAATAAAGATGTATTTGAGTTTTATAACTTTTAACTATCCACGCCTCCATAATTCTACAGAGCTGCAACAATTTGTGTAGCTACTGCTATAATTGAATGAACTGTGTTGTGAACGCAAACTGTTTTTATATTATGCTCTGACAATGTTAGATCCGGTTCATAGTACTCACTCACTCACTTTACATTTATTTATCTCTCTTTTACTACTGTATTTTCTTATTTCTTTACAAACACTAATTTCCCTTCTTATTCAACAATTCTATCAACATTAGAACACATGAGAGCATATTATATTATTTGTCCATACTTGGTGTAAATACATAACTGCCCATAAGTGCAGCAGCATTGATCGAGTTTTCTCACTAGCTATTATTCGGTTGTCAATATTCGCAGTAGCGGAAGTCTTCAGATATTATTACAGGAATTATATTTAATAATAATATCACAGATATTATTATAGCATTATTAATTAGGAATTTGGTTCAATAAATTATTAAGATTTAAAAAGCAATTGAATAGTTGCAATATCCCATCTCCTTCTATATACCATTTAAACGTTCATAAGGAGAGAATTGAATCTATTTTTGTATTCATTTTCCCAGTTTCACATTGATTCAACCTGACAGGATGTTAAGAAAAATGCGGTACACAGATTAAACAGCTTTCAAGTACTTAGAGCACCCGACATATTTCATAGAATATTCCCCCACATGTTGAACACAGCACTTACACGACACCGCAATCTACTTACATGGCGTTTACCCCAAAGAGCTTTTACCGATAATCGATCATTTAGCAGTCGAGATTCGCAGAGTCGAGACTTAGCAAACAAAGTCATGGCGCACGACCTCTTTGCATACAAGAGGTGAGGGAGCTGCAGACATTATCGATTAATATCGAGAAAATATATCGAATAAGACTTTGAAACGCCTTTATGCATATAAGAGGAGAGGGAACTGCAGACATTATCGATTAATATGGAGAAAATATATCGAATGAGACTTTGAAACACCTTTATGTATGTAAGAAGTGAGAGCTACAGACATTATCGATTAATATCGAGAAATATCGAATGAGACTTTGAAACAACTCTTTGCATAGAGGTGAGAGGCAGACATTATCGATTAGTTTTGAGAAATATCGAAAAAGGCTTGAAAATATTGTGCATGTGAGAGGCAAGATGACAGGAGCTACAATTGATTAATGTCTAGAAGTCATCGAATAAGATAGAATTGAACATCCATGTTTGTTTAGATCACAGACGATAATACCATAGGGAAAAGCATGGAACACTAGGCAGGTAGCCTCAAACAACCTGGACTTGAACTGAAGATAAATTGCTAGAATTGTTGCTGTACCTTGTACATTGTATTATCACTTATCAAATTATTACTGAGAATTTTTTTATAATAAAATTATTAGAATTAAGAAAAAGAATTGTCTCTGCTTGAACCTTCAAACATGAACTTCAATGAGCTTTATTAGAACTATAATGAAGCTCAAATTTAGTTGAACATGAACTTTAAAGAATTTTGATCACATAGTAAGAAATAGATCTTATTAGTTTGGCAATACTAGGCCTCAAGTGGAAGTACTGTATTGAATAGTACTGTATTTAATAGCTTTTAGACGATTGTGCAGAGAAAACCCTCAAGGATCATATATAATGAGAACACTCCTAACTTTTTAAAAGATAACGCATCTCAACATCTCAACAAACGAAAGCTGAGGTCTAAATTTGTATTATCATCATGCTAAATTCGGTCAAAACATTGAAATTTTATTTCTGAGGATTTGAATAATATATTATTATCAAACTGTACTAATAAATCATCAGATAAAACAAGATCTAGCTGAATTAATAGATTGTGAATCAGATTGAGTTAGATTTGGATTGACTTCCTATGCAGTAGTGAAGGTGATGTTGTGGTAGTTATCCATACTGAATAAGAAGACTTGATGTTGTCAAAACCGCATATTTTAAAATATGTGATTTTAACAAAATCAAGTCTTCTTATTCAGATTTAATTTGAATTTGTTTGCTGAATAAGCTGAAACTAACACTAAGTAATAAGAGAATTGGGAGTGGCAAAGCTGATGACGTAGAACGCCTACAAAAATTCAAGGGACCTTCTGATTGGCCAGTAAGCTGAACAGACGCCATTTTACGATCTCAACCAATCAGAAGCTAGCAGCTCTTACACGTCAGATGGGCTGTCTGATGTCATGTGACGTTTTCGTACAGCTGGCTCCTGATTGGTGGAAATCGTAAAATGGCGACGGTACAACCCACTGGCCAATCAGACGGCTCGTTGAATTTGGAGGCGTGACCAACTTCAACAGCTTCGCAACTCCCTCTTTCGTACAATGTTGGTACCAGCTTTCTCGGCATTTCTAATAATGGTATTTGGTCATTCGACTTTTCATATTACTTTGAAAAGCATTGTTTGAGAATGTATCTAATTAAATTTTAAATTCAACTTCATTTTATTTTCATAAAAAGCATATTGCAATAAATTTATTTTAGAAAAACTCATGTAATATGGAAATTGTAAAAATTGAATTTCAATTTCGAATTTAAAAAATAAAGGATCTTGAGCGAGCCAAGCAACAACTACTTTATGATAATTTGTTATTCTTTGTTCCTATTCTTATATTAGGCCTATAACCTTTTATATCATTGACATTATTGAAGAGTTATAATCATTATGTTTAAGCATTGTATTTTCATTGCTATGTAAAATACTCTTTTTCTCTCAATAAACTTCTTCTGATGACATCCACAAATTGAAGTTCAAATTCGGTTTAAACCATGAATTTATAGTTCAAATAAAGTTAAAACTAAGTTCTGTTAGACTCAGTTTAAACGAAGATACGGGCCTTTAAACTTCCCAACTTCTAAACTTACGATGTTGCAATACCATTCGCATATTTTCTCATATAATATATTATATAGAAAGTCGTATTATATGAGAAAAAATGCAAATGCAATATTGCAACAAAAAAAAGCGATAAATTAATGATAAGCATGACTAGAATCAGGCGGAACTTGACAAGGGAACAAGCAGGAAAACAATGTGGAAAAACGCTATGACGACAACAAAAGAATAATAGAGTTTTAGGGATTTTTAGCAGCTAGGCTGTGCGACTTACGCTAGTTGGAAACAAAAGTGGTAACTGCCGTATAATGCCTGTGGCAATCCAGTGCTCTAGAGCACTCTAGAGACGAGTGTAGAGTAGCAACAACTGCACCAATTAGCAGCAAGTGACGGAGGACGAGAAAAAGAAGAAGATGAAGAAGAAGAGAAGAAGAAGAAGAAGAAGAAGAAGAAGAAGAAGAAGAAGAAAAGAAAAAGAAGAAGAAGAAGAAGAAGAAGAAGAAGAAGAAGAAGAAGAAGAAGAAGAAGAAGAAGAAGAAGAAAAGGAGAAAAGGAGAAGAAGAAAAGGAGAAAAAGGAGAAAAGGAGAAAAAGGAGAATAGTCTACGCACAACTCGGATGACTCTTATTACCTTGTGCAATCGCAGATGAATTCTACATTGTTTTCTTTTTGAAAACTGTGAGATTCTTCAAGTTTGGTTCTCATCAGGAACTGCAATTTAATAAATAAATATATGAAGATATTCTGTCAATAAAGATAATAGGGAGAATTGAATTGCAATCTCCTATAGCCTGCGTTTATCAATTGATTGCTCACTATTTACAATTTCGTAAATAAATAGATGAGGAACTTCTGTCAATTAAAAATGATAGGTAGAATTGAATTGCAATCTCTATTATATTCATTATATGAGTACAATAATATGAGTTAGTTCAAGTATCAGTTAATTTCATAGATTAATTACTACGTATTTTTCTTATGATATAAAATTCTCAACTGAATGAGATCTAGTTTTTTCGAAAAAGCTCTAGAGTTCCAATGAGTTCTAAGTTCTTAGATTCCAGTAAGGTTTAGAATAAGTTTAATGCAAAAAAATTATTGTGAATGTTTTTGCAATGAAGTTGATAAGGGGATTTTTCGCATACAATCATGATATGAACCCCTATCCTCCCCCTTCCTATACTTTGTATACTATTAAAGTGCTCAAAACAAAATAATTTACGAATGCTCTGAGATGATGATATTGTGCTCGACTCTCCCGCCATGAAAACACGTAGAACACCACAATTTACTCATTTATTTCTTTTCATTTAATTTCTCATTTGGAACTGCAATATAACATCTTCAAAAACATAACTAATGTTTATATAAAACGTTATATTAATGTTGTATAAATAATGTTATATATTGAAATAACATTCTTCAAAAGAACATATAGAAAAATTAGATCATACAAGAATTATTCTGATGATTATAACCTCTACTCAAAAGCTTGAAAAATAGAATTCTGTTGAACAACAACAAAAAACACTGGGAAAATTAATTCTTTTCCACTTTACCCTCTTAGCCTTGGGTTTTGTTCATGCTATATAAATATTTCTCAACTTCACCTTTGAACTGATTGCTTGTTAATGTGATTTTGTGTGTTTGTGTATGAATATAGTGTATGTAGTGAATATAGTGTGATTTTGTATATAATATAAGTTATATTATTAAAAAAAAACTCACAAACCAAAAAAGATTACACACTCTGCTTATGTTGAGTGGAAAATAATGTTCAGTTTGCTCTCATTGAGGGCGAAGGAGACATTAATTTCATTTCAAGCTTAAAAACTAAATAAAAGCGTGTACTCTAATTTGTACGGAAATCCAATCACACGAGATGAATCGTGTACTCTTTCTAACTCATTACAATTCTCTGCATGCATCCGCTCATACAGAACAGATTTATTGCAATGCCTTCTTTGTCATTTTGCGCTGGGCCATTTTGACACTTGATAAGCGCGACTTGCTCGGTCATAAATTCATCTCAGCTGACGCTCAAAACGCTTTTCAGCAATCGCTGCTCGCTTAAATTTCAAATTATCTGCTATCAAATTTATTATTTTTGAAAGGATCGCGCGGGGGAGGGGGACACACCTGCCAATGCTATTGTTTATGGTCTGCAGGTATTGGAATCAATGCAATGCTACAACGATAATGCAATTATAGAGGTTGGCAATATTTTTCGTAAGTGAGTGTATGATCGATTATTATTGTTGGGTAGTAGAATGGTTTTGTGGTGGAGATTCAGGGCACGTGTGATGATAAATAATCATTTTGAGGGCGTGGGAAGGGAATTGAGAGAAAGATGATGAGATAGGTAGGAAAAGAAGGAGGAGATAGAAAGATAGGAGGAGAAGTCGGAGGAGGGTGAGGAGGAGAAGGAGGAGATGGAGGAGGAGAAGAAGAAGAAGGGTAGAATAAGGAGAAAGAGGAAAAGGAGGAAAGGAGGAGGAGGAGAAGGAGGAGAAGAAGAAGAAGAAGAAGAAGAAGAAGAAGAAGAAGAAAAAAAAGAAGAAGAAGAAGAAGAAGATGAAGAAGAAGAAGAAGAAGAAGAAGAAGAAGAAGAAGAAGAAGAGAAGAAGAAGAAGAAGAAGAAGAAGAAGAAGAAGAAGAAGAAGAAGAAGAAGAAGAAGAAGAAGAAAAGGAATAAGAATAAGAACAAGCAGAGAATAAAACTTTGGCCGGCACCCAAAGATTCAAGCTCAAGTTCCCCTAGGAAATCAAAATTCCGGATCAGCCGCTTTATTATTTTCCTCTAGCTGCCATACTGAGTTTTTTTTTTGAGGAATTTCAAAATATAATTTCAATATCCTTGTTCTTCTGCTGAGTTTGGATGAATAAAATAAGAGATTTTCAGACTTAACTACCAGAACACAGCTTCAGTAAGAAAATTACTGATGGGAAAATGTTATATTTCATTATATCATGAATCATGATAATATTTACCTATCATATAGAAGACTCTCTCTGTAATGATATACAGTATAATATTGCCTCACAACAATAGAAATTGATTCTAATGTTTGGTCCATCATGAGTACAATCCATATTTTAACAGTACAGTATCTCATTACACTTCTGAACGGTATAGAAACTTAATTGTTTCTTTTTATTCAGTAATGTACACATAATACTAAATGCAAGGTTCAAATCGTTACTTTCTTATAACAATGAAAACGTCTAGTCCTCGGATACCTTAATAGAATACTGTATCAATGAATTAACTAAGTGAATGTAATTACAGTACATTGTAATTTCATCTCATACAGGAATCAGAAACAGAAATTTTATTGCACAGAAAACAAAATTACACAGTACAAAAACTATGAAATTTGGTGTCACATGGGTTTAAAAACCTGTGCGTGACATCGAGCTGTTAATCGTTGAGTTACAAATTATGACATAATTTTCACTCACACAATAAGTTATTTGGAAATATCTTAATTGCTGAAGGACAGCAATATAATTATGACATTATGAAGAAACATTACTTTGACAGAAATAGAGGTTGATTGAATAAAATTGATTACATTGGAGTCTAGTTTATCACGATTAATTCCTGATAAGATTTCTTATCAGATTATTACTATGTATTAATGACAGATAATAGAGGTTGATTACATTGGAGACTAGTTTATCAAGATTAATCCCTGATAAAAATTTCTTATCAGATTAATTGGAATCTAATTAATCGAATTCAATGATTGATGCACTCCGATAATCCACTGTTTCAATGAGAATGACCATCAACACGTTTACTGCTCACGCAAATTAGAGATTCACAAACTTTCAATGGCTAGTGGACCAGGACAGGTATTCTAAAGAGGGTTCTCTAATAATCCTATTCGTTTCAGAGAAGAGAATTAGTAGAGGAGACAAATTAGAAGAAGGGAGGAGGGGAGAGAAAGAGGAGAAGAGGGAAGAAGGAAAAGAGAAATGATAAGTAAGAGAAGGAAGTCACGAACTTTCAATGCCTAGACAACAGGGAAAAGTACTCTAAAAAGGATTCTCTATTGAATCCTATTCATTTCAGGAAAGAATGTCCTCAAATAATTAGTATACTTGTAGAATTTTGAATAGCCTAAGACCTAGAACAGATAGAAAAAATCAGACTATTTCAGATTGAGGAGTTGATGATGAGAAGAGGGAAGGATGCTGGATGAGGTGTGGTGTTGAAGGGGGGATAAGGAGGATGAGAAGGATAAGGAGAAGAAGAAGAAGAAGAAGAAGAAGAAGAAGAAGAAGAAGAAGAAGAGTTTGAGGAGAAGGAGAAGGAGGAAGAGGAGAAGGAGGAGAAGAAGGAGAAGGAGGAGAAGGAGGAGAGGAGAGAAGGAGGAGAAGGAGGAGAAGGAGGAGAAGGAGGAGAAGGAGGAGAAGGAGGAGAAGGAGGAGAAGGAGGAGGAGAAGGAGGAGAAGGAGGAGAAGGAGGAGAAGGAGGAGAAGGAGGAGAAGGAGGAGAAGGAGGAGAAGGAGGAGAAGGAGGAGAAGGATGAGAAGGTGGAGAAGGAGGAGAGGAGAAGGAGGAGAAGGAGGAGAGAAGAGGAGAGCAAGAGGAGAGGAATAGGAAAGGAAGAGGAGGAGAAGAGGAGAGGAGGAGGAAAGAAAGAGAGAGGAAGAGGAGAGGAAGAGAAAGAATAGGAGAGAATTGATAAGTGGTGAGGAATCTGTTCTGGCGTATTAGAACAGCCGTGAAACAAAGTGCGTCCTACAGGATTTTCGATACTGTTCACAAACTGTTAACGAGTTGTGTTAGAATTCAGACAATCTGTCCGCTCCATTCACCTTGCACTTGATAAGGTTGTGGCGAAACTGCCCAGAATAAAGCTGTGGAGTCCAATTGAAGTTTGCGACTGATTGGAGAAAGTAAGTTAATGTTGAATGTGTGCTTTAACGATAGCTTATTTCACTTTCTCTCACCCTGCTCTTGCTTCACTAGGTGATCTATTTTGAGCTATGAATATCAACCATCCTAGTAATCTACACATCCTCCATAGTACAGTAAAGTGATGAAGTGTATACTAGAGTCTATAAACTTCATCACTTTATCAGATACGTTTTGTATAGCAGGATTAATTTAACTTGTCAGAAAACAGCTGTTTCGACAATCAATATCACAATACTTAACCTACAAATGCTGAATCTCGCAGATTATTGAAAAGGTCTTTTAAAAAGGTATTCTTTAAAAAGGTCTTTTAAAGACTTTAAAGGTCTTTAAGACTTTTGAGCCTTTGGATTATTGTGTCAAAGCTGCGTGAAATCACTGTTTACTGATTGCCGAAAAACAGCTGTTTTCTGACAAGTTAAATTAATCCTGCTATACCTGGTAACACAACGTTCCAGATGGGTATTCAACTCACTTTCTTGAAATCTATTTTACTCACAGATTTTTCACTCAAAATTTCTATTCACTGTTTCTCCCTACAATCTCAAAATCTGTACATGCTCTATTGATGGTTGAAAAATGTGTAAAACAATACGCCATCATCCTTCCACCCAATTAAACATTCAGTAGTTATTCTACTTTCAACTATGATAATACTATCGTTATTGAATAAAAAGACTCGAAGTTATTACAATGACAAAAAAGTATTGAAACATGGATATCTAATATCGATGACTAATATCACTAATATGAAAACGATAGAATAGACTAATATCGATGAATTAGCGAAATACCGCTTTTCTAGGCCAATGGCAGTCGTTCACCTTGATAGGTCATTCAACTGCCAATCACAGCGCTCAATGCCGATCACTGATAAATAACTCTATAGTGTAATGAATAACTAAAATCTAAATAACTCTATAAATGACTCGATCACTGTATAGACTCTATCTCCATACATATTATAGACTCTATAAATAAGTATTAATAATGTTGAACATCGATGTCGACTTTATTGACTTGACCACCGTTTCCAAAATTTCGCTGAATTTTGATTTTCCAATCTCAAAAACATCACAAGTGGACGTTGAATAGTGGTTGTTTTTGACCTCCAAAACCTTTCAAAATAACACTTTCATAATTACGTTCCTCTGTAGATATTACACATTTCAATAATTTTATGAAAATACCATTCTCATTGGATAAACCGGGGAACCAATTGTTGACAACTCATTAACTCAAAGTTATGATAATAAAGTGAATGTTCATGGAATAAGACTAGTTTAATGAATTATCGCCTCTTTTTTGAATGAATTGTAGCTTTAACCACTGAATCAGTAACGTCAATTATAAAGATATCATATTTTAGAGGGAGTTTTTAGAGGTATTTTGTTATTATCATAAAATTATTGTGGTGATGTTCGCATAAGCTATTATCTGTATTTTGAGTGGGTTATGAGAAGGATGATGTTGAGAGATGAATGGATACACAGATCTAGGTGGGTTCCGAACCGCTGGGAAGCGATGTTCATGAATGAATAAGATTCAGCGGGAAAACGCCTCAAACTGAAAGTGGTCACCGTTACAATGGGAGTAACAGGTGCACGTTTCTTATCTAATCTTGCGATAAAACACCGGCACGACCAGGATGCCAACCGCTTCCCTTGAAAACCATTTAATTAATAATGAATTTATTGTTGAGAAGTAAATAATTGTTGAGTAATAAACACTAGTTGAGTTAGAATCACTTGTTAAATAAATTGGAAATAGGACTACGGTACTCCCCTGATGAGGAATTCACTTTATTAGAGTTTCTTGAAAAATATACAACAAAAAGTTCATATCAAGAAAAAGTTTCACCAGGAAATTTTGCAACATCTCTGTGAGAAGTCATCTGAACGGGTCTCATTTTGTTTCTTATTGAAATCCTAATGCTATGTCATTTTATATAAAATGTCAGCGCACATAAGAAACAGTCATGTTCTTATTAGCTTGCTCATCACACACATGAAACCTACCTACTCGCACACACGCACATCCTCACGCATGATTTCAAATAGAAAATACGTGAGTAGAGCCAGGATTCATTTTGAACAGCAAACATGTGAAATGAGACTTTCGGAGAAGTATGGATAGAGATCAAAGAATCGAGATTTATGAAAAAATGTTTTAAGAGAAATGTCAAGGGACCTTCTCAAGAATTTAGTAGACTCGTGTTTCACTCATCTTTATGAGTTCCTTCTTAATTCAACATCATAAATAACATATTTCATTTTTCATAAATGGGGAACGCATAGGTTATGAAAAAAACTACTGCAGAATAGGAAATTGTGGGATAGGCAAGCTCATCTTATTTACACCATAATAGTATATGAGAAATCTTGAGAAATTTCAACATTGAAGAGTAGATTACTTTAGAATTTCAAGATATTGGGATAAGGAAACTTATTGCCATTCATTTAATTTGACGCTTGGCATTAGATAGATAGACAGATAGCTAGATAGGTGGATATTGATATTGATATTGATAGATATTGTCAAATATCCGAGATCTTTGGTTCCAGTGACGAGTTGATAATTGAAATTCGATTTTTGAAAATGGTTGGTTGAATTTTCAAGTAGAAGTGACATCATGATGATACTTTATAATGATAGTAACGTTTGTTGATAGATGTCAAGTATGTCAATTGCAATCTTATACAAAATATGCTAGAGTGAATTTGACGTTCGCATTAGAAAACAAATAAATCTCTCAGTATGAATGACGACGTTTCACACAAGATACATTGAAAGTTGATTGACAAGTATGCCAATCTTAATTTGAAAATATCGTCGTTGAAAAATATTCAATTCCAAAACAAATTTAGAGATCAATCAATCATCCATTTTTTCAACTCTACAGTAGTTTGAGCTGATCTTTTCATTTGCAATTTTGATATCTATTCTCAAATCTTTTTCAATTTGAAAATCTCTCTAGATAACTTACATGAAAAAATTTCTCACTTAATTTCTTGTCAGTCTAGAAAAATCATATTTTTATAATTCTCATTGTTTTCAGTTATCCTATTCAAAGGATGATTTGTAAAAGCATCAATAAGTGACAGTTGAGAAATAATTGACATTCTCTTGTCACAGCCCAAATTTTATAGTTTTTCTTATCAATCTCAATTCGAGTTTCATCTGCCAGAATTGTTACCCAAGAATTCTCCACATTGTTCGAGTTCTATCACAGACAAATAAATAATAATATTTCAACTGGAATTTGTCATGAATTCACATTGAAGTGAGATTTTTTAATAAAAATATACTTGTGGAGTGAAAAATAAACTGTGTTCTGATACTTCTTAAAATTATAATCTTATTCATAACATGAACGATGCATCAATCACTGAGTTATTCCCTCATTCTTAGAGTGGGAAATTTTATGAAGAATGATCAATCATCCAGCTCTTCAAGCTTTATCTTGAAGTATAATATATGCTTCATTCATCTCACCCTGAGAAGAATCCAAGGTAGTTAATAGAAATAGTATTTGCATCGTTCAAGAGTTTTACTGATCAAATTGAAAAAAAATTGAAATCCACTGTGATTCAATTCTGTAGTATTTTATACACTTTTTCTGTTTCCAATGAACTTAACTATATTTGTGAAGATTTCCTTTGAAATTATTCCAGAGCTATTCAGAAATTCAAGAGAAAAATAATAATATTGAAGTAGAATGAAATATTTCAAGGAGAATGTACGAAAGAATGCTTTTTCGAAACCACAAAACTGAAAAGCAGTTGGAATAACTTGGCAATGTTAGCTTTGAAATTGTAATACAACGAACGAAACAAAGCAAGCTCAGTGAGTGAAACTTTTGGATTCAGGCCAAAAGTGCGTTTAAGTGCACCATTTTTAAAGCATGAATTGTTTTATTTGAACTAGAGTTGTCCAGGGAAATGGGCTGGAAAAGAATTGTTGAGATGAAAAGTGAGATGAGAGAGTAATAAGAAAATAATAACAAGATTTTAAAATGTAATAAAATTCTAAATGTTGGGTTGCACCAAGCGAGATCAATTTTGAACCAGGATCAGTACAATGCTATTTAAATGGGATCAGCTGATTCAAAAAGTTGATCCCGGTTGGTGCAACCCGACATAAGAGATGTGCCCAGTAAGATATATTTTTTTATATCTCCCTCTATAACAATATTCTTCCTATAACGATGAAAACATCTGGTTATTGGTTGTCGCCAAAGAAAGAGTCCACTGTAAGGTACTACAGTACTCAGATATTTCTTATCACTTTATTAAAATCATAGTGGTTCAAGGAAGGTCATGAATAAGGGTTTCATACCTTGGCCTAGTTGAACAATTGATTGAATTTAACTTGAAGTTCACCGAGAAAAACATGAATATTGTTTTATTCAGTCGTCAATATCGATTCAACTTGAAATCAACAATACAATCCTCTCTCTTTCAATCTGAATTCTTTGTTGCACACTTTTACCCTGATAGGGAAATCACATTCCAGTCGGTTGAATTGTTTTTGTAACTCCAACCCCTATTGACGGTATTCAAGCCATCTGCAAACATTTTTAACCTTTCTAGTTGAAAAAACAATTCATTCAAGTGTTGTCTATCGCCCGTTGTTTATACAAGTGTATTGGGATATCCCATTAAACACTACGAATTCGCAAGGTGATACCCCATTTCTCAATTTACGAATTTCTCAATTCGCAAGGTGAGGGGAAGAGAAGCATTGGAAAATTATTTCTGAGCTAATTCAATCAGGAAGTTAAAAATAACATCAATTTAGAATCAAACATGAAGATTTTGGTCACAGTTTTGGGCTAAGCTTGTATTTTCTTACAAAATCATATTGTCATGATTTGTGTATTAGTAAATCAATTGAGTTAATTGAATGATGGGAACTATAGATTTAATTTCATTATTGATTGACTTGGAGTCAATTAAGGTAGGGTCAATTACTTAGTTATGTTAGTTATAGTGGGTAGATAAGTTGAGTCAATAATATTATGGTTGTAGAATATTACAAGGTGAAATTATTATTACAGATATGACAATAAAAATGTATTAATAATTGAAATGATATGTATTAATATTCTTGTTGATCTATTCCGTTTATTCCACATAGGTTTAGTAACCTTTTTTATTCCAGTCCATTCTTAGTTGTTTAAAGACAATAGTATTATACTATTTATTTGTTTATTTCCATCAAATATAAGCTCTAATCTGGAACAGTATCATTCGATCCAAGAATTGTTAATAATAAATATTATTAGCACTTCTAAAGAAGGAGGAGAACTAGTTATATCATATACGATACAATATTGAAGTATTATTACGTATAGAATTATTATGAAGTATATTGTCTTTGGTGATACAAAGGACAAGCGAATGAGAGTAACAAAACAGAGAGAGTTTAGGAGAGAAAGAGGAACCACTAGATGATGAAAAATATAGAAGAGGGAAGAGATTAGAAGCATGAAGAGAGAGAGAGAGAAAGAGAACGAGAGTGATATAGCGAGGAAAAAGCTAGACTTGACCATCTCCACTGATGCCTTTTTAATTTCCTCAATTCTGATTGGTTATTCCAAGCCAGAGCTTCCGGAACGTTTGTAAACATTTTTTCCATTAACTTTCTATGTGAGTTTTGTATCTCCTCTCTATTCAAATATCTATTAGCCAACTGGGCAACCAAATGTTTTTGTGTACATTTAGAAAAACATTACAAAATCAGAATATAATGTTATAAAAATGCTGCAGTCGAAAACGTTCTGTTACAATGTATTGATCAAGACGTGGTTATCAATTAATCAATTTTCTCAATTCGATTTATACTGACCACATTATAGATAAGTACTGTACTAATAACCAATGGAAAATACTACAGAGACTGTATAATCACAGTGTGGTCATTGATGTCACACTTTTAATTGGTTATCTCGGACAAATCCAGCAATACTTTTGCCAATTTCCCTAATCTTTACATTGAGATGATAGGTGAATCATAATGTTATGTTGAGTGATACATTTCCAACCTACAATTTGCCTTTACCACTGTTAATTTTCATCATTTGAAGTTTTTAAAGCGATACCAAGAGTAGACAGACTATTTTCTATGTTGGAAGAGTTATTTTTAGACGTTGTTTCTCTTAAAATAAGTTTGATAAATGAGTGAATGTGTTCATGTTTGCCTTTAATCTGGCACAAAATTCTAAAATTTGGAAAAAGTATGGCGATGGAGGGAATAAAAAATGTACCAAACACACCGTTTTGGACCTTTCCACACAAATGACCACACTGTTATTATACAGTCTTTTTAGAACATACTATTAATACTGATTTTCAATAGTTTTCTCCAGAAGCAACAATCATTATGTCTCTTTGATTTCTTTAGCTGGGGATGATGCCCAAATAAGCTCTAGGCTTGCGCGTGGGTAATGGGAAGGATGATGATGGGTAATAAATGGACCTTAAGCTTTAGGTGGGTTCCAAACCACCAGTAAGCGATTTTCAAGCTCATAAATTGTATTTAGAGGAGTATTTTCGAATAAAACATTGTATTTTTATCTTGACTAATGAGTTTTGAGCAAATTGGTTTCTTTCCCATAATAAAGGTGATGAAATCGTTTTTTAATATCTCCGTTATCACGATATTCCACTAAACATAGAACCCGTCCTCCTGGGTAGTTTCCCAGAATATTATAACTTTTATGCATAAAAATATTGATCTCCTGCAATTTGGCTTGTAAGGAGAGTGAGTGAGAGGGAAATAAAGAGTGGTAAAGGAAGAAAAATATGATCGAGTAGCCTCTTAATGTTGCTGTAGGGATGGCCGAAGGTAATAAAATAGCAATAAATTGCCACGTAAGCAATTCCAGGTGCGGTGGAAAACGTGTTAATCCGCCGCTAAGAGGAGGGCGATAGGTCTTCCGTGAGTTGAGTCTCCTTTTCAACACATTCGTATGTTTCTTGTGCTGTATTTCTCACACGTTTGGTTATAACGACTTGAACTTATAAAAATAATGATAAAATAGATTACTTCTTCTTATTAAAATTACTTTTCGGAGTGGTCCGTAGCCGAGGGCGATAAGCGCCAGTCATATAATACAAAGGTTTCTGGTTCGAATACTTGAATTTTTCGAAACGTTTAAAGACAGCATTATATGAATATGAATAATAATTGTATTAAAAGAGTTTTGCAAAACCAAAGTCTGCCATTTTGACTGTTAATTGAGCCAATAAAGATGCAGTTTGCGTCAAAACATTATTGTGTACCTACTAGATGTGTAGGTTTTTTTCGTATTTTGGGAAAACACATTTACGGAGTACAAAATGTGAAATAAAATCACTAACATCTCTCGGAGTTTGTAGGAACTTCGTTCGCAGTTCGCATTACTGCACCGTGGCGAAGCGTGGTATACTTAACCGGTCATCGCCGGGTTTATTTCCCATAGGACATATACCCGGTGATGACCGTTTAAGTATACCACGCTTCGCCCTTTTCACTATTCAGAGTATAGTTGATTTGTCGAATATGGATAATACAGTAGATGGAAAATTCTTATGAATAAGCATATTAGAGATTAGAATTCTAGAATTATTTAATTTTATTGTCTGGTAGTGTTGATTATTACTGTTCGAAACCCTTTCATTCCCATCCTTGGAAAATGCTCATGAAAAATATGAAGATTTCAATAGTTTTTGAATGATCATTAATAAGCAAACTGCTAACTGTTTGAACAAGTGTCAAAGCCCAACAAAATGTGAATGATGCGATTTGAAATGAACCATTTCCAAAACAGTCGTTAAGTCACGCCAGAGACCCTGAACTGATGAGGAGTGACCTGAAAACTCTGACACCAGACCTGAGCCAGCCAGGTTACACGGAATTATGATTATTATTATTATTATTAAATGAACCATCAAAGAATGCACCAATTGTGACTGTTATCAATTATAAAATTTAAGAGCTATTGGATATAGCTCAACACTATGAACTATTATCGAGAGAGGGAATCGATACTATCAATTATCGAAATGGGGTATCGATGTTTGCAGTGTTGAGCTCAAGCCAAATTGGATTAAGCGTGAACTCACGCCTAACTGTCCCCCTTCTTTTGTTTCTCAGTAACTCAATAATCAAATTCCATTTCTGGAGCTCTCCATCGGCTATAGATTTCTATTTTGAATGTTAGATATCGATTTCAGAGATAATATTAATTCAATTCAACTTCTTAATAATTATTTCTTGCATTCATCAATCAACTTTTGCCCCGAGTCGATATTTAAGAATGTCAAGTGCCTTTCGTCATAGCCCCCTCTAAACTACAATGCTTTCGTACATGATCAAACATCTCATCAAAATTTTTAAAAATGAAGCAGAGTAAGGCTGTTAGATTTGTTCAAATATGATGCTAACTTAACCAATACTCTATCTAACATATTGGTACACACCGATTAGTCATTGCATCAGTGTGGACTAAACGCTAAGGCTGTTAGATTTGTTTAAATTTGACGGTAATTTAACCAATACTCTATCTAACATATTGGTACTTGGCAGTTACGCTTTTAAGGTGATTCCTAATGCCTAGAGATGTTGCTGTGTTTATTTTACATTTTTCAACCATAGAAGGTATTTTTTCCAAAACACAAACCTGGTCTTTTAGGACCACTAACATTTCTTTTGGTGCAAACCGCATCTGAATTGGCCCAATATAACGGCCAGAGTGGCTATCATTAGTTCTGCAAAAACCTTCTGATATATGAAATAAGGATAGTGTAATGTCAATTTAGATCATGAGTCATGAGGTACCGTATTCCAATTCTGTCATATTATGATAATAGAAAATAGTGCAAATAGTGTGTGAATACAGCTAGCTGTGAAAATAGATAGCTCTCCTGAAGAAGACACAAATAAACAACACTAAAAAGCAACTTATTAACACTGAAAATCTGCTAAGCATAAGGCTACTGGAAAAGCTTTTACTTAGTATGTAGGCGTATCTATGCGTATATTATGCGTAGCCTACACCTGAAGCTTGTCAGGTCTCGTAAGTTTTAAGCCTTGTCAATGATTATATGATTATCGTTACATCAGTGTATATTAAAGTCGTTTTCTATTACAGGTAATTGAACATTTTCCTCATTGAATTTCGCAATAGGGTGAGTAAGAATTATCTTTCTATGTTGTCGTAATAATTATCGTTTCTTGGGAAAGAATATTTCTGAATCTTGGCTCTAAAGCTACGTTACTTTGGTTTCCAGCTTAAACTTCTTGATCTAGGCAATCAATGTCTCTCTTTCTGTTCTTCTTCTTTCTCAAACTCTCTCTTCCGCTCTTTCTCTCTCTCTCTCTTCTCAGGAAACACCTGTCCATGACAACGCTCATTGTAATCTCTAGTAAATTCTGGAACCAAATAATAGACGGCGGCGGTTGCAGGAAGCTTATGCGACAACACAGTTTTATTGGATTAAATGAGCGCGAATAAATCTCAATGCAAACTACGGCGACCGGTTGGCTCGCTCTTTTCAGCGCAAAATTCAATAGATTGTAGAGAAAGCTTTGCGCAGAAGGAACCGATGCTTCGCAGACGACAACCGTTCAACGGAAATTGAGGTGTACAACAATTGGGTATGTTCCTACACTATTTTAACATGAAACCAAGACAACATGATATTGTCTCTATACAAACTACTATATACTACATCTACTACTCTATACTTTTATTGTACTGTATTACTACTGTATTACTTTTATTGTATAGCCTAATGCTATTGTCATTAACTAGTCATGCTTTTCTAGCCGTATTCCGTTCTAGCCGTTCCGTTCTATTCCGTTTCTAGCCGTTCTAGCCGTATTCATATGGTAAATATTATAATTTACCATTTATAATAATATTATCATACTTTGTATTATAGGTTAATACTATGTATCTTAAGTTTTTTAATTTTTATATTCTGTATTTCTAGGATTTTTCTGGTTGAAGTGTGTGATCTAACATATCAATGGACTCAGCACAACAAGAGGAATCTTAAACGAAGCTCCCATAATTATACTATTTATAAAATTATACTATTTTTATACTATGTACTATGGATATAGTCATTAACTTAAACACAAGAACAGAATAGCTCTGTTGGGTACTGCTTAATATTCAATAAACGTCGTTCCTATCCGTTGCCAGAACATTTACCAACAATTGAAAACCTATTATTCGTCTCTTTCAAGAAATCGTTCTGGCCAATAGTATGGCCTACATTCAGGTTACCACGCAACAATGGAAAACCATTTCGTTGGAGAAGGATAATGAATATGAGGAAGGAGGAGAAGGAGATGATGGAGAAAAAGAAGAGATGAGGAGAAGAAGAAGAAGAAGAATGAGAAAGATGAGAAGAAGAAGGAGAAGAAAGAGGAGGAAGAAAATGGACAAGAAGAAGAAGAAGAAGAAGAAGAAGAAGAAGAAGAAGAAGAAGAAGAAGAAGAAGAAGAAGAAGAAGAAGAAGAAGAAGGAGAAGAAGGAGGAGGAGGAGAGGGTGCAGTATTTTGATTAAGCAGCGTTGCAAAAGAAAATGGAATTTGTTCTCTTGACTCTTAGTTGGTGCGTTCCTGAAATGTTCCAAATTCTTGTGCATTTTCTTATCTTTCGAATAATAAAATGACAGTTATTCTCTCCCAAGTTTTTCATTTTCTCATCTATCGGCCTTTATTCCTCCAATTAGTGGATAGCCTCCTCCTCAAATGATCCAAATCAAAATCAAATAATCTTTATTCAAAAGTTGTCTTTACAAGGTCTGGGCTCAGCATCAAACACGTACACCGGGTCAGATTAGTCAAGTTTAGAGCAACACACCGATTAGTCATTGCACCACCCCTCCCCAATTATAGCGCAATAACGATGCCTCACATTCAGCGCAAAGTATAATTTACATTTCTGTCTGAACCATTCCGAATACCATTATTTGTGTGAATTGCTACAATACTGTATAAATTACTTGTGTGAATTGCTGTATAGCATAGTATATGCAATATTCTGCAATATACAGAAGGCTATACATAGTATGCATTAGAAGCAGTTTAACATGCATAGTATGCAATACGCAATTTACAGATCTAAAGGCTCAAACTGTTCGAAGATTTAATGGTCAATTAGCAAGTGCCTAACCTTCAACCTATTCAAATCTTTTTGAATTAGATCATTTGTAGGTGAGACTTTCCACAAGTAGCTGAATATAGTGGTGAAAATTAAAAGGACTTCAGGAATAGGGCAAAGCAAATCAGACAAATTGAGAACAGTTATTGTTATGTAATGATAAAGTCTACATTTTCATTAGTTCTTGCAGTAGTATTATAACTGATAGAAGTACTCGTACTAACCGGAACTCATTATTGATTCGATCAAGGAGATAGCTCCTTGGATATCCATGTGTGATATGCAGAATATTGCAAATACTATGCTATACAGCAATTCACACAAGTAATTTATACAGTATTGTAGCAATTCACACAAATAATGGTATTCAGAATGGTTTCTAAGACAGAAATGTACGGCAACCATTTCCCTACTATCGCAATACGACAGGCATCTTGCTGAAGGAATATTATACTGGAGTCGGTTACAGAAATTATACTTTGCGCTGAATGTGAGGCAGAAGTGTCTAGCCTACTTATGAGAATCGTTATTGCTTAGGCTATAATTGGGGAGGGGTGGGTTTTATTCTACCAATTGCGCTGAGGAAATTATCATTACTATCATCTTTGAACTATAAGGCTAGGCGTACACCGGTTAGTCAAGACAAGACAAGACGAGATTAGTCACAGTAATTCACATAGTTGCTTATGAAGCAGCACACACCGATGCAATGACTAATCGGTGTGTGTTGCTTCATAAGCAACTATGTGAAGTACTGTGACTAAACGTGACTAATCTTGTCTTGTCTTGACTAACCGGTGTACGCCTAGCCTAACTGCTATTTGAGAACTATTCTGTGCCAATCTAGTATTAGAGCTTTGTCATTATTCATTTTTCATTTTGGCTTCAATTAACAACTCAATAAAAATCTCATGTTATATTATCTCATCTATTGTTATTTTATTATCACGACATTATTAATGATGCTGAGCCCAGACTCTTGTAAAGACAACTTTTTGAGTAAAGATTATTTGATTTTGATTTGGATCGACTTGAGGAGGGAGGCTATCCTTAAACTAATTGGAGGAAAAAAGGCCTACCGATAGATGAGAAAATGAAAAACTTGGGAGAGAATAACTGTCGTTTTATTATTCGAAAGATAAGAAAATGCACAAAAATTTGGAACATCTCAGGAACGCACCAACTAAGAGTCAAGAGAACAAATTCCATTTTTCTTTGCAACGCTGCTTAATCAAAATACTGCACCCTCTTCCCGGAAGCCTGCCAAGTGCTTCCCCATTCTTTTGATTCTTGTCACCAATTCTTGCACATAAATTCTAGCATGCAGTGGCGCTTGCTGTGAAACTATGAGCTCTCAAGCCATATCTCTTGAGCTCCCACTACTACTGTATGAGCTGCAAGGTCTAGTTGCTGACATATTTCCTATTTCTTGAATTTTATTTTCCTCTACTTGATTTCTTTCTCCTCCTCCTCTTCTTCTTTTTCTGCTTCGCCTTCTTTTCTTTCCACTTCTTCTATTTCTTTTTCTTCTTATTTTTTCTTCCTCTTCTCCTTCTTCTTCTTTTTCTCCTCTTCTTCTTCTCCTCCTCCTCTTCCCATCCTCCTCCTCCTCTTCTTCTTCTTCTTCTTCTTCTTCTTCTTCTTCTTCTTCTCCTCTTCTTCTTCTTCTTCTTTCTTCTTCTTCTTCTTCTTCTTCTTCTTCTTCTTCTTCTTCTTCTTCTTCTTTTCTCCTTCTTCTTCTTCTTCCTCTTCTTCTTCTCCTTCTTCTTCTCTCTTCTCTTCTTCTTCTTCTTCTTCTCCTCATCTCTTCTTCTTCTTCTTCTTCATCTCTCCTTCTCCTCCTTCTCCTCTTCTTCTTCTTTCTTCTTCTTCTTCTTCATCTTCTTCTTCTTCTTCTTCTTCTTCTTCTTCTTCTTCTTCTTCTTCTCCTCCTCCTCCTCTTCTTCTTCTTCCTTCTTCATCATCTTCTTGTTCTTCTCTTTCTTCTTCTCCTTCTTCGCCTTTTGTATTCACCTCATATTCATTATCCTTTTCCAACGAAATTTAACGTAGTCTCGCCCCATATCACACTACAGAAAGCAAATATAGTGAGCTCCTTGAAAAAGATTGAAGAAAAATGGTTTTCCATTGTTGCGTGGTAACCTGAATGTAGGCCATACTATTGGCCAGAACGGGAAAGATTTCTTGAAAGAGACGAATAACAGGCAGAGGTTTTCAATTGTTGGTAAATGTTCTGGCTAGAACGGATAGGAACGACGTTTATTGAATATTAAGCAGTACCGTACTCAGCAGTAGTGTGTACGCCAATGGTACAGTCTGCAGACTCTCAAAAGTAGTAGCCTATGTAGGCTATGCTAAAAGTACAGTCTGCAGACTCTCAACCAGTAGTAATGTGTACGCCAAAAGTGAAATCTGCGGATTCTCACGCTCTTAACAGAGCTATTTTGTTCAATTGCTTGTGTTTTAAGAGTAGCGCATGGAGCTAAACCAAGTATGACAGATTATAATGATGGTTCATTAATGACTATATCCATAGCCCCCTATAATACATAGTATAAAAATAGTATAATTTTATACTACGCCCCCCTGCACCCTGCTGGAAGCTTCGTCCCCATCGACGTACAGGCTTCACCCCCCAATGAGTTCATTGATATGTCGGATCACACACTTCAACCAGAAAAATCCTTAAAATACAAAATATAAAAGTTAAAAACTTATAATACGTAGTATTAACCTATAATACATAGTATAATAATATTATTATAAATGGTAAATTATAATATTTACCATACAAATACGGCTAGAATGGCTAGAACGGAATACGGCTAGAAAAACATGGCTAGTTAATGACAATAGCATTAGGCTATACAATAAAAGTAATATAGAGACAATATTATGTTATCTTGGTTTCATGTTGTGTTTTTTCATGTTTTGTAGTGTTTGTGTTTATTCCATGTTCAAAATATATTGCATAAAAATAGTGTATATTGAAGCAGATTGACTTTGCTCCTCACCCAATTGTTGTTTCATACACAAAAAGTTTCAACCCCCTTTTTCCGTTGAACGCTTGTCGTCTGCGAAGCATCGGTTCCTTCTGCGCAAAGCTTTCTCTACAATCTATTGAATTTTGCGCTGAAAAGAGCGAGCCAACCTTGAAATTAGAGTCACTTATTACGAAAACGCACATAATAGCACTCTTAAGTCGGGTCGCCGTAGTTTGCATTGAGATTTATTCGCGCTCATTTAATCCAATAAAACTGTGTTGTCGCATAAGCTTCCTGCAACCGCCGCCGTCTATTATTTGGTTCCAGAATTTACTAGAGATTACAATGAGCGTTGTCAAGGACAGGTGTTTCCTGATATTTAAGGAGGGATTGGGGTGGGTGAGGTCATGGTCCATGCTAACAGGGAGAGAGAAAGAGAGCGAGAGAGAGAGAGTTTGAGAAAGAAAGAGAGAGAAATATTGATAGGGGGGAGTGATTGAGAGAGAGTGAGAGTAGGGAAAGAGTGAGAGAGAGAGAGAGTGGAAGAGAGAGTTTGAGAAAGAAAGAGAGAGAAAGAGAATAAGAGAATGAGAGGGAGGGAAAAAAAGAGAGAGAGTGAAGAACAGAAAGAGAGACATTGATTGCCTAGATCAAGAAGTTTACGTTGGGAACCAAAGTAACGTAACGTTAGAACCAAGGTATAGAAATAATCTTTCCCTAGTAACGATAATTATTATGAACAACATAGAAAGATAATTCTTACTCACCCTATTGCGAAATTCAATGAGGAAAATGTTCAATTACCTGTAATAGAAAACGACTTTAATACACACTGATATAACGATAATCAGATAATCATTAACAAGGCTTAAGACTTACGAGACCTGACAAGCTTCAGGTGTAGGCTACATACGCCTACATACTAAGTAAAAGCTTTTCCAGTAGCCTAATGCTTAGCAGATTTTCAGTGTTAATAAGTTGCTTTTTAGCTGTTTATTTGTGTCTTCTTTAGGAGAGCCATCCATTTTCACACACTATTTGCACTGTCTATTTTCTATTATCATGAGGGCTATCATAATATGACAGAATTGGAAAAAATCATGATTTCAATTGACATTATATTACACTATCCTTATTTCATATATCAGAAGGTTTTTGCAAAACTAATGATAGCTACTGTGACCGTTATATTGGGCCAATTCAGATGCGGTTTGCGCCAAAAGAGAGGTTAGAGGTTAGAAGACCAGGTTTTGGGAAAAAATACATTCTATGGTTGGAAAATGTAAAATAAACACTGCGACATCTCTAGGCATTAGGAATCACCATAAGCGTAACTACTAAGTACCAATATGTTAGATAGAGTATTGGTTAAGTTAGCGTCAAATTTAAACAAATCTAACAGCCTTACTCTACTTTCAATTTCAAAATTTTAATGAGATGTTTGATCATGTACGAAAGCATTGTCCCCTCTAAACTAAACTGTAGTTTAGAGTGGGCTATGACGAATGTCTGGGCAAAAATTGATTGATGAATGCAAGAAATAATTATTAAGAAGTTGAATTGAATTAATATTATCTCTGAAATCGATATCTAACATTCAAAATAGAAATCTATAGCCGATGGAGAGCTCCAGAAATGGAATTTAATCATTGAGTTACTGAGAAACAAAAGTAGGAAGGACAGTTAGGCGTGAGTTCACGCTTAATCCAATTTGGCTTGAGCTCAACACTGTAAACATCGATACCCCATTTCGATAATTGATAGTATCGATTCCCTCTCTCGATAATAGTTCATAGTGTTGATCTATCGCTGGCAATATCAAAGTAGAAGTATGAATACAACATGAATAGTGGATGGAAACTAATGAAAGCATAACGGATATGCAGCCATACAAAACCACTGTCCTGACACGCATTAAAGATATTGCTTCTGTTGGTGATATGGATATTTGAAAACAAATAAATACATCCGAATAAATGAATGGACTCGTGCATTAGTCGATAGCTTTTCGACGCTAATGAGGTGAAAACTCAAAACATTGAAAATTCCCCGCATTTCGATACTCTTGGTTCCAGTGAATTTGAAATATGTAGCTTTATTATACAACAGCTCTTTGAGATTGAATGTTCCCGATTGTAATTTATGATATACTACAATATAATAATATTGTAGTAATCATAAATAATTGTAATATTCAAGAATCAAACAGATATCAGAGACTGGCTTATCTGAAATTGGAAAGTGGAGATCTGCGAAAAAAATGTGTTTGTGCAAAAATCATTTCATATGAAATTTTAAAGATAATTTAGACAAGTCCTAGACTAAAGATGAATCCAACCGTAACATCGACAAACGTTAGCATCGACACTATGTACTAAGAGGTTCTGTTTTCTAACCCACTAAATCAGACAGAACGTTTGTAGGGAGAAGAAGCCATCCGTTTTAAAGAAGAAATGAAAGAAGCCCTAGAAGATACATTAAATTGAATAAAGGATGAACCCACTTGAATCAAACCACTGTAAAATGACGTTATTACATTCTTTAATTGGTTAACGCTGCTTTGGTTCCGTTAGATGAAATCATTCAAGTGAAGTAGTGAAGGTGACATTGTGGTAATTAACCATACTGAATAAAAAGACTAAAAGTTGTCAAAATTTATCGGCAGTAAAATTCAATTATATTGTCATTCAGTTGATCGTACATTTATTATGACTTTATCAGACTCATATTCGAGTGAAGATGAAGTGATAGTAAATGGCGAGTAATATTTTAGAAAGTTTTAGTATTATTCTTATTTTATGGATTTGGATTTCGCATGTAGTATACTAAAATAATAATTTCAAAATAATTGATAATTCTGATTAATATATCATTTCAAATTCAAAATAAATATTGTTTGTTGAAAGTTTTTTGGATTCAGATTTTTTGTAAGGTGGATCATCAACATAACCTCTGGACTATTTATCTAATTTTGAGAAAGAAGCAGTTTTTGAAGAATGTCTGTTGATTCTACTCCCACTGTAGTATAAATTTCCAATAAATGTATAAATAAATAATTAATTATCTGTATTATTGATAAATTTCAGCAACACATGAATTGAAACTCGAGTTCAACGTACATTTTGGTATATGATATAGATCTCAGTAATATCTGAACTGAGATCAATCTATTCTGATTGGTTAATTTTGAGGCAGCTTCGGATCGTTACCACTAAGCAATCGCCTAATGGACCCGTTGAAGACCTTGTAGGGATAGATTGAACATTGTCCTGTTAATACACTACCTACCCTAACATACAGAGAGAGCACTGTAGGAACTGGCTTCTGGGTGATTGGTTGATGATGTACTGGCTCGGTGTATCAACTTACTAGGAAATATATGTGATGTACGAGCGTATTTACTTGGAAATATGTGTTGGGGCATCATGAATAGTTGTACAAACCTATCAAACTAACCAACTATTGAGCTAATGTTGATTGATAGGATATTAATTACAATGTAATTCTGGAACTGTAGATCATTTTGAAATAATGAAATTATACTGGAAAGTTTATTTGTAGTGAATATTAAGAAATAAGATTGAATAAGTTTTGATGAGGGTGGAAATATTGTTGATTGATGAAACTGTAGACCTTATAAAACGCATTTTATGACATAGATGATTTTATGAACTGTACATAATAAAATTATCCTGGAAAGTTTACTTGTAGTAACTATTCATAAATAAGATTGCATAAATTTTGATGTGGGGGAAAATATCGTTGATATATACTCGTAGTTATTAATTACAATGTTATTCTTATTCTAAAGCTGTAGATCATTTTTGTGATAGTAAAATTATCTTGATAAGTATCTTTGTAGTAACTATTCAAAAAATTTTCGAATAGTTAAGAGGGGAAATATCTTCCCTCGGGATGGGGGGGTTTGTCACACCTGATTAATTCATTCTATTGTAGGCTTTCATCAAATAAGATAATTCTTGTTGTTCAAAGTTCATAGATTATCGCTTGATAATTCTGAACTAATAATATTATACCTACGATATTTTATTATTACATTAATTAATTACACCTTTTTCAATTATTTTATTTATCACAATAATGGGATTCCTTTAAATGAAGACTCAAGTTTTACTTTATTTATTGATTCATTAATAATTCGTCCTTAGGCTAAACTTTATCCTTCATCATGATTTGACTTTATACTTTTAAAAGCCTATTCATGATTACGAGTATTTCGAACTAATAAAATCAACAGAATCGGTTCTCATTCTATAAACAAGTTTAAGTCTGTCACCCAGCTATTATCGTATTCTACATGAAAAGAAATTGGTGAAACAAGAATTACTGTGAATCACAATAATTATTAATCAAACTCCTCGTAGAATTACCCAGTACCTACTGCGATCTGACGGCAGAATTTGGAAATACATTGTTGACCAATCAGCAGCGAGTAGAAGGAGCAAAAAAGAATAAGCTTTGCATCACCCAGTAACAGCTGCCATCTTACGGCAGAATTCGGAAGCTTCAATCAGGAGTGAGTAGCCGTGGCTTGAAGGTGTGTCTGTAGGCGTGGCCTCAATCTGGATCTTGTTTGTGATCCACAATTAATGTTTTTGATCCGCAATACAATTGCTTTATGCGGGTCATATTGCTTCATTGCTTTATCATATTTGTAAAAATATGAGTTGAAATATGAAGTGAAAACATTAGTGTGAACATCACAGTTCGTAATGGATCAAGAAATAATCATCTTTAAATATGAGTTATTTCAACACATTCTGCGCATGGGAGTTTCCTGTTTGAAGAACTTTGTTATTTGATTGGAAATTGGTATTTCTATAAGGGGTTTTGGAAAATTGCGAGCCATTTCCAACCCACCTCAATTCAATTCAACCCCTTCTTCAGTCGTAAGTTTTGTTGTCGGACCCGCAAACAAGGCTTGATTTCAAAAGTGGAAATTGCAGTGCGTTCATGATACTTCATACTTTTCGACTACAGTAACAGTACTTTTAAGAGCTTATCTTGAAAATAATAACATTTTCAAAAGCTTCTTCCGCGCGGCAACTTTATCGAACTATTTCCAGTTCACCGCCTCCCAAATTGCCAATTAAAAACTTTTGCCCATGCCTTGCCAAGAATAAATGACTTGACTCGCTTAGTCGGCTCTATATCACATAACTATACGTATAATATCAGTTATATATTTTGTTCAGCAAACGACTTGGATCCTTTACTATGTTTGTTGCACATTAGAAAACTCCGGATCTTTCTTTGTCGAATGAAAATATTATGCACTACTGAAAGATGTAACTAAGTGTATTTCATATTTCAAGATAACGATGCTAGCCTGCTAAAGATGATGATGCTAGGAATACAACAACAATATCTAACAAGTACATAATAAGTTGGATGCTATACTCTAGGATACTAACTATTCCACTATATGCTAAAGAAGATCTATTTTTAATAGGACTAGCTAGACTATCCATATTTTTCCTCATTAGTGTTATTCCATATCTTCCTCCAGATATGAAATTCAGTTATAGAGCCTATATATTAAATATCTTTATATATTAGCGAATTCTCAAAGTCCTATAAGCGGTCTTCGAACCAAACTTTGTTGAAGTGAAGATATTCAATTTATTATAAATAGCTATATAGGGTTTCTAACTTTCATATTAATAAGTGGACTTACTTTCTTTCAGGAAACGGGTTGGTTATAAAAACTTAGAAGTATTCGAAAGATAGATCGACTGTTCTACAAATTATCTAGATAGATCGATCAAAGAAATATATATTATCCTTAGATAGATTTACAATTCATTGGAATAAGAGTTTTTGTAAAATTCAATAGATCATTATAATTATTGTGAAATAAATCGGATTAGGTTCCGTAAGGTGGTGGAAAGTCTACAGCACCTCAAAAATGAATTAATTTACCTCATACCATACAAAACCAATAAGTAATTCACTTGAATATTAGTATAATGCAGTTATCTATGCGTAATAGTGTGTGTCTGCATTTTCTGATTTATACAGGAGATGTGAATTTTCGTAAAATAGGCCTCTTATTATATTTGGAAAAGAATAGAACATTGTTATAATAATATTTTCAGACGTGATATAAACACTAGCAGTATAACATTAATTAAACCCTGAAAATGATCAATACATCCAAACGATAGGTCTGCAAACCGGTAGCCTGCCAAAGGTCGCAAGTCAACTTATTTTTCACAATAGTGTACGAAGTGTATCGTGTACCTTATAACCTCCACAAACTATCGAAATGCTTTCAAAATCGAAAACTTTTACAGATTTCACCCTCACAACTACATTTTCCATACAAAAAACTCATCAGTTTTGCACCTTTCACTGCATAAAATTGCAGTTTCACCTCATACCTATATTCCTCACAGTTATAGCCTACTAAGATTCTACTAGAGACTCATCAGTTTAGCATGTTTCACAGCAAATAATAGCAGTCTCTCTTCATACCTACATTCCTCATAAATACTCTCATACCTTCTACAAGAAACCCATCAGTTTTGCATGTATCACTGCAAAAAATCACGTAAAATCGGAAACCTCTCTTCCCATCTTCGCCCAGAATTTATTGAAGTCATCAAGTCTGTTCACGCTTTAAAACCTCACGTTTATGAGGTTTGGCGCGAAGTGTTTGTGCCTCACTAGTTAGTGCAGCAACAGCACTTATCTTGATTACTCATCTTGAGCTAACAGCTTGGACAACGCTGGCTCGCATATTTTATAGTCAACTTTTCCCACGTCAACAGGCTGCAGCTAATGTATTTCCATTGATCATATCTGACTAGTCAACTGAAGTTTGCTGGGTTGTTTGGAGGTAGCTGAGATAAATATAAGGTGTCAGTTTGCTGGTTTGTTGTGAGCTACCTGAGATAAATTCAAGGCTAGGCGTACACCGGTTAGTCAAGACAAGACAAGACGACATTAGTCACGTTTAGTCACAGTAATTCACATAGTTGCTTATGAAGCAGCACACACTGATGCAATGACTAATCGGTGTGTGTTGCTTCATAAGCAACTATGTGAAGTACTGAGACTAAACGTGACTAATCACGTCTTATCTTGTCTTGACTAACCGGTGTACGCCTAGCTCAAGATGCTACGAAACTGAAATCTTTATAAGTGTAGGTGATGGATAAATGTACTTGTTTCTGAAAATTAAATGAATTTGGAAAATATTAAATTGTATAGGACAGTATCAGGATTCTTCATCAACATTTGAAAATAAATGCCTCCTCACGAAAGAAGAGGATTGAAGTAACTACTTCACTGAGAAACACTGGAGGGTTCTTGAGTAGCTAATACAGGATTGAATAAAATAATTTTTCATCACATTCAATTAAATGAAAGAGCCTTTTAAAACTTGTTGAGTATTAGTCAAAACTTGATTCATATCATAGGTTTAGTTTTACATTAGTGTATTTCTTTTTGTATTCCACAGTGTTTTTTTTTTATGTATTTCTATTTCTTTGAAATTTAGCATATAAATACGTATTTATCGCTTTTCACCAATATGTCTGTTGTTGTTTAAACCGCCATTGCTATGACGTTTGCATGATCCACCCATTGAGGGAGGAACTTATCTTGGCCAATAGCAGTCGTTCACCTTGATAGGTTATTCAACTACCAATCACAGCGCTCGATCACTAGTGTATATGAATACTCTGCTGCTCTTCGCTTTATACTGTATTTAGTTTACCAGAGATTAATTACGATGTAGCTACAGAAACAGGTATTTCGACATTCTAATAAATTTATGGTTATGACATACTGAGTACTTTTTACTCAGCATGGTTAACTACCACAATATCACTACTATAATAGTTACTACTATTATATCACTACTATTTACTTTGAATAGTGAGGGTAATCCCGTGTGCTTCCTTGTATATTATCAATAAATAAATTATAGCTTCTAGTGAGTGTGTTTTTATTTAGCCCAAAATTATCAGTCAATTCAAAATTCTCAATGATTTTGGATTTCTTTCTGATGTTTTTGTTTCCAACTTTAATATGAACTTATTTGAAAAATCTAAAATTGTTCTGCTTTTGTATTCGAAGAGAAAATTGGTGATTTAGTAAGATGATATGACATGACTTAAATTTGGACTGTTTGTATAAATTGGATGAGGAACAGTTTTGGGCATAAGCCTGCTGTACTCCTATGTAAATTATTGAATGAATCATTGATTGATTGAGAGATTAATTGATAGATTGATTAATAGATTGATTGATCGATCACCTTCATACTACACAAAATGTACTTCCTTTGCAATGAAAATTTCGGTTCCCTAGAATATAATTACAGAGAGCCTACTGCAGTTGACATCACATACGTTGTCCACTTTATTTAATGTTAAGCATTAAACTACACGTAAGTTGTTACATAACTCTGTTTGTCTCAGATGATAGACCAACTGTACAACAAGATCTCCTCACACACCTCATCCCGCACCTCAAACTCATGAGTAATTTTGCGTCGAGCCTCCTCAGACTTTCCACTTTATTTAATGTTTGAGCATTAAACTAAAATTTAAGCATATTTTTTATACATCCAAGTTGTTAACTCTGTTTGTTTCAGATGATAGAGCAAGTGTGCAACAAGATCTCCTCAAACACCTCAAACTCATGAGTAACCTCACCCAGCTCTTCCCACACCTCAAACTCGTGAGTAATATTGTGTCGAGTTTCCTCAGAGAAAGTTCGGGGGTGAAATCAAGTAGTAGTGTAAGTGAGTGTAGTAGTGAGTGAGTAGTGTAAGTGAGTGAATCAACGAAGTTACAGTACAGCTGCGGCTTTTGAGAGCACTTGAGATGAGCGTTTACTTCTCTCACAGTATTAAACTCAAACCGACAACCGGCTGTCGTCCACAGGAGTTGCTAGCAAGAAATTGGCTCCAAATGTCCCACGAAGACACTTTCCACAACTGGAGCAACTAATTGTGGCAAACAAGGTTGAATCAAGTCGTGCTTGTAAGATTGTATCAAGCCTTGCTTGCAAGATTGTAACAAAGCTTGTGAGATTGATACAACAATCTTGTTCGATGAACAATCTTCGACAAGAATTCACAAGATTGATACAACAATCCTGCTCCAATCTAAATCGATTAACAATGTTTGACACCAATTGACAAGATTGATACAACAATCCTGCTCCAATCTTATTCGATCAACAATCTCTGACACCAATTAACAAGATTGATACAACAATCCTGCTCCAATCTTATCCTATCAACAATCTTTGACAACAATTCACAAGATTAATAATTAGTTATGAATAAGTTGGCGAAGTGGAACAACCTTACTCGCCCACTATTAATAAAGGGTCTCCCCACTATTGAAAGACAAACGCTAAATAAACAAAATTGATACAACAATCCTGCTCCAATCTTATTCGATCAAAAGTCTTTGAGAACAATAATTAACAAATCTCCTGTGAGAATGATACACGATGTTGTTTCACTGTCTTGTTTTAATCTGATTTATTGTATCGTCTCTCGTTCTTGTTCCTATCTACTTTATTGTATCAGAGACATCTCTACCTCTTATTGATAGAGTTATCTGTGATTGCATCAATCGTACTTTGACCAACTATCTTGGGTCAATCTTATCCAATCAAGGCTACTTCCCTTGCAGTGATTAGATTTGTCTTCAAACTTGATTCAATTATTGTATCATCTCGTTTTATTTCTTTGAGGAGGTCATCTACTCTTTGAAAAGATCCGCAATTGAGCAAGAAGTGTGGAAGTAATCTTTCGATAATTGTAATTCACTTTTATTGAAATTATACAGATGGTACCGTTTGAGGAATCAGTGATTGATTAACGGAAAACTTGACAAGAAGCAGACGGTGTAATATTTTTTAAGCAATATGTTAAGGGTTCTTCATAAATAATCTTAGAAAGTCATATAGATTTATCATTAACGGGCCTCATAGTTCGAAATTTGTTGTAAAATTATCGATTTGTTGTAAACTTTTACTTCTACTTGTCGAAAAGTTTACTTGAAAATGATTTTTGTAGGGGCAAAATCATTCCTCCTCTCAGAAAAAAGTATAGGAAAATGTTCAGAAAAAGTGTAGGAACGAAATATTTATTGAGACTTATATAAATCTGAAATTGGATTGGACAGTATGTAGATGTTCACACAGCAAATGAATTAAAAACTTCTTAGTTAGTGGAAGAAATCTCTGAAGTGGGATTCACTTTTATTGAAATTCTGTACTGCGGAATAGAAGGACAGAAGCTTTTTAAATCTCTTTAATGTCTTTGAAGCTTTTAAAAAGTCTATTTTTCCCTATTTGGAAGTTATATCTTTATGAACTCGTAGATAAAGTAGAAGTCCTCAACTTCAATATCGATCTCAACTAGTGCAATATGGGTTCTATTACTACATAGGAATTCACTAGTAGTCTAAACTACTTAATAATAGTTTTTAATTCTATCTTCAAAAATAAAGTGAATTCAACTAACATCAAGTTCTCCTATTATAAACTTAATTTTGAAACCACTTTCATGAATATCAGAAGGTGTCAGAATATTCATACTGTAACATCTGCATATTCATATTAATACTGATTACTAAATTTTCTTTTTCTATTGCTTGAATTAATATCTCAAAAATAGTTGAGAATATTGAACTACTATACAGTATTTCGCATGGAAAGATCATACTTCTTTTCTCTACCTACAAATAGTTCACTGGAAAATCTGGATTATTCTGAAATTTTGTGTTAGGTTTAATGTTTCCAGTTTTTATCAAATCAATCCCTAAGATCTGTTTTTAGGAGAAGTCAGGAGTATCTACATGGTGATACTTCTTAGATTGATCAAGATTATTCTATAACAGGTAAAACTTTCCCATTTTTATAGTATCAAATACTTTATTTTACAGTTTCTCCATTGTTTATTTTTAATCAAATCCTAATCTCTTCTTTTATCTATCAATACAATCAAAATTTTTTTAACTCTCATTATCGGTACAGTTTCTCCATATTTATTTTTAATCAAATCCTAATCTCTTCTTTTATCTATCAATACAATAAAAAATTCAACTTTCTCCATATTTATTTTCAATCAAATCCTGAATTCTTCTATTATGTACAGTTTCTCCATATTTATTTTTAATCAAATCCTAAATTCTTCTTTTATCTATCAATACAATCAAAAATTGTTCAACTCTCATTATCGGTACGGTACATTTTTTCCATTTTTATTTTCAATCAAATCCTAAATTCTATATCAATTATCTAAATTCTATATCAGTATCCTAAATTCTAATATCAATACAATAAAAAATTGTTCAACTCTCATTATCGGTACGGTACATTTTTTCCATTTTTATTTTCAATCAAATCCTAAATTGTCCTTGATTTCCTTTCCGTCCTTACCTTTGAGACAGGAGTGGGGGTAGACGGCAGAGCGTCAGCTGTTGCTGGCCCCACGAGCTGTTCAGAGTTTCTGCGAGATTTTCGTCTGTATTTGAACGCTAGAGGTGCTTTCAACACCCTTTACGCGGTAACAGTGGGAGCGACGCTAAGTCGCGTTCGCTTTTATATTGGCGTCGCTATTTCCTCCCCCTCACCACCCTCAGGGGGTACGCGCATGCGCGCCAATCAAGGGAGGTGCTACTTGGGCAACATGAGTGGGTTGTTGGACAAGATCACGTACCCTTAGAAAGATGTGACGTCATCAAACAAATACAGCACATTAAAATTTGCATGACGTCATGATGTAATAGACAGTGTTGAGCATATTTAGGCTCTATAATGATGTGTTTATTGAAATATAATACATTAAAATTTGCATGACGTCATGATGTAATAGACAGTGTTGAGCATATTTAGGCTCTACAAAAATGTTGAAAGGTGTTTATTGAACCCGATCATAATACCAAACAGCATATAATAATTTGCATGACGTCAGGATGTAACACAGACAATTTTGAGTATATTGAGGCTCTATAAAGATGTTAAAGGTGTTTATAGAACCCCAGAGCATGTACTGTATTTACGACAATTGATGGGGTAAATGGAATGATGACCAATGGAGGTGAGTAGCCAAGGGTGGCTGAGGGGGAAAAGTAACTTGGGAGAATGAAATTTGAAATTTGATAGCATTCGGAATTAATCTATGTTAGTAATTATTGAGCATTATGTAATCATGATGTAATACAAGAAATTTTGAGCTTTAATTTTATTATTTGAGACCATTGATGGGGTAAATCGAATGATGTTTGGTAAGTCATGGATGGTTAAGGGAAAAATAAACTTGGGAAAATGAAATTCAAAAGTATTCAAAATTAAAAATTAAGATTGATCGAACATAAAAATAACGAATTCCTCTACATAACGTATTTTAACGTTGTCCTATAATATCAATCATTTGTACAATCTATTACTATAACACATTTCAATCAGTTATATTTTAATATTTTTACTGTTCATTCACCTCTATTTGTAACGAGTTTCGGACGTTTCAACAACGAAGTTTTCTCTTCATTTCAACTTACGAAAGGTTTGAGGACAACAAAACCTGAAAATTCCATCTTTTTTCAACACTAAACTAAATGATGCATGAAAATCATCAATTGAATATTGCCATCGTATCATAACATACTACGAATTCTCTAAGGCTACCAACAATTAGTTCAAAAAGTTCCCGACATCTTGCAGTGGTTTTTGAACAATTTGCTGATCGTTGCTGTGAGAGAGACATCAGATTTTTGGAACGGTGTGTCCGGAACACATTCCAGCCAACCTAACTAGGGTAGCCAGCAGCCAGAACTGTGCTAAACTATGTCAGGTATTCGGGCTTCTCTTTTGAGCGCCACTGCTTCAGTTTGAAAATATTCTGCAGGGAATCCTTAATTTGAAGGTGGGTTGATCAATAGAGAGCAACTTTCCAGACTCGTTTTTGACTGATGTGAAACTGTCTGATCTACACCGGTTAGTCAACAAGACAAGACATGTTTTGGTCGGTGACTTCTCATAGTTGATTACTCGATCACCCGAAAAGCAACAATGTCATCTGGCATCGCATTGGTGCATGCTGCTGAAACAGCAGCAACTATTGCGAAGTGACCAAAACGTGACTAATGTCTTCTTGTCTTGTCTTGACTACAGGTGTACCAGTTAGCCTTAGTTGAATTGGAATTATCTGATGAGAGAGACTCTGGAAATTATTATTCTTATAAATAATCCATTTATTTATTCTCTAATGTGCAAATTATACTCATCAACATATGCCTGGAACAATTTTCTTCCAATTTGAAAAACATTAGAAATCCAGGTCATGTAACATATTTTCACAGTCAGCAATTTTCATTCCAAAACAATTAACTGGAATATTATCTAGCAATCAGACAGGAAAGAGGAGATGGCATTTATAATATCAGGAGATATACACGTACTTGTGTAATACTAGCTATTTAAAATATCATTTCAAATTGTAAAGAAGCGTTCCTTTGCGTACAGTTTTAAAAACTAAGCACTGGACAGTCCACTAGCAACGTTTAAATGCGGCAAAGGTCTTCTTGAGGTCTGTTGAATGCTGTATTTAATAAAAGACACTTCTAGATGAATTTTCTAGATATTTCTATCAATTCTAGGAAGATCAATTCTAGGGAATAGAATTGCCTTCTATTCCATGTAGGATACATGAATTATGTAGAGTCAAATTTGTTGTTTATGATGAATTGTGTGATTTGTTCATTGTTTGTAAAATTAATGTTTTGCTTTATTTTTATTTTTATTATTATGTTTCTTCATCCTCCTGTTTTCCTTCTTCTTCTTGTTTCACAACTTCTTCTTTCTTCTTCACTTTTCACTTCTTCTTCTTCTCTTCTTCTTCTTCTTCTTCTTCTTCTTCTTCTCTTTTCTTCTCTTCTTCTTCTCTTCTTCTTCTTCTTCTTCTTCTTCTTCTTCTCCTCCTCTTCTTCTTCTCTTCTTCTTCTTCCTTCCTTCTTCTCTCCTCTTCTTCTTCTTCTTCTTCATCCTCCTTCTTCTTATCTTCTCTCCTCTTCTTCTTCTTTGTCTCTACCTTCTATCACACAACTTCTCTCCTCATTTTTCTTCTTCTTCTTCCTCTTTTTTCTTCTGCTACTGATCCCTCCACTAGTCCCCTTCCTCTCACACAACTTTTCAGTTCCTTCTCCTCATTATCATCATTGTTTTTCTTCTTACCCTACTTTTCCTCTCGTCTTTGTATCAAGTCTTGAGTAAGGACTCCATTCGCAGCACAAGTCTCTCTATATCCATTGCGAGAAATACAGAAAATGTTTCGCCCAGCGGAAAATCTATTAATTTTCCAAATCGCGCGCTGCGTGCTATTATAACGCTAACAAGAATTTTCACTTTTCTTCTCATCGAGTGACGACCGTTTTCCACGATTTTCTGACCGTTTTCCCGCCACTGAGAGAACTTTGTTTGCGAAACGGGAAAATCTACTATTACAGTTGTAACTGAGAAAATGGATTTTTCTGAAATTCTCAGGGAAGATCTCCAACTCCAATTATTATGATTCATTCAAATTGGGTTTCCTCATTTTTATCATCTGCTGGAAGTCTTGATATTGCAGTTGATGGAATCAACTAAATACAGTTACTGTATAATCACAGTGTGGTCATTGAATGTCATACTTTTGATTGGTTATCTCGGACAAATTCACCAAACTCTGCCAATTCCCTAAATATTTGCATTGAAATGATTGACAAATAAATAATAATTTATTTATACGTTTTTTAAATGATTTATGATAATCTCATTGAGTGATTTACTTCTTACTGAATAAGAAGACTTGATGTTGTCAAAACCACATATTTAATAAAACAACGAGATACTGCAGTTTCGGTTGTTACACCATTATCAATCATAATTATGCTACAGTGTAGCAGAATTTATACTCGTGACCGAGCGTTGTGATTGGCAGTTGAATGGCCTATCAAGGTGAACGACTTCCATTGGCCTAGATAAGCTCCTCCCACAATGGGCGGTTTCTACAAACATCACAGCAATGGCGGTTCAAACAACTAACATAGTAAAGAAAGGTAATTGATATTTACAAAAACAAATGAATTAAATAGAAATGCTTGAAGAGAACAATGTGGAATAAAAATAGCAAGAAAATTCAATGACAAACAAACTTAGACTTATAATAAAGCTAGATTTGTGGTATTGTACTGTTACATTATTTACTTCTTACCTACAATCTGTCTTTACCAGTGCTAGTTTTCATCATTTTGAGCTTTTAAAACAATAACAAGAGTAAAGAGACTACTTTCAATGTTAGAAAAGTTACTTTTGATGTTGTCCCTCTAAATAAGTGTTGGAGAAATGAGTGAATGGGTTTATGTTTGCCTGTAATCCCAAATGAGAATTTAAAAATTTGGCAGTGGAAAGGTAAAAAATGTTCCAACACACTGTTATGGACCTTTTCACACCAATGACCACACTGTTATTATACTGTCTCTGTAGTTTTCAGAGTTATTTCATAACAGTAATTTTCTAGTAAGTTTCTGGGAGTGCATTTTATTCTAAGTAAGTACATTTCTTGAAGTATATTTTTTATTTATCAATGAGACAAAGTTTATTACTTGGTGTATCGTCAACAAACTATCAACTACTTGTTGCTTATAATTGATTATCAGTTGAACTTGATAGATCTAGTATCACGCCAATTTAATGTGAACAATAGTGTTTCGATAAAGTTACGTACCGCTATTATTGTTGGAGCAGTAGCTAACCAAAATGTACGGTAAGGTTGGTCGAATGGAAATTGATCTCTGGGTCAATCAATGGAGGTTTACAGGAGGCAGACACCAAATAGCTTTCTCAATTTCTGATTTCTGATTGGTTTACGGTTTCAATTAGTGAAGGATTAATATAGATCGTATGGCATGTTTGAAAATTCGCCCTGCTGGGAGTCACCATTTACTCCCAAAAACACAATTTATTTTAGTGAAGCTTAGTATATTCTTATACTTATATTAGTACTTATTATACTAACTTATTGTGAAGTATACTATACACAAGCACAGGCACCGATGTACTGTCTCATAGATATATGATATCTCTTGTTTGTGACTAAAGTGTAGATCGTGTCATCAATTACGCAAATGAATAATAAAATATAGCAGGATCCGTTTAACTTGTCATAAAACATATGATCGACGAGCATATGATCACAATACTTAACCTACAAATGCTGAATCTCGCAGATTACTGAAAAGGTCTTTTAAAAGTTATTCTTTGAAAGGTCTTCTTTAAAAAGGTCTTTAAAGACTTCAAATGTCTCTAAGAATTCTAAGTATTTTGATTATTGTGTCGAAGTCACTGTTTAATTATTACCAAATCAGCTGATTTATGACAAGTTAATTGGATCGCGCTATACCTAACCTCAAACACTTATACGTTTATAGTAGTAGTAGTAGCAGGAGAAGACTGTCAATCGTGTTCTTTAAAAGTGAGTTTTAGAATTTATCCTACATTTCTTGACTTTCTAAGCCCCAGGCTTAGAAAAATGAGATTTAGGCATCAGGTTTTGAAGGGACAGATAGAAAAAATGAAGAGATAAGGCACAGAATGAAACTGAGGAAATGAAGAGGTAGGAGATTGAAACAAATAGAAGTGGGAGTGGCATAAGGAAAATGAGGAGCGAAAATTGAAGGGGAAGCTGGAGGAATTGAAGAAAAGAGAAGTAGAAAATAAATGTGAAAAAGAGAATAAAATGACAAAAATTATAATGAGGTAATTGATGTAAGAATGAATTATTATGTAATAATTATGTAATTACTGTAATTAATGTAAGAATATGTGGAATATTATTATCTCATTTGACTCTCAAACATACTACTGTAATAGGATTGAATTTCTGAATCGATTCTCTCCTAATTTGATAGAGATCATGATAAAGATACAGAGAAGTCTGCTCCGATTATGACTTTGCTATATTAACCGGTTACTACGGCAACGATTAATAACAACTTGCGCGTGTTATTTTTAAGTGCTTCAGAGCTTTTCAATTCCATTCTGCTTTTCATACGATTCCAACGATAAATAATGAGATCAGAGACGTTTACAGTTTATTGAATAGTTTAACGATGTTTTCGGTGCAATCACACATGAAATCTGATGCCTACATCACTTTATCATCTTTTCAACGAGATGTGGCGAGTGTAGGAAAGGAAAAAGTAGGAGAAGAGGAGAAGTAAGAGGAGGAGGAGGAGGGGGAAGAGGAGGAGGGTGAGTAGAAGGAGGAGGAGGAGGAGGAGGGGGGAGAAGGTGTTGGAGGAGGAGAGGAAAGAGTTGGAGATGTAGAAGATGAGAAAAACTCTAAAAAGAAGAATAAACATTTTCGCAGATAAACGATAACGATGTTCTATTCATTTTTACTTCCTCCACTCAATTTTAACTCTTTTTACTCCTGGTCCTCCAGCTTTTCTTGCAGAAAAGAGTTTCAGTTGACTAGCTTTGGATTTACTCACTGAGCTGAGAAATGATGTCTATGTGTCAGTTACATCACTTATTCAGCATTGAATTTCGCGGAAAAGGTCTTTTTGGCACCAACTTTGTTAACATTATAGGAATGAATCCTTATTATAATAATAATAAGATAAAATCTCATACTTTACTTAATTTCGGTTAACCGGGGTTCTACTGTAGAAGGAATTTGTGGATAGCAAATGTGCCTTATCTCTTAATTTTTTCTATCTGTCCCTTCAAAACCTGATGCCTAAATCTCATTTTTCTAAGCCAGGGGCCTAGAAAGTCAAGAAATGCAGGATAAATGCTAAAACTCACTTTTAAAGAACACGATTTACAGTCTTCTACTACTACTTCTTTTCCTTCTTCTGCTTCTTCTACCACTTCTTCTACTATTACTTCTTCTTTTTCTTCTTCTCCTTCTTCTTCTTTTGCTTCAATCCAATTCTCTACAAGAAAATAGAATAATTAAAATGTAATTATGAAAATAATAGATTCATGAACCATATCGGTACAAATTTATTATTATTTTACATTATTTCTAATTAGTCCCTCCTATTCTTCTTAAATGATACCTTTTACCTCCATTTCTTGTGTTCAAAGTACAATTACAAGTATAGTAGGTAGTAAAACTGTAACAAGACCGGAAGATAAGAAAAATGACTTTTTCGTCTTATATTGTCTCACCCTATCACCAAGCAGCCCTGAGATGTGCAACACATGTTAAGAACGACCGATTAGATCAGGGTCTTCTCCTCGGGGAAATCTTTTTGAGGTTAGAGCCGGTCAGTTGTCATTATAGTCATTTTTTCATTTCCACAGCTCGATACGTCACACTAGGAAGAACCTTGTTCTAGAAAAACTTCTTTTTACCTCGTTTTTGTAACCTCAGAGGTTCGAATGAGAATCAATAACTGATCTAATTATTATTATTCTTGGCAGGAGCTTACTTGGATGGCATTTTAGATAATATTGCTGATAAGATAATATTTATGGATAATATTGCTGATAGTTAGAAAAGGTAGGGATAATTAATAGTGGTATTCTTACAAGGAATACCGATTTGCATTCAGAATAATCCTATTATGCAGTTTATAGATTATAGTGAATCATTCAGTTCCCAGCCTCAGGGTCACATAAAATTTATTTGACTTTCACATCTACATTGATCATTCTTTCTTATTTTGAATGAATAGTATTGTGATCTGCAATAATGATTCTCTTTATTAAGAAATTAAGGATTGAACAGAAGTTCCTTGTTGAATGCATGAATGAACAAGGCAAAGTGTAGTACATGGGAATGTATCAGAGAAACTGATAACTTTTCTCTCAAAAGCCCCTATAAATAAATTCATTTCCACTCTTGACAATACAACTTAACAAACAAACAATTTGAAATGTATATCATATAAAAAGTAACATAGTTCAAACAAATAAGTGTGTATAATAAAGACCTATAATATATCTAGGTCTGGTACATGGGGCAAGAAATATACAGTTTATATAACACTCAATGCAAGAAAATCAATAGTCAATAAGAATGAAAAAATTTGAGTAAAGAATAATGTTGAATACATAAAGAAACAACTGAAAAAATTCTCACTCAAAATGGAGAAGTATCGTATATATGGAAAGAAGAAATAAGATGCAAATAAAGAAACCCAGAAGGAATGAAGCAATGAAAAGGTTGGATGACTCTCAGAAAGAAATCAGAATTGACCCTCAGTAGAAAAATCATGTAATAAGAACATTTTTGAAGAAGTGTGTAAGTGGTGTTATGTCTCAAAACGACTCAATCCAGAAATAGAACAATTTGTGGAAGTGTGTGAGTAATAAGATGTTACAAGACTTCTGAAGTTATAAAAAAACTCAGACCGTCAGACATCTTTGAGACAAAATCTGTCAAAAGCGAGTAATATTGAGTAGTCTGCTTCGTATATCAGACATCCTCTTATATCCTGTGCTCAACACTTACACAGAAGCCTCAGGCTTCAATAATATTCAACGTTTCTTGCTTTCCCACATCTGTGGATCAAAATTCATCACTGGAGCTGTTAGCTGGTTCTTGTGGTGTAGCAAAGGGATCATCATATATGAGTATTCCCTATGTCAACTTTTCCTTCCTTTCCTTTCTATTCTTTCCCTTCATCTCACACCCTAATTCTCTAGCACAGTTTTCAGACTGGAAATACCAGCTAAGGGATCATCATATGAGTTTTCCCTATGTCAACTTTCCCTTCCCTCCCTTTCGTTTCTATTCTTTCCCTTCATCTCACACCCTTATTCTCTAGCACAGTTTTCAGACTGAAAATACGTACATTTTCTTCCAAGGTGTTGTGAATAAACGTTAATATCGGATACCGTGACTGTATAATAACAGTGTGGTAATTGGTGTGAATGAGTCCATAACAGTGTGTGGTAACGTTTTTTATTCCCGCCACCGCTATACTTTTGCCAAATTTTTGAATTTGTTATACGATTACAAGCAAACATTAACCCATTCACTCATTTTTCAAACGTATATCAAGAGAAATAACATCAAAAATAACTTTTCTAACATTAAAAATTGTCTCTCTACTCTTGTATTACTTTCAAAGCTTGAAATGTTGAAAACTAAGGCTAGGCGTACACCGGTTAGTCAAGACAAGACAAGACGAGATTAGTCACGTTTAGACACAGTTATTCACATAGTTGCTTATGAAGCAGCACACACAGATGCAATGACTAATCGGTGTGTGTTGCTTCATAAGCAACTATGTGAAGTACTGTGACTAAACGTAACTAATCTCGTCTTGTCTTGTCTTGACTAACCGGTGTACGCCTAGCCTTAGAACTGGCAAATATTAACTATTTCGAATGAGCTAAGCCAATAAACACCTGCTTAGCTTTATGCTAATTATGGATAAAAAATTATTGATCCCGCTTGTTGTAACCCAGCGAGAAAAATCAATTGGTTGATCAATTAATCACTCTGATCAATTTATTAGTTGCAGTGAATACGTTTCTGATGAGTTCGATTTGCGACGAGCTGTTTGAAAATTTAGTTTGCTCGAAACTTTTCAGTTCCAGTTCTGCTCGCAATTTGTTGGCAACTCAACTTTGTCTGCGCCAACTAACAGATAAATTAACACTGAAAGCGCCCCTCGGGTATCCAATTGAACATTCCAATCTCCAGATTGACTTTGTTAACGACAGCATTTTCCGAAAAATTAACAAATCAATTAATTTTGAACCGTGTGTCTCCTATTTCCAATCTAATTCCACCAATACTTCGTGAGGATGGGCAAATGCCTAATCCTTGGAAGCAAGAAGAAGGAGATTTTGAGATGATGATCGTTTTTCAAATAAGCTCTGTTTTAGAGATTTACTCCCGATTAAAAACTTCGTCTTAAAGTAGGCTAATCATTAGAAAAGTTCAATATATTTTAATGGGTAATTAAATAGATTAATTTGTTTTCTTCTTGAAAGAATAATGTTTTTCAGAAACTTTTATTCGTGGTGTGATAACCTTATATTTCCTTAAGAATGTTGAGAATCTGAACTCGCTAAATTAAAACAGTTTAAGTTAACAGTCAAGTTGAAACAGTTTAAGTTAACAGTCAAGTTGAAACAGTTTAAGTTAACAGTCAAGTTAAAACAGTTCAGTTTAGCCTAATTAATAAGACTGAACTAGCTAATATTAATAAATTCAAGTAGATATATTTTTGACCAGGGGTTGAAATTTGAGAAAATTAAACCTAATTTTGGACGAAATCATGAACCAGAATCTGGGAGAGAAAATGATTTGTACTGAACCTATTTTTTCTCTCGATTGATATTGATATGGTAATCTGGATTATATCAATTTTCAATTACAAATAATGATATTGACTATTGTATTTAAAATGAATGGATAGAAATTTCGGAAAATCCAATCATTGAGTTAATTTAATTGGATTTGAGAACAGAATAAATGCTTAACTACTTCTATTAGTGGTACGTTTAACTAGTAGCAACTACTGGAAATCCAACCTTAATAAACCAAAATTGAATAAAATAGATAAGGAATTTTAATTTTAGGTAGGTCCGTGAAATGAGAGCAGTAGAATGATAAAAGAATACAATTTCAGATAGAGAAAAGCTAAGTTTCAAGATGTGAAAAGTATAACAATTGAAGAGCAAGAGAGATAAAAGAAGAGGGAGACGATAAGAACCAGACTATATAGGAAGAAAGATTAAAAAACAAACAGAAAGTAGTTGAATAAATGAAATAAGAATGGGTTAAAGAAACTTACGAATCAAATGACAAGGAAAAAGCAGTAGGAGAGCGAGAGAAATTATAAAGAAGAGGAAGATAAAAATCAAACAGACCACAAGAAGGAAAAAAGTTGAAGAAAGAAAGAGAAAGTAAAAAATCTAAAGCTCATGATAACAAGAAATAGAAAGAAGAGAGAGGGAGAGAAAAAAGAGTGAGGGGGAGAAAGAGATGGATAGAAAGAAGAGTAAGAGAGAAAAAGTGATGGAGACGAAGACGAAGATAAAAAACCAATCAGGGTAGTTCTTACCGCCACCACTCATCCAAGATATTATGAAGTTGAGTGATTGTTGAGACTTTCACGGCCATGATGGTGATGATGATGATGATAGCAATGATTTTTATGACGATGTTGATGCCGATTTTGAAGTTGATGCTGATGATGATAATGCTGCAAGTCTGATAAATGATTGGGGAAAGGTAGGAAAGATGTTTGAGAGATTGGCTTCGTGAGTGGTGAATTTTAATTTATTGCCGGGCTGAAAGATAGTGCTGATTAAGCAGAAAGTTTAGTGCCGAAGATAATCGATTCGCTCCTGGCCAGTCGCTTGTAGCCAGCTACCATAAGTCAGTTCTGATTTGTTCCATTCTTGGTCGAATTTGAGTTGGACAAAAATGAACGGGATATTTTACGCCTTCTCATATTCAAAGACACTCAAAGGTCATTAATGTAATATCAATGAATGCTTATAGTCCGATTCACGTCAAGAAGTCAGTATTGTTTATATGAGGAGCATTGATGCCAAGTTTCATTTAGATTCAGATTTAGATTTATTACTTTATTCATGTAGATAACAAATATGACGGCTTAAATTCTAGATAATAATAAAATATATACTGTACAACTAATTATTCGTCAAATTTACATTAGCTTATAAATTATGCTATATGAGTAGATATAGGGCAAGAAAGTATACTTATGATATAATAATTGTGAGGTATCTAGATGAAAAGGCGAAGTTTGGACATATGAATGTCCATTCTTGGGAAAGGAGATACAGAGAAATCCTTTCCATCAACACTTGACCTTGAGTTTTATTGAGATAGAAAGAGAAAACTGCACAAAACGTGTTTGTTGGGACTGTGTGCGACAACAATGCACAGTGGCAACTATGCACAGTGCGATAGGATAGAGACATCAGCAACTGCCTTGTGCTGAACAAGGATAGCAAACTCCCATCTAAGCAATGCTGACTTCTTGACGTGAATCGCACTATAGTATTCAATATCGAGAAAATATGATCAAAAGTATGTAAGCAAGAAATACAAGTTATACATTGATAATGAATGATAGATGATAGATAAATCGGGGAAAATGAAAATTATAACCTCTCAATAAAAAGATCTTTTGATATCTTCAAATCTGAAATCAATATCTTGTAATCTTTTAACCTTCAAAAATAATTCAATAAAGAAATCAAACGTTTTTTTCAAGTTAGCTTCTTGTTGAAGTGTAGGTTTCCTGAGATCTGTCTCCCTGATAGACAAGAATGCAATTAGGAAGAGGATTGAATCAAACGAGTGTAGTGGGTAGAAACTAGTGGCGAAGCGTGGTATACTTATTTGGTCATCGCCGGGTATATTTCCTATAGGAATAGGAAATATACCAGGCGATGACCAAATAAGTATACCACGCTTCGCCACGGGTAGAAACAGATACATGTTTTAAAGTACATCATCATGATCATTGTTAGTCAGAAGTGATGAATGAAAATTTTTCAAAACCGATCAAACTTTATTGAAATTTAATGTTTAATACTTATTACTTATTACATCATTAACATCAGTGTTGAGTCAAAATACAGTGAATCGAAAACAAAAACTCTGTTTTGTCATCATGAATCTGCGTAGAATATAAACCAAACGAAACCAACAGTTTCATGATTTTCGTTTTACAGAGGCTGAATTATGTTACAAGAGAAGGCATTCGTGCATTGGGCTATCTTTATTATTTATGGTTGACGGAAAACGAAAACAAAAATACAATCTCGGCGAAATTAATCTGACATTTTCACTGCTACAGAAAATTGCTGCTCAGAATACAAAAATATATATTAGTACTCTACAAAGGGGATGAGCATATCCCCAGATATATTAGTAACTCTACGATATATCTGGGGATATGCTCATACACAGTGTGTAAACTGAGTGAGCATCAGTATGTGATCAGAATATTCAATAAGAATCGGTATCTACATGGTTGCTTGTGACAAACACACAATTCACATGATCACACAACACATTGAGAAGTCACACACTCACAACGCAATACGCAAATCTACATTCTCAAACAAAGGAATCACATACCATACACTATTCATATCTTCATACACTAACTCACAGAGCATCTCAAAAGAAATAGTTCTACAGTACAAACGCACATATCTGTGTAAAATGACCAAGAGCTGTTATACACAATACACAGTAAATTATTTACTGTATATACACAGTAATACACAGTAAATACAGAGTGATTATAAAGCGATACATAAGGCTAGGCGTACACCGGTTAGTCAAGACAAGACAAGACGAGATTAGTCATGTTCAGTCACAGTACTTCACATAGTTGCTTATGAAGCAACACACACCGATTAGTCATTGCATCGGTGTGCAGCCATAAGCAACTATGTGAATTGCTGACTAAACGTGACAATCTTGTCTTGTCTTAATCTTGAATTACGTCACTAAGGGTGATAGAGGAAGATAATTTTATAATTTCCCTATATGGTAATACTTTGTTTAAACAACACAATTTTAGATGGCTTCCCTTTTTGAAAGATTTTTTCGAACTGAAAGCTAGAGTATCAAAATAACATATCAATCCTTATTTATGTAAAACTGTGTCAGTGCTCTTAATCATATTGGAAGTTTTACTCTGGCATACAATGTTCACCAATAATGTTGAGTACACAATCATACTGTTTCACAACAAAATCTCCAAGACATATTGAACATTCATGTGTCAATTGTATCCATATACTTTATGTATCAATTTCTCAATTCAATATTTTATAATGAAATATGATTCAACTCAGATATGATAGGAACTATTTTTAATTTGAACAAATCAATCCAAATTGTATTAGGAACAATTTTATGGTATTGAGAACTCTGCATTTCTTTCAGCGCTCTCATCACTGAAAATCGTTTCATGATTTCTGTCCTATGAAACCTGATTTGTTTGTAAGATTGACTGACTCTATTTGTTTGTAAAATTGTTTCTCGGAAATGCTGTGTTAATGGATGATCAATGGTGTTAATGAAACGGAGAAAATTGAATTAGTATCTCATACCTTTCAAATAATTATGTTATGTATCCTAAGGTATGATATCGAATCTTTTTATTGAATCAGAGTACTAGAAGTGTACTTGGGGAGTCCGATCTTTTAATAGACGTGAAACCTGCGAATTAAGTAGGAAGCAATCCAGAACACAAGCAATTCAAAATTCTAATCTAATTAAATATGATAAAACACTGGTTCATGGCCAAAACCGCAACAATCCCAAACTAAAAACAATTAAGTTGAAGTATTTCTTCAACACTTCCTCACTTTGTTGAGGATTTAGCATGCGATATCATCACTGTACATCAGATTATGAGTTTTAGTATGTGATGCCTACCTCTACCCACCTCTACACAGCAGCCTAGTGCATTCTGATTCTCTAATAATCTGGTTTGCACGTGGATTATTGCACGGATTTGTAAGAGGAATTCAGCTTTAATTCGCGCCCCCTGCTGACTGGAATATCAAACTGGGATTAAGGTAGGCAGGGATCAGTCTTACATGTCCACCGATATTGTTGGGTATGTCCACACTTGGTCGATTTTGTGTGCTGCAAAGCATGCGGCCAATGTTTAAGCTTACGCAGAATGCTGTGCAGCACACAAAAATTGACCAAGTGTGGATTTGGGGATTGTTTGGTACCTGTATTTTTACCTAACACCAGCATAATAAATAAAATATTATTATTAATAAATTCACTTTGTAATCAATGAATATTCTTTAGAAGGTGTGTCAAACTCCACCAATGTTGGTTTTTAATGGTTGTTTATGAAATTTCAACTTACGTTATAGCTCTTATTCTATTACATCGATTTCAAATATCGCATTCAAACAAATTCAGATTCAAATTCAAATTGTTTTCAACTTCTTATGTTCGTACGAAAGATCACTTCTAAAAAACCATCAGCTTATAAAATAATGTTCCGCTATCTGAATTGCTTTTTCTCAAACATAAATCCTTTCAATCTAACACACTTTCCAGAAATGAAAGTCCTCTATTGCTAGGCATACACCGGTTAGTCAAGACAAGACAAGACGAGATTAGTCACGTTTAGTCACAGTAATTCACATAGTTGCTTATGAAGCAACACACACCGATCATCACAGTGTATGCTGCTTCATGATAACAGACACCGGTTAGTCAAGACAAGACAAGACGAGATTAGTCACGTTTAGTCACAGTACTTCACATAGTTGCTTATGAACACACCGATTAAACATTGCATCGGTGTGCATAAGCAACTTTGTGAATTGTGATAAACGTGACTATCATCGTCTTGTCTGTTCGGTGTACGCCACAGAAACGTTTCACGTAGGAAAGAACAAGTGAACTCTTGTAAATAAAACTTTCTCATTAAAATAAAAAGACAAACAACATTTGGTGTTATCTCATTAATACATTCAATTATAATTACACTTGTTGCAGGACCCCAGAGTAAAGTTTACACCTCAGTAAAGATCCAGTTCAAATTCACAGTTAAGTACAGTTCACACTTGGAGAAGTTCATGTACACACTACATGATACAAGGGAGTATTCTCATGCAAACAAACCTCGCTCGCTTCAGTAATGAACCCCGTTTGCTCGGCTGAAACAAATGTTTACTCAACTAATCTGGCTGCAGCCAATCGCAAGTGCTTATTTAGAATGATATTAGACTAAATCACATTTACTGTTATTACCATCATTCGCACGCTACGGGAATTCATTTTCCTGATTCTAAACGGATGCCTTTTGTTAGCAAGTTTCACGTGTATGCTGGAATTGGAGCACTTTCATTCTTGACAAAAAATATATATTTTTATTCGTAAGGGCTTCCCCACCGATAAAAAATATATTACAAATTTATCCGTATAAATATTCCTGAAAAAGATTACACTCGTTCGAAACTCCTTCAAATACAGACTCTTGCTGTATTATGACAATTTAGATATGCTCAATGCTTTGTACAGTACTAATCAATAATTTTACTAACAGTGTGCACAAAAAGGAGCAGATGGCTTGTATCTATTCGATTCGGTTTATGAGTGAGCACTTCAAATTTAATAATGATCAGATGAGAGTAATGTTATGTTAACCTATGAGAGAGGATGTTAAAGCATGACCTACATAAGCTACTACAATTCCAGAAGACTGAAATAATTTGTAGAGCTTAAACTGGATTTTTTGAATTTGTGGAGCTTAATTTGTGGAATTAAATTAAACTTAAATTTGTGGAATTTCTGGAGCTTAAATTTGAGCTTTAACTGGGAATTCGTCCATAATAATCAATTATCAATATTGTGATAGTTCTGCAGTCATAGAGACAAAAGGATAATCAAAAGGGCTGTAATCAAAAGGTTACAGTTTATCGAAGAAATAATGCACTTTACGTGAAAAATATTGACTTTTATTATAAAAAACGACGAAAATAATTTGGCTCTCAGCAATCGTATTATGCTTTCCCCTTCACTTCTGAATAATTTCATTCATAAAAAATTACCACATCTCCAATGATTCTTTTATAACTTTATCGCAATTATAACAAGTTTATCATTTTCATTCGAATAATCCTGGACCGCAGTTCAATTTTTCAGTTAGTATTAAATCTATTTCGAGAACATTGGTGTTATATTTTCACTAAGTTTTCCTCAAGGGAGTCTTAAAATAAGTTCTGGAATTGAATACTTGATTCGATACTTGAATTGAAAGCAAACGGTGGTCTTTGAAAGGTGGGAAAAGTTCAAAGTTCCTTTTGTCAGAATATACATGGGTCATTGCACTTATTGAGTTTAATTTATTATTGTCTCAGGTAATCTTTTCAAGCTCCATCCTCTTATAAAATGTTTCAATGTCAAATTAGGTGCCCAGCACTGAAGTATGAGACAACTCTTTTCCCAACTAAGCTTGTTTCAAAATTATTATTGATCGATTTGAAGACTTGACCTCAATGCTCATGATTTTCTGAAGATTGAATTTTAGAAAGTTCTACCCTTTTTGCTTTGAATATACCGTCACAAAAGGGAGTTTGTGACGTAATCAACACGAATACTCGATATCTGAGTTACAAGCTACTATTCAAAGCCAAATTCCTTGTTTTTCTGTATTTAAACGGTACTTTCAAAAGTCATTCGCACAAAACTCGGATATAACGTCGAATATTTAAAAGTTGATCCTACTCTAACGGTAGTTTGTGACGTAATAAACACGAATACCAGAATATCCATGTCGAATACTGCTATTAAGAGCCAAATTCATTGTTTTTTCAGATTATAACGGTAATTTTTGAAGAGATTCGCACAAAAATCCGATATAACGTCAAATATTTGGACGTTTCTTCTTCTGTAACGGTAGTTACAGAAAATCTGTGTCAAATGCTGAATTTCAAAGTAATTTCTCCCAATTCAAATTATCCTAGATACTGTGGTTTTTTCAATCATTTGTGATCCGAATCCTATCTTTTATAATGGATCTTTTTACTTTTTCCAATGGATAATGCACTTTTCCACATAAATCGTAGACTTGTGATTGGGTAATGGAACAGATACTAAATTTTTACTGGAATTCTCGACTCAACCCAAAACAAAATATATTAGAGTCTCAGAAATGTCGTGATCTTCAAAGAGTCTATATGGAAATGTTGATATTTGAGGTACAGCTATAAGCGCAAAAGTAGGTTGCTCTCTAGGAGAGACAAAAGATAATAGCTGGAGCGTTCATACAACTCACATCTCGAAATATTTTTAGATTTTTAAGTGTACAATACATACACGGAAAGAAGCTCCTAATGTATAGCTAAGCTCCTAATGCTTCCGAATGTATTGTTTCTTAATGCACTCGTGAATAAATTTTTGAAGTACAACCAGTAAAAAAACACACAGAACTCGCGACTGTAATAAAATGATAACTCGACGAAGCAGAGGAGGAGGCAGGGAAAGAAGAAGAAGAAGAAGAAAAAGAAGAAGAAGAAGAAGAAGAAGAAGAAGAAGAAGAAGAACGAGAAGAAGAAGAAAAAGAACGGAAAGGAGAAGAATGAGAAGGAGGAGGAGGAGGAGGAGGAGGAGGAGGAGGAGGAGGAAGAGGAGGAGGAGGAGGAGGAGGAGGAGAAGAAAGTTACTTTCGTTTAAGGCTGGAACAAGTAGTGTGTTCGGTTTATACTTAGCATGAACAAATTCCATTTCAAATTCCTCTTTCTCACAATATTCCCAGCTCCCCATCATCATCTTCTTCCTCTTTTTCTTCTTCTTCTTTTTCTTTTTCTTCTCCCACTTTCTTACTCTTTATCCCCTAGTTTTTCGTTTCTTTTTCTACATTGCCATCTCTTATTCTGAAAAACGTGAGCATCAAAATAATTTGTGGATTTCAGACAAGCAGACGGCTCCATTTCTGTGGTATAATCATCATAACCATCATCATCATCTTTTAGCAAGTACTCAAAATCTTCATCTCTTATCTTCTTCTTCTTCTTCAACTTCTTCAACTTCAACTTCTTTCTTCTCCACCTTCTTTTCCTTTTCCACCTTCTTCTTATTTTTTCTTTTCTTTCTATTTCCCCCTCTTTCTTCCTCCTCATTCCTCTCTTTAATCCTCCTCCCCCTCGCCACTAATCCTCTTCCTCCTCCTCCTTCTTTCTCCTTCTTCCCCCACTTGTACTTTTTCTCACTCAATGTTTTCACATCCAGTGTTTTGGTCTCATTTCACAACATCTAATTCCTGGCAGTAGGAGATTTTAGATCCTCGGTTGAAAAGATTGAAAGACATAATGCGCTGTACGCTATCAACTGTACACAATGTTTTCGGTTTCAAGCTGAGTTACGGTAGGAAGGAAGGGATCTCCGAGAAATATTTTAATACAAGAAGACGACCGCTGAAGTTTAGTGCGTGACTAACAAGATGGCGAATCTACAGAGTGTCTCAAAAAATAGTGCCTCCAGTACCATCTAATGTTATTACCATGTAATGTTATTCTACATACAATCTAAAAATAAACAATATAATATAATAAACAAACAATATCTTGGAAAATGTCTATTTCTGCTTAGTTTTCTAGTAATGCGCCAATTTGAAAGATTATTTTCAAGATTTTCCATCATATCTAGCTTAAGGATCAACATTTTTGCACTGGACTACATTTTGGTAGCCTTGACAAAAAAAAATTGGGTCTACAAGATAAATATATCAAAAATTTCCAATATCCGAATATGCAAAAATGGTGGCTTTCTATAATTTTCAATTTGATTTTTTTTTTTTGCTGTAGTGACAACCACATTAAACTTGTGCGTGGGTGATAGGAAGGATGATATTAAAAGATAAGATTACTTCATTCATGTAGATAACAATAATTATACAGGCTAACTACATAAATTCTAGATTACAAAAGTTGTGAGTATTCGTAATGTTATTCTATAAATTTTATGAATTATAGGCTAAGCTAATAATTTTAACAATGAACGTATAATATAGATGCAATATGATAGTGTTAACATAAAACTATGAAACGTTATATCAACATGAAACGGCGAAGTTTGGGAAGAGATGAGAGAGATTCGGAGTTCATCCGAGTTCAGAGAAAGCTGAGGTGAATGGACCTACAGCTTTAGGTGGGTTCCAAACCACCGGGAAGCGATTTTGATTCTCATGAATGAATGACATTCAGCGAAAAAAAGCCTGAACTGAAAGTGGTCACCAATATAATGGGAGTAAAACCAGGGAGCAAACCCTTTCATCAAAATGTAGAACTTGGAAATTGTTTAATTGTGTGATTGTAAATTTTGATAAATTGAAACACATTATTGACAGATAATTGAGAACTGATAATTGGTGAATAATGACTTAACATTACAATTATAAGCCTAGTGTTGTGTGACTTTGATCCTAAACTTGTGTGAAATTTAGTGTATAGCAGGATTCTTTTAACTTGTCAGAAAACAGCTGATTTAACGTTAGTAAACGAGCGTACATCAATCAGCTGTTTTCTGACAATTTAAAAGAATCCTGCTATACATGTAATGGAATATTTGAGATGGGAGCACGTAAAGCATGAACAATATCATAAATTGCGATGTCCCACTGGGATTTCAATACAGATTGGTTTTGAAACTTGAGCTCACCAAAAAAAATGGCGGATTTTACCATTGGAATGGGGACAAAACACGATTCTTGGGAATCTCAATTAAATCATTAATGTATCATCAATACGTTATTGCCAACTATTATTTAGTGGTTTCAAGGTGTTTTAATAAATGTATTAATTGGATTAAAAATTTTCATCAGAATTTTCGTCATCTTGTTGCTAGACTCTTCTTGCTAGGTTAGGTTTTTGAAGTTTGAACTTCCTGTAAACCATCGGTATCGTATGTATTATAAACATTATTATTCCAGAGACATAAATTATTTTACAAAATAACTATTTAATTCAGTAAAAATGTAAACATCCGTCTCTATCTGATGAGTAATCTTGGTGAGTTCTCTTTTACGTTCAATTATTATTTGTTTAACAATCAATGTTGATAAAAATACATGAAAATTTCAGGGAGCTAAGAAAAAAATAACATAGGAAGACTACAGACATTAAAAAAAACATCATACAAAGACTGTATGATGTCTGTGAAATTATCGCAATCAAAACAGTGTTGAGTACCGTAGATTTTTGTAAAATTTACGATATTTCTAGTAATTGAGTCATAATTTGAGAAAACTAGACAAATCGTATTCACACGATGATGTTTTTGAGCTGTCTTTTATTTATAACACAATCATTATTGGTTATAAAGGAATTAATACTGCATAGGTTCATAGAATATTTTGGCTGAATATTAATCAAATACCTGGGTTTGAAACAACATTTGAGTTGTAATCAGTTTGATTCAATGTAAACTTTAATCCCAAAAAGTTGTCCTCTCAATCTACTCAGCCATAGTACTGATATTTGGCAGCTATTTATAATCAGTTAATTGTAAACTCTTGAAAAGCTTCAAAAATCTGTCTACTTCCAATCTACTCAGCCATACTTGATATTAAATTATGGCTAGCACTGCATAAGGTAAAGTTGGTGGCTGAATATTGCAAAAGGGAACGCCCGCGCTACCTGTTGATAGAAACTGGAACTAATATTGACATTGCTCTGGTTTTTTGTAAATTTTGGGATTACCGTTCATTTCATCGAAAAATTTCATTGAACAAACGTTGTAGACATTAAAATTATCTTCAATTTATGTCCTGAACAAATTTCCGATATGTTTAGTCATTGAGTCAACATTTTTAAAAAAAACTTGACGAAACGCCTTTACACGATGCTGTATTTGAGCTATTTTTTCAATTATAACACAGCCATTATCAAATATAAAGGAAAAAATCTTGCACAGTTTAATAGAAAAAAATATAATTCACAAAAAAGGTTTCTTGTAAAATTTCGATTAAAAGTGTATTTCAGGAGTTACGAACAGTTGATTGGAATCTTTCTTGAAATGCTTCAAAAATCTGTCTACCAAGCAGCTACTCAGCCCTCCTAAGTTGATATCTGAAAATTGCAAAAAGGAACACCCGCGCTACCTGTTGATAGAGATTGGAACTTATGTTGACATTGCTTCGGTTCTTCGTAAATTTTGGGGTAACCGTTTATTTAATCGAAAAAATTTACAAGACAAAAGTTGTAGACAATAAAATGAACTTCAATTCAAGTACTGATTTCCGACATTTTCAGTCGTTGTGTCATGATTTTCAGAAAAAAATAGACGAATCGCCTTTACAGGATGCTGTTTGTTTTATTATAACACAGCCAATATCGAATACAAAGTGATAATATTACACAATTTGATAGAAGAAACTGTAGTCTACAAAAAAGGTCTCTTGAATTTTTTCCATAGAACCAACCATAAGGTCACAATTTACAAAAAACCGGAGCAATGTCAAAATTAGTTACACTTTCTCATCAGATAATTGAACCACCACTTGCAGTAACCTTGGTAAAGCAGGACCTTGCATACAGAAGGAAGAATAATAAATTAACAGGAAAGTTCCTTTTATTACTTTAATTCTTTTTATTCCTTAATTCCTTTTATTCCTTCTAATAATATTAAAAGGAACAATAATATTCTTCCTTCTCTGTGGACATTGATTTTTTAGTGTTTCGAGTAAAAGATTCAAATGATCTGTTTATAACTTCTTAAATACGCTTTCAATAGAATTTTTTAAGAGACCTTTTTTGTAGATTATAGTTTTTCCTATTAAATTATCTCATTTTTATCTTTTTAAAACCAATAATGAGAGTGTTATCATCGAAAAACAACTCAAAAACAGCATCGTGTGAAGACTGTTCGTCTAGGTTCGTCATAGTTCATCAAAACTTTTGATGAATTATGGCTCAATGACTCATGATTTAGAAAAATATTACTGATTATAAATTGTAGTCCAATTCATTTTCTACAATTAATTTCTCTTATATTTTTTCGATTAAACAAACAGTAAGGCCACAATCTTCAAAAAACAAAAGGTATGTCAGATTAGTTCCAATTTCTATTAAGAGATGGCGTGGGCGCTCCCTTTTGCAATCCAGCGGCCGTCTAGCAATCTAGTCAGCTTTCTCAACAAGTTGAGTTGATTGAAAGCTTTTTGCTACACATTTTCTTACTTTCTCGTTTATAAGTCCTAAAATACACTTTTTATGGAAATTTTGGAAGATACCTTTTTTATAGATTGTAGTTTTTTCTATAAAAATATGCAGTATTTATTTCTTTATAGCCAATAATGATTGTGTTATAATTTGAAAACACCTCAAAAACAGCATCCTGTGAAGACGATTCGTCTAGTTTTTCTCAAATTATGATTCAATGACTAGAAATATCAGAAATTTGTTTCAGACATAAATTGTAGTCCATTTTATTGTCTACAGATTTTGTTCCCTTGGTTTTTTCGATGACTCAATGACTAGAAATATTGGAAATTTGTTTAAGACATAAATTGTATTACATTTTATTGTCTACAGATTTTGTTCCTTAGGTTTTTTCGATGAAATGAATTGTAAGCCCACAATTTACAAAAAACCGGAGCAATTTCAATTTTAGTTCCAATTTCTATCAACAGGTAGAGCGAGCGCTTCCTTTTGCAATCCAGCCGTGGCTTGAGACTTTCATTGTGGACTTTCATAGTTCTCATAAAAAAATCACTTTTTCCTATATAACTCCTGAAATAAACGGTTTATCGAAATTTTTCACAATACAGTTTTTGTAGGAAATTATTTTTTCTACAAGGTTGAGTATCAAACATTATCTTATAATGAGAATTGGAAGAGTTATAATCGATAAATAACTCAGAAGCTTCATGACTACGATTGGTCCAATTTTTCGTTAATAACTGTTCACAGTGTCAAACAATCAATTATTAAAAAGCTATTTTCTTTAAATACTTCGAAAACCTGAAGGGATCCTATACTATACCCCGTTCACACTGGATGGTAATTGCGTGGTTTGCCATCCCTCCCAACCATGTTATTCTCTCACCCTTCCAAGGGCGTAGCCAGGGGGCATGCTAAAGGGCTTCAGCACCCCCTGAAATTGACATTTGTTGTAATTTTGTCTCTTGTTCGCTTTTTTATCCCATGAAACTATTACATCCTTATAACCTTCCTGCCTATTTCAGCACCCCCCAAAATAAAATCCTAGCTACGCCCTTGCACCCTTCTAAAAATATAATCCAGTACTATAATCCTATCCTATAATCTAGTACTCTATTCTCATCCTATATAATATCTATCAACTCTTATATCCTACATTGTAGAGACCTGTCTCTCTTTGTATAGTGAATAAAATTATAATATGTTATGAGTGTACACTTAGGCCAAGCTTTATCTATTCGCTGTGTGCATCTACCGTGTTGCGCTCTGGCGGATAATCGTATGAATCTACGTGGGAAGATTAACATGGGGAAGGATAGGCTTATGTACGTAAAAATTAGTTTATAATTGAAATAGAATTCCCTGTCGCTATTTTTCCTACTTATCGATTGTGGAATTATATTTAGAATAATAAAATTAACATATCGCATGTTCTAAAACATTATTATAATCTTCAATTCAAGTTTTTAAATCAACTTTAAAGGTTATGTTCGAAGCTCATGGAGCAGAAGATGTGGATTTACCCACAGCTGAGTTCATTTCCATTGGTTATCATTTCAAATTGCATTATGCGAGACTTCAAATCAATCAGCTTTGAACTGGATTTTCACTGATTAATTCAAAACTGTGATCCGATTTCTTTGTTGAATCACTTACGTTTGGAAATATAGAAGGAATAGAAGCCGCAATTACTATTGTGAACGGTATTTATACAATTAGGAATACGACAATACTTTAAATGCATTGTAGCTATTCCCTATCCTTTCCCATGTTAATCTCAACTTTTCTTTCTCTAAAAGCGTTGAAATTCGATTTATTATCCCCAATACGTGCACACAGCGAATAGTAATAGTATAAGCAAATCTGAGATTTTTTTTTCCTGAAATTGCATGAGTATTAATACAGATTCAATCGCCGCGATTATTAAATTTTGAATAGAATACTTCTGTAGATGATAGTATTTATACGATAGTTACTCGTACATTCTTAATAAAGATCTGAACATTGAGTAGGACAAGTGGAGGATGGAAGGATGATCTAGTATAAAGAGAGAGTAATAAAAAGAGAGAAAACTTAAAAACTATCGAAAAAGTGTGAGGAGTAATAGCAAAGGTGAAAAACAGAAAAAAGTACCGAAAAATCTGTTGGCATTAAAATGTACTGTTATTAAATTTATTGAGTTAGTTTGGTAAATCCCCCATGGATAGAGCTTAGAAGCTAAAAGTAATACAGTGACAATAAATAGTCATCTATAAAAGGTAGGATTTCATTGGTATGACTGAGCTGCTGTCAGCTGCAGATAGTCAAAATAGCAACAATTTAAAAACAAAAATTTCAGAAAATTCAAGTGAGCGGCGCTTAGCCCTGCACGGAGTGAACTCGTAACATATTATGATTTGCTTATCATTTCACTGCAAATATCATGGGGATTGGCAAAAGCATGGTGGATTTGTTCGAGCTAACCAATCAAACGTGTAACATTAAATGGCCACACTGTTATTATACAGTCTTCATTTTCACGATACCTACCGCTAGTCTTATCAACTACTTGTACAAGTTCTCACTCGCACCGCCAGATCGCAGTCCAATGCAAAACCGCCGCCCTCGACTATCAGCCAGAAAAGAATGATAAGAATGCGGGAGCTCCGTCCTTCTCAATCTATACTCTGTACAGTGCTGCTCTCTGCTGGGAAAATTGTGAAGCTCTGCACAGTGAGATCTTGCACTGTTGGCTGTCATATTATTTTGGTTCATCCAACATCCAATCTGAACTCAATGCTCCTTCCATGCTTTAGTCAGTGATCAGAGAGTGTCAGTGAGAGCATCTTGTGTAGTCTTGTCTCTCTTATCGCCCGGATACCGTTAACTGATTCGTGAAGCTTTATTTTGCGCTAAATCCTCCTACGCGTGCTGTGTTTTTGTTTATTTTGTGCTGTGCTGTGCTAACGGTTGTTCTGAGAATGTTGATAACCCAACACTGGTGATCTATGAGTGATAATGAGCCAGTTGATGTTATCTGAGATAAGGGTGAGTTTTGATTCAACATTTTTCGTACAATTAATTTTATGAAGGAAATATTGAATCTAATTTTTTTTATTTAATTATTTATTCTATTTAAATTACTGTATAAAATTCTCTTTTAATTCGATTTTGTAAATACTGTATAATTGATTGATTTTATGTAATTTTGTGGATTGATAAGAAGTGACAGTTTTATCATACATGATATTTTTCTTTTCTTTAGAAAATTATTACAATAATATTAGCACATTATTCATTGTTATAATAAATAATGTATAAAATATTTAGGCCTAATGTATTCCTCTTGAAGTATTTTTACTTTTTTTCTTTGATTTGTAAGTTATTCTTTGAGTGATATAATATACAAGGTTATTAAAATAGAATCATAATAATAAATCATATACAGTAATATAAAAAAAATATTATATTTTTGATATATTATTAATAATGTGAATTTGTTTTGCTTTATATTTTCAAACAATAAGGTGGTAAACAGTTAGAAATGATCAATGTTTCTGAAATTGAAATTATTTATCAAAATCAAATAAAGGAATGATTAAAAAAATTTATTGCATGAATAAAATATTCGATATTAGGCCACAGGCCTAAGTGTTACAATTGAATATTTAATAATATCTATTGTAACATTTACTATCATTTACTGCACTCTGCACATGAAAACTCAGAATAATTCTTGAAAAAGTGTAGTTTAATTTCAAAATGAGATTTTTTCAATGTGTGATGAATGCTTTTCATTTGAATTAATGATCTGCTTTTGATTTTGCTGATCATAGATTTACTTTATCATTTTTCACTTGAAGATGCATATAAATAATATGGCAAGTAGATAAGGGGAAAGAAAGAGGGGAAGATAGAGGGGAAAGAAAAGGGGGGAGAGAGAGAGTGAGAGAGAGGAAGAGAAACAGAAGATAAGAAGTCAAGGGCAGGTCATGCATCAGAACAATTTTCAAACAATTATCATTTTCGATATGATAATATTCATCTGGTAGTTTTGAAAGTGGAAACTATAATAAATTATCACACTAATTAATAATTATTTTATTTGATAGTTTCAAATAAAGAGATAGATTTATAATTTATATAATTATCTTGATGGAAAATTAAAACAATTCAAAACTGTAACAATCAAATTCAATTAGGCTATTCTTATTAATTTTAACAAAATTTCATAGCTTTAATAAAATAGAAACAATTTCGCTTGTTGGATAATTTCACTTTATCCATCAAGTCACAATTCAATTTCCACTCTATATTAATCTTTATTAATTTTATATCAGTTATATTAATCTACTATTAGTAATCTTTTCATGAGATGTATTGCCACAGATTAGAAGTATCGCTTCTCTAAAACAATTTTTACGTCTTTTGAGAAACTAAAATCCTCCTTCCGGCATTTATCCTGTGAACAGTATATCCATACTCAACGTGACTTAAATGCTCTCCCACTATATTTCTAAAAATAGCGGGAATAACTTCAATCCATTTACGGAAGGAATGCAGGCCTCTAATTCAGTCAATGACGTAGGGGGCGGTCCCCCTAAATCCCCTCCCCACCCTCCAGCATAACACTGCTGCGTATGCGGCACATCTACACAGCTCACGATCATAGTAGCTTGTAAAATTTATAGAAACTCTGAAAAATTTAATAAAATTTAACATAGGTTTTTGGAAATATTGTAGACTTATTCAATAACGAAAAATAACATCAAATTTTGTCTTTTATCATTTCAGAATTCACTTTTTACTTTTTCTACTTTACAAATAGAGAAAGACAATATATTTTGATTATATTTTCCATCATTAAGCAAGTTGAAAAATTTTCAAAACTATTTATTCATTCAGTAATGTACAAGTTATACTTAATGAAAGGTCCAACAGGCTTACGTACAAAACTGTCCCTTTACAAATTCAAAAACAGTTCAAATCTAGGTTGAGAAGCATATTAAATGTTAATATATTTTCAAAGTTTCAAACTAAATTCATGAACTAATATAATAAGACAACCTGACAACGTTAAGTGTGTTAGTATTTCAAATTCAGTATCAAAATAGTAAAGCAGTAGTTGATTCTATTTGAAAAAGTACATATACAAGAAGAGAGTGTGTCAGAGAGTGAATTCCTAAAGCAAATTTTGAATTATTTTTTTTAATCATCTAGGAGACTATAAAATCGAAATGAACAATGTCCTCTACCCTGTAATATAGTTCTTATTAATGTAATAATATCGGTTCAGTTAGTATTATTCTTATATAAAAATGAAGTATTGGTATTAATGGCAGTGCACGAGTAGTTTTTTACAAGTACAGTACTACAATAACTAATTTATATGGTTATAAAGTCACCATGGTATATTGTAAATATATATAAAAAAAAGTAAAAACGAGATACAATGATTACTTTAAATGGTTGTCAAGTGACTGTAATATTAACAAAATACTGTAGTACAAATACAAATAGTGTAGGTAGCACAACGACGTAAAGACTGGACCTCACAGTGTGGGCTTGAATTGGCTTCTAAAACAAGCATAGTGCTCCTGATGAAGATAAAGAACCAAGACAAACATTGAGATGATAATTCTCATGAAAGAGAGAGAGAGAGAGTGATAAAGAGAAAGAAGAGAGGGTGAGAGAGAGGAACAATTCGAGGAATAGAGAATGTGAGAGAGTGAGTTTTTTAAGAAAGAGGAATTCAACTGGAATGAATGAATGAATCAAGAGAATTAAAGCTATCTATTCGAGAGAGACAGAGTGAGAGAGTGATTGGGTTGGTGAGAGAAAGAGTGAGAGAGCGTGCTAATGCGGAGAATGACGTACTATAAAAAAAGATCTTGACGACTGGAGATGAGAGAATCCTTCAAGGGAATTGATCTTGCTATTAGAAAAATGCGTGGGAAAATTCAATATGACAATAGAGGCATTGAAGCTGCTCTCAAGTGACGTGATGGTACTGACAATGAGAGAGAGTGAGAGAGATAGATCGAATAGATATTGTGTATGAGAAAGAGAGAGATAGATAGGAAGATAGATGGAAATAGAGATTGTGTATGAGAGAGTGAGAGAGATGCTAGTCAGAAAATGAGCAGTGAAAAAAGAAGAATCTGTACAGAGTCTGTGGGAGTATCAAAAGATATTCAATGATAATCAGAAAAGAACAAGTGGTAAGAGGTAATTATCGAGCAGATAATGAATTAATAGTACTGGATTGGATAGTTTAAATACAGTGTTGAAGAGTATTTCTCATTATTCCCACCAATTATAATTATATTACTTTGAGATTAGGTATTATCGTTCTGTATTTCAAATTATTTTTTATTATTTCCACCAAGAGTGTATTACCATAGAGAAGCGATACTCTCTAATCTGTTCTCTGTGGTATTACTTTCAAAATACGTATTATCCATTTCAAAATGTACTGATTCTCTTCAGTTTTATGTATAATATTTTATTGCAGTACAGTTTTTTATAGAAATATGATTATATGATGAGACTTCATCTGTTATAACAAATGTTTAAGCTCATAAAACAATTTAAAACCATTTAAGCCCAATTTAAAACCAATTTAAGCCCATAACAAAACCATTTTTCTCTTGTTATATTATCTTGCAATATAATTTTGTATTGTCTTTGCTTATTCTAGTAATGTGTTGAAAATGAAGGTTCTCCATTTAACGATATCCCTATTATACAGAGTGGGTGAAAAGTTTCGAAACGGCTTAATATTTCTTGTACAAAGGTAATTTGACGGTGACATTGGGGATCGTATTCAAATTGAAAATACTACTTTACTGTGACTTTGAAAATCTGATCCGCCATATTGAATCTAACTTCATCTTTTCAAATGGGAAGGTGGTCTTGTTATACATGATTTCGATACAGAATTTCAAGAGAAAATGAATGGCGTAAACCGCACATCGATATGTCAACCCGTTTTCAAGATATTTTCAAGATAGAGGGAGGAATGATGCCAAGAACGAGATTATTATCATTTGTGGGAGAGCTCAATAGAGAGAAAGAGAGTGATTGAGAGAGAGTGGGAGAGGGTGAGAGAGCGAGTGATATGGAGAAATGTGGTGCTATGGCGTTACTGGTACTGCAACAGCTGTTCTGTCAAATGGGATGAACTCAAGGCCAGCCTTATTGAACTCCTCTGCATCCTCCCATCATCTAAACGCATTATCTACATCTCTCAATAATAATTTATCTCACTAATTGTCGTTCATATCGCAACAAAATGAACAATGATTTATGAGAAGGTTCGAAAGGACATCTCTTCAAAGATAGCGCTGTTAAAACATTCTGCCTTGTGAGATAATAAAGAACAAGATTTGAAGGTCCCTGACTTGGTACAGGCTATTGACCTTGTTAAGTTATGAGGTATTTATGAATTTCGCCTTGTTCTGGAGTAGTTGACATTCCGATTCATTAAAATTGAGTGAAAGAGTAAAAAAACCAATATGTTAGTTACTGAGAATGAAAATCTGTTGTGAACCTTCCATAAAATTGGAATAAAATACAGTAGGCCTACATTGACTTAGAATCAAATTGATTCATGACAAGTAATTTCAGTTAATAAACGGGTAGGCAAATTTCAATTTTTTTGAAAAATACAATGAGAATGAGAATCTTACCTATGTAGGCGTTTCATAAAATTGGAATAAAATTCATTGACTCAGAATCAAATTGATTCATTGAATTTGAATCTATCAACGGGAAGGCCAATTTTCTTTTTTCTGAAAAACATAATTAGGTATAAGAAATCTGAATGAATTGCTTCAGATTATGTTAATATTGTTCTAATGAATATGTTACAGAATAATTTCTGATTATGGCCAAATTATTGTTTGAATAATGACAAAGTAATTATTGGGTCTATTTCAATTCATCTCGACCAGAAGCACAAAATAATACTCTTGACAATAATATTAAATATTTTACATCACATATTAGAGATATATTATACATTACATAACTAACATTTACATTACTATAACTATACATTCAATTGTATTACAGTCAACAAATTTTGCTAAAATAAATTAGTAAAATATGATTTTCCAAGGTAAATTTGCGTATTCTGCTCTGTGCAATGAGTACGTTTGCATTTTGATATGCGACCCAAATTCTTAGTCATACAGTAAACAAAGCTTGACACTATTCTTGGTTCATATCAAAGAGTAGAGAAGGAGAACTCTATTTCTATTCTCTCTGTTTTATCGTATAGCGCGTGCTGTGAATCATCGATCTTAATTAATGATACAACGAACCGACTATGTCATACCTAGAATTATTATTATGTAACTATAATTATCGGTGAAACTTCTGTCTAATCAGCATGCTACCAAAATTTGTTACGACATCCTACTGATGACATAACGTTTACTACCGGAATTACTAAATAAATAAACATTGCTAGAAATATTTCTGACATATTTAGTGTAACAGACATTTTAAAATTGTAACTAGGCCACCCCGTGCAGCGCAAAGCGCCGCTCATTTGAATTTTCTATAATTCTTAGTTTTAAATAGTTGCTATTTTGATTATCAGCAGCTGACAGCAGCTCAGTCATACCAATGGAATCCTACCTTGTACAGTGATTACTGGTAACTGTACTACTTTTAGAAAAAACTTTCTAAGCTCTATCTATGGGGAATTTAAAATTCCAAACTCAATACTCATGTGTCATTAGTTCTTGCTCTTTTCTTCTTGCTCTTTTCTCATTGCTCTTTTCTCATTGCTCTTTTCTTCTTGCTCTTTAGTTCTTGCTCTTTTCTTCTTGCTCTTTTCTTCTTGCTCTTTTCTTCTTGCTCTTTCCTTCTTGCTCTTTTCTTCTTGCTCTTTTCTTCTTGCTCTTTTCTTCTTGCTCTTTTCTTCTTGCTCTTTAGTTCTTGCTCTTTTCTTGCTCTTCTCTTCTTGCTCTTTTCTTCTTGCTGTTTTTTCTTGCTCTTTTCTTGCTCTTCAGTTCTTTTTTTATGGCTTATATGGCGTGATGAAATTAGATTGAATAAGCTCTCAATCAACTCCATACTTGAAGTGGAAAAACTCAACATTCCCAAGAGGCAAGCAATGTTCTTAAAACTTCGTCAATACAGTAGTGATTAGCAATTTTCGTGATATTTGAATCATTAATAAGTGTGCGGATTATATAACACATTCATTAACACATTTATCTTATCAGCAGTGGTAATGAACTTTGCCATAATTATTTTTTAAATGAGGTTAAAAAAAATCCTTTTCACAAAAATGCAGAATAGATAAATTAATAGATTGGAATAAATGAAATAATAAATTGGAATAGCTCTGAATTTTTATTCGTTTTATTTAATATTCGAATTTATTATAATATAGAGGAGTTTCATGAAAATTTACGAGTCATGTAATACAAGAGAAAGAGTAGACTTACAATAAAAATTTGTTGTTAATTGCATTATGAAATAATACTTTGTTCTAAGATTGAGGTGTATAAATGCTTCTAATTTGAAATTGTGTTCATTAATTGAAATAAAACATTTTGACTTTGAGTGTGTGTCCGCCTTCCGCCCATTTTACAGTACTTCTAAATTTTTATGAAACAGGCCACATATAAAGTTACAGTACTCTTTGCTAAGGCACCTTTGCTAAGTAAACTTTGCTAAGGCACCTGGACAGTGACAATAGATCATCTCATTTGAAGACAACTCTGTTTAATAGAAGAAATAGAATAAATAGCAAATGAAACAAGGAAGATTAATAAGAAATAGAATTGTATTTGTATCATTATAGATTTTTACAATGATGAAAGTATATGAGAATCCATTCTCTATGGTGCAGCTATTTTAATATTGTATAGGATATATATTCAATGGCAATATTCAGATTGAACCAAGTTCAATCACAAGGTTGGATGATTGTTAATAGAGAATTTGTAAAGGTGTGACAAATTCATTGAAAAAGAATCATTGTAAAAACTTCAATTGACAATGGAAAGTGTGAAGAATCGCATTACAAAAGCGGAACGACGAATAGCGATATAATGGGCCTACCAGGTGAATATCAAGGTCTTTGAAGACCGGCCAGCTAGGTCAACTTGTTTTATTTTTCTCTTGAGTTAATTCTGCGAATAAACAGCTGATTTTACCAATAAGGAACGAGTTTACCCAACTTGACATCGTCAAACGTACACTCACTTCCACATCGCGGAAGTAAAGAGGAATTGAAACAATGTTTTTTATTACCCATCTGAGTTTTAGGCTAGGCGTACACCGGTTAGTCAAGACAAGACAAGTCACGTTTAGTCACAATAATTCACATAGTTGCTTATGAAGCAGCACACACCGATGCAGTTGGTATAACAAGCAAAAAGTAGAAACCAATCTGAAAAAACAAACATTTCAAAAGTGGAAGGAGTAGAAAGAGCGGAAGAATGGAAGTTACAAAATAGACTACAGTTGGTAGAACAAGCGAAAAGTAGAAACCAATATGGAAAAAAATTCAAAAAATGGAAAGAGCTGAAGAATGGAAGGAGAGTGGAAGGAAGAGTGGAAGGAGCAGGAGAATGAGGAAGAGAAGTAGGATGAAAAGGACAGTAGAAGAAGAAGAAGAAGAAGAAGAAGAAGAAGAAGAAGAAGAAGAAGAAGAAGAAGAAGAAGAAGAAGAAGGAGGAGGTGGAGGAGAAGAGGAGTAGGACAGTAATTGATAACGATAGTAATTGATGATGGAGAAAATAATAGAAGTCAGTAGTGTTTCAGTAGAATTTTACACTATAAAAATACTTGAACAAATATCCCCAACGCCTTTAAAAAATGTTTTTAAAATTCTTAGAACACCACCATCACTAATATTTATTTCAGTATTGTTCTATCTGTTTATCATAACTAACTATTTTTTGAGAAGTTGGTTTTTTCGAAAAAAGTTTAATTCAATTTGAAGGCTATTCTCAAACAAAATCATCAGGGAAATACGTGTCTTATCATTTTCACGGGAAATTCCTTACAGATCGCTTCTTGGAATCGATTCATGAGAAAATCGAGATAAAATACTATCGATCATTACAAGATCATATAATCAACTAAGATTCATGAGAAAATTGAGTTAAAATAAAACGCCTATCGATCATTACACGATCATCTAATCAATCTCATAAGATACGAGACATGTTCTAAGAAAACTGATGAAGCGAGTTCTTTCTCTTCCTAATATCTTTCAGTAATCGTTGAACGTTTGCTTATCGTTTTTCTCATGACGTGGGTAAATGTTTGAAGAGGTTTTATTGCTGAAACGTGTCTTTGCTAATCTTTTTCTGCATTACCAAATTAGTGTAAAATCGAAAATCCCAACTCAAGCTATTAGTTGAATGCTGTGTGCAGATTTATTATGTACGCTCAGCAATTTAATTTCAACTAGAATAATAATAATGTATTTAGGTCAACTTTAGTGCAGTGTGGTCATGAGGTATTTTTCCGTAATGGACGAGGAAACTTGGAGATTGTCCAACTAAAAATCCGACTTGAACAGACTTTAGTTGGATGTTGAATGCAGATTTATGATTCAAATTTTTAATTTTTTTTATTCTGTACCCTCAGATTTCCTTGTACAATAGTATTTAGAACAACAAAAATACTAGTGTATTCAAATTAATTTGTTGTTATCCATAAGTAAAACTTGGATATTGTCAAACCTTTATTTGACGTTTACAGTGCCATGGTTTCATGGCTTTTCCCATTTCTCTATTCTATAGGGTTTACTATTTTATGAATTTTAAATTCATCAGTTATCCCTCAAAACATTTCTTGATTATTATCTTATACAAGAAAAACTCCAGACCAATGAAATGAAGCCCAAGGTGTATAGGGAATACAAGAGATTACTACTTACCTTATTATAATATTTCAGTTTATTTTTCCTTATGTAGCGTTTCTAATAACTTTTTCTCATTACATTTAAATGGTAATCAACTTAAGGATGGATAGCCTGTATAGTGTTTTGATGTAGATTAATTATAGGACAAGGGAATAAGCTAAGTATGAGTTAATAAGCATGCTACATTATACCTTACCATGTTAAAAAGATTATTAAAAAGATAATTATCAACTTTATGAAAATTCATAAAGAATTCATGACATAGATAACACTACTCTACGATCAAATTGAAGAAATTATAGATATCATTCAATGAGCAGGTTATATTACTAGCCATAATAAATAGATAATTGAGCATTGAAATTAATAATTATCAAAATAAAGAGAAATCCACCATCCATCAAATCCATTAAGTTGGATATTGTATTATTGTATGATACTTAAGTGGATACTTAAGGATAATACTCCACCACCAAATATTGTGAAGAAACTGTAGGTTTCTAAGCTCACTATCATTGTAGAACATCATTCACTTGTAGGAGTGCCTGAATTAAGTGAAGTAACAGTAATTGAATTTCTAGCTACAGTAGAATTTTTCCCAGGTTTCCTCTCATGGAGAGAGAAAGATAGAGAGAGTAAGAAAGTCAGAGAGTGTGAGAGAGTCAGTGAGAGTTGAAATGAGTTGAAGAGAAAAGTGTGAGAGAGAGAGAGAGAGAGACAAGAGAGTTCAAATGAGTTGAATAAAAAAGTGTGAGAGACAAGAAGGCAGTAATGTGAAGTGATTGTGGTACCATCTAGTGAGCTTGCATGTACTACATTATTATTGTTATTTCCACTTATTAAAGTGGTGAGAGATACTTTCCCTTGCTCTTTCACTTCTCATTGTCTTGATTCATGATGGCTAAGCAGAATATTATACGAATTACCTTTCTCTTGAGACTACTTACCAACCATAATAACAGGGTATGCAATAGAAGTATACACAAGTTTCGAAGTACACGCTTTTGATAAGTATTTCCTGGAGAAAAATAATTATTCGAATTGAGAATTCTTGGTAAATTCTAGAGAAAATGAAATTCAATTTTGTGGTAAGATTGAACACATTAAATCCAATCATGACAACAAGACTGCTGTATGTGAGTGGAGATTTGAAACAAATACGGTATTTCAATATTCCCAATACTTAATTTTCAAGATTGAATCAACTACATGAACGAAATATAGGGGATGCACAGAGCTTACTTCAAAAGCATTCTGTTAATATTATTTTCTCTCAATTCACGTACAAATTGACGTTGGAATTGAAAATGCAGTATTTTATTTACTGTTTATTACTATTTTTTCAAATGAATTCCTGTTCAATTCACTTCAATTTTCATCACCTACATTCTTTTCTATTTTTACTTAAATCTGTTATCGTTATCTCTTGAATTTTACTTACGAGTTCCACTAACTTTTACAGCAAAACTACACTAACTGTAATAACAACTTATTTAAGATATTATTGTTAGAGAAGGAAGCTAACCAATGAGAATGAACTCAGCTGTGTATAAAGTGCATCGTCTGCTCAATCAGCATGGAACATAACCTTCAAAGTTGATTTTAAAACTTGAATTTTAAGATTATAATAATGTTTAAGAACATTCGATGAGTTCATTTTATCATTCTAAATATGATTCTACGATCAATTAGTAGAAGAAATAGCGACAGGGAATTCTATTTCAATTATAAATTGATTTTTACATAATTAAGCCTATCCTTTACATGTTAAATCGCCAGAAAAGATGCATACGATTATCCGCCAGAGCGCAACACCGTAGATGTTCACAGCGAATAGGCACGTCATAATCGCAGCAGACTTCTCCGTGTACTCTAGAGAGTACACGTTTACTCTGGAGAGTATATCCTAGATTTCAATTACATTTGTTATTTTATCACCTCATTTATGCGGCAAATTCAAATACTCCGCAGTGGCATTCAATCTTGAAAGTTGAGAGTCTTAATTCTGCATTCGAGTCTTGCAGTGTGGTAATTTAGAACGGTTTTGCCAGCGGCTAGCTGATAGTGACGGCGACCCGTAATCGTTGTCGCAGTTTTGTGCCGTTGTCATGCCAACTGCAGCCGCGGCAGCATAGTAGTATATCCATATATATTTATATCCATGTATATAGTTCTATAGTCAAAAATATCCATGTATATAGTTCTATAGGCAGCAGCAGCAGTCATTTCAATTTGCAGTTCGTGATGATGGAAATACGTCCGCTCGTTATGGCTGTGAAAGCAGGAATGCGAGGGAGGAGAGAAAGAGAGAGAGAGAGATAGGGAAGAATGTGAAGAGGAAGAAGATGAGAGAAGAAGAGGAAGCGGAGGATGGGAAGAAGGTGAGGAAGGAAGAAGAAGGTGAAGGAGGAGAAGAGGGAGAGAAATAAGAAGAAAAATTAGAAGGAGGAGGATAAGGTGATGAAGAGTTAGAAGACAAAGGAAGGAGGAGAAGAAGAAAAAGAAGTAGAAGAAGAAGAAGAAGAAGAAGAAGAAGAAGAAGAATAATAAGAAGAAGAATTAAGAGAAGGAGGAAGAAGAAGAAGAAGAAGAAGAGAAGAAGAAGAAGAAGAAGAAGAAGAAGAAGGATGGAAGAAGAAGAATAGAGAGAGAAGAAAATATTGAAATTTTGAAGAAAAAATAAAGTGAGCGATGAGTATGGAATGCGGGAAACGCAATATGAGAACACTATGAGCATTTCTTGCTTATATTGAAGTTATACGATTTTCGACTCGTATCTCTCGTATCTCGTATCTTCACGGCTTTATTTTGAAGTAGACGAGTAGACAAAGATTTGACTTGGAGTGAGACTTAAGCTTAGCTTTAATACGCTGAAGCTTAGCTTAAGCTGGCTTCATATTAAAGTAGGACCATAGAGAAGCAATACTCTCTGAGTCTTAATTAGAATATAAAAATTACGAATAGATAATAGATAAGAATTACTAAGTCTGTTCTCTGTTGTAGGACTCAGCTAAGTTTCGTAAGGAGCCTACTTTTAGCTCAAGTTATGAACGTTGAGGGAGTAACTATTTGTCAATTTGTCATTTGTACTTAACCAACTCAACTCAATTAACTGAAGAACTGATTGAACAATAACACAACAACGCTGCATGATAATTTTGATCCATTTGGTATCTTCAATCTTATTGTAATCATGATTATTAATTTGATAATGTTCCGTAGTAATAATGATATTACTGCTTGGATTTTGTGTATATTTTATGCCGTAAACTCAAACTGTGGGGGTCAAAATAGGCAGGCTTGAGCAAAAATCCAAAAATAAGAACATCCTTCGATTTATTAAAGTCTAGAACCGCTTCTGATCTCTCTTCACCATTCTCTTTCCCACTATTTCTCTCTTTCTCCATCTCTTTTTCTCTCTCGCTCTCTCTCTTTCTTTCTCTCATAGCCTCCCACTCCCTCTCTCCTCATTTCCTGTACATTTTTGATTCGCCCCTTCCAATATCATCTTTCTTCATGAGAAAATATCCAACCTGCATGTTCCATTTATAAAAGCGTTTCCGCCCTTTTCTGATGTTGTTTTGATACGTGGTTATTGACCGTATCAGAACGTTCTGCTTCTCAAGCAGTGGTAATAGTCTAGTTATTAGAGTAGTCTACCACTTACACTATCAAGGATCTGAGGAAAGTCTACCTGCCACTTGATCGACAGTCTAGAAAAAAGAGCAAAAAATCCTCCACAGGTGAGTGGGAACACTCTCTCTTGAACTGTTCTCGCGAAATTAATACTCTCCCAAAAACTCTCAAACCGATTCTGCTAAAATTTCTCAATCCGAAATCTCAATGTCGATCTTGTGTGCGACTCAAACATGCTGCATTAGGCTAGGCGTACACCGGTTAGTCAAGACAAGACAAGACGAGATTAGTCACGTTTAGTCACAGTACGAACACACACCGATTAGTCATTGCATCGGTGTGTGCTGCTTCATAAGCAACTATGTGAATTACTGTGACTAAACGTGACTAATCTCGTCTTGTCTTGTCTTGACTAACCGGTGAACGCCTAGCCTTACTTTAGGCTACTTACTTTTTCTCTCAAGTGGCATCAGAGAAAATAAAGTCAAAGTTCTGAGATGGTATGGAGCAATGGAGGAAAATTTCAAGTCTTGTTTGTTGTGAACCTATAGATACGTTTACACTCATATACGTACACGTATACTATTCGTATGTCCACACTCGACGTTGTCGATTTTGTGTGTGACTCAAGCATGCAAGCATCAAGATTGTTGAGTTGTGTATCCTATCCAGACTTTTTTCTACTGGTAAATAACACTATTTTAAAAACACTTTTAAGTAGAAAAAACTAGTACCTTAAGTAGTTATTTCTACTTTGAAGTGTTTTTAAAATAGTGTTATCAAGATTGTATTTTTATTGTATTTGTTGTATGAAAAATAAATTTCAATTTCAAAAGATATGCTTGAACATTGGCCGCATGCTATGCAGCACACAAAAATCGACCAAGTGTGAACGGACATCGGGATTGTGAAACGTTGTAAGTAATTAGCGTTTAGAGACCATGCATATTTACATACATACTGGTCTCGAGAACTAGTTTTCTTTTAACCTACAATTACCCCTAATCGTACATCAATTTCAATTGTAATGCTCTGTTTGAAACGAGCATTAATTGGTTGCATTTGTACAGTTCTGAATAATGAGATTCCCAAACCTTTCGTTTAGTTTGAGAGTTTGTTTTGAAATGGTTTGGAGGGAACCGGTTTTCAACTCTGCAACTCTGGTTTCTGGTCAGGTTAGGTTAGATTGCCACTGGCTTGAACTGAATCTTGCGAAAATCTTCGTGGCTCTGTGTATGATAATTATTCCGGAGATGTGTAAAGCGGTACTTCCATTCAACATGCGTGTATATAATTTCCATATCCTTTGCGAATCTTAGGTCGGTGAACCACGTGGCAATCGCTTTTAACCTTTTTTCTTTATCATTCAACATCTAACATCTTTACTCTATGAATAAAATTGTTTTCTCTATATTTGAAATTAAAGAGACTGTATAATAACAGTGTGGCAATTTGATATCACACTTTTGATTGGTTAGCTCGGTTAAATACTGCCATACTTTTGCCAAAGACAATATTAACTACAGTAGTGCTGTAATTACAAATTACTACTGTATTAACGTTCAAATATAGTACAAGTATAATATTAGAAGCATAAGGTGCATACAAGCAAAGACAATTAGAATACTTGTGCTAGGCGTACGCCGGTTAGTCAAGCCAAAACCAGATTAGTCACGTTTAGTCACAGTAATTCACATTGCTGCTTATGGAGCAGCACACACCGATGCAATGACTAATCGGTGTGTGTTGCTTCATAAGCAACTATGTGAAGTACTGTGACTAAACGTGACTAATCTGGTCTTGTCTTGTCTTGACTAACCGGTGTACGCCTAGCCTAAGTTTCCTATCGTTAATACAGTAGTTTCCTATCGTTAATACAGTAGTTTCCTATCGTCTTTGATACAAGTAACCTACGTAGTTGTTGAAGTCAATTCAGAACCCGAAGTTAAAGTTCAAAGTTTAAAGGGATAGACACGTGTTACTCTATTATGAGCAGCCCCATCTTTGCCAGGACTGTACTTCAATAAGCCAACCCTTGCTGCAGTACAACAATAGACCTCCGTAACAGTGACAGTCATATTCAGATGAAGGAGCCTGTTCTGGAAATAGAATGGACCATCATGTCAACTAACTATGCCCTGACCCATATACACTCTGATTGAATAATATGCTGGCTATTAATCCATTTATAGTGGTTGTGATTCATAGGCTAGAGCTAGGCTTCTCTGTGACAGCTAGCTCCTGGTTGAATCTGAACCCTTTAGGCTAGGCGTACACCGGTTAGTCAAGACAAGACAAGACGAGATTAGTCACGTTTAGTCACAATAATTCACATAGTTGCTTATGAAGCAGCACACACCGATGCAATGACTAATCAGTGTGTGTTGCATCATAAGCAACTATGTGAAGTACTGCGACTAAACGTGACTAATCTCGTCTTGTCTTGTCTTGACTAACCGGTGTACGCCTAGCCTTAGCTGAATTATACCAGTTGAATCAACTTGAAACCAGATTTATAACGTTGAAAATCGAAATTAGATTTAATCATGATAGATCAAAATAGATCAGGAGATTCATAATAATTGATAAATAACCATTCAAATTAATATGATCTTGATCATCTTTTGTTTGATATTTTATGATTCTGATAGTTTATGACGGATAAGCGAGGCTCATCCTCGCAATTGGAAACGCCTTTTATTTGAATCATTTCATTTCCACTCATACTCTAGACCTAGACAGACTAAGCCCCTGCGCCCACTAAGCAACTGCTATCTGATTTCAGTCAGCAACCCAGCGTTGCCAGATGACTTTGGCTGATAGGTTAGATTACCCGATTACCCGAAAAACAGCCAAATGTCATCTGGCAACATTGGGTTGCTGACTGAAATCAGATAGCAGTTGCGAAGTGGGCGCAGGGGCTAACCAGTCTTTTTTTATCTGTACTAATAATATTGATTTGAATATATTATATACTCATATAAAATTTAATTAATTTGAAACATTGTGAATAACAAACTATCTCAAAAGAAAAATACTTCTCACTTGAAAACAAGGAGAACGCCCGCATCAAAATAGTAACATGATAGTTTTCAGAATTCTTATCATTGTTTTTCTTTTAAACTGATTAGTTCCAAACCTCGATAACTTTGTAGTAAAACAATGCAGCTTAAATATACTATTGTTCAAGAGTTGTTCTGCATATTCTTATTGCACAAAGATAATTTTAGAGCTTTCTTCTTATAGAGCATAGCCAATTTATTCTTATTTTCTAGCTTCAATAGTTAAGTTCTCTCTATTGTCAATTTGCACAGTTCATGTATTCCATTCTCAAGATTATCTTTCTTTTAGTTGTTTAACGTAGAGTTTTTCATTCGCTTCCCAAGTTCTTCAAATTAACTGAAAATTGGTACTGATTACAAAACTGTTACAGATGGATAGGATCATAATCCATCTATCAATCTGTATCCTTCTATGATAGATGGAAAGGATTCAATTATAATGTTATACATAGTTTAAGAGAAGAATTGGATTTGTCTATGCCGTCTATGGTTATTAATAGGAATGTAATATTATAATTAGGAATTCAAATGAGACAAAACTCCGTAGATTTTTAGAACTCCTAGGTTTTTCCCAATCTTATCACCATTTTTATCATTCGATAAACGGAATTTCCACGTTCAAGTTTATGCTGTATCATATTTCCTTCAAGATTTCCCTATTTTTCTCTTATACATCTGGGGTTCCCCTGATTTAGACTTATCAATAATTTCCCCCGTTTTATGAGTTACGGGGCATAAAACTGTGAGTTATCGTAATGAATCCATATCATTATTGGATTTTATCATAGAGAAGCAATACTCTCTAGTCTGTTCTCTGTTAGACTCTCTAGTCTGTTCTTAGTCTTACTAGGTCTGTTCTCTGTGATTTTATTGAGAGAACAGTGTTGTATTGGAGATATTACTTCCTGTGAAATTTCTTGCAGTGTATGCTATAGAACTTCAAGTACAGTGTATCAGTTTATAATGTATAAAAAGTGAAAAAACTTTTTTAATTTTTCAGATTACCGCTCTTATTCCTGCAACTCTACAACAGAAATCCTACATCAATTTAAGGTGAGCAACTCATTTTTTCTTGTAACTCCCGAGTGCATTTACTCCTTCTAATAATTTATTCTAGAACTCCAGATTGAATTCATTTTGAATAGTCACTCTAGACTTTTAAATACTTTTAACTTGTTTTTCACACGACATTTGCAGTCGAACTTTTATGAGTAATACTTTTTTAAGTAAATTTTACAATAAAAATTTGAGTTTTTAATACTCCTGTTTAGAATCAATCATTGATAGTTTAACTCCATTCTATTCTGAAAAATACTGTATATCAACACCAACTACAGGCTAATCAAATTGAAATTTGCTAAAAAGATTCTAGTCTTCCAAAAGCATTGACTGCTCTACAAAAACACTACTTCTGGATTACTTTCTGGATTTATTTCTTTACTTACTGGAATACTTCTGGATTTAGTCACAGAAATAGTCCAAATAAGGTTAAGTCCAAATTTCTGTTCTCATCAATATTATCTACATACAAAAAATAATCCAAAAGTAAATTTACAAGAGTAAACCAACTTTCAGGCTACCTATTTTGAAACTACTATTATATTAGGCTACCTCAGTTTACAAGCGGCTTCAAAAATTGGCAAGGAAAACATTTAGCTGAGGTTAGAAAGTCCCCTGACACCAAAATATTAAACAGAGTTCCACTAGACGCTAAATGCTTCAGCAAAGAATGCCGGTATATATAAGTTAAATACACATGTATACAGATATGAAGTAGGCTATACCAATATATATATTTCAGTAAAATACACACGTATACAGGTATTCGGTAGGTTATATATTGGTACATATATTTCAATAGAATACACACATATAGGTACAGTATTTAGTACGCTAAATATTGGTACCATTTCAGTAAAATACACACCTATATAGGTATTTAGTAGACAAGTATTGACAAGTATATTAGTGAAACACACATGTATATAGGTATATTGTTAGCGGACAACGAGTTTTGAGCAACAGAAGAAAGTTGGCATCTTTTCCTCGTGTAAAAGTGGACCCCACCCGCTTTAAAAGTTGACGAAAGTGTTTGGAAAGTTGGTAATAAGATTGGCAAGCAACGATAACTAGATTTTAACGTGTGATGTCATCTAGCATCCATTTAAAACTCCCACATAACTACTCTTCTATGCTATTTATATGGCTTTCGGCTGTGTTATGTCTAGTTTGGATCACAATAGATTACACACAATAGATGGTGCAGGTTAAGTAATGCCTGTTACGTGGTGATGAGTTGGGGAATTCATTATCATTGTAATGCTATAGCAAAGACCATAGGCCTACCTTATTATTTACGTGAGAGTTATTCTATAAGCATTTCAACCTGGATTTATATATTCAAATATTTTGTAATACCCTATATCTATTCCTCTATCTGCACCGAAAGTAAAAAAATAATAGATAATATTCATATTTCATAGATAATATTCATATAGTGTATTTAACCAAAAACAATTTATAATATCAAATACAATAATAATAATTCATGTAATCCGTAGAGGTGCAAATACATTTTGCCAGTCGACTAGTTTTCAGGGTTATTTTTGAAATTTCAAGTAAGAAAACGCTTATTTTTCCTTGAAAATTGTATTATAAGTTACATTAGATTATTATGGTATCATAAAATGTCATTCATTCTAATAAATTTTTCAAATAATTCTTATAAGTGAGTCGACTTGGAACCAAAAAGTCACCAGCCAACTGAAAAGCAACTAGAAGGTATAATGGTATGGTAAATCTCATTCATTCTTATTAATATTATTTATATCATTCTTGTATAATTTATTTCTTTATAATTTATATCATTCATGACCTACTATAAATAATTCATGACCTATTATAGAAGGTATAATGGTATGGTGAATCTCATTCATTCTTATAAATTATTCAAATAATTCTTAATTGAGAAATAAGGTGTTTCTTACTTGAATTTTCAGAAATAACCTTGAAAACTAGTCTACTGGTGGAAACGTGCTTCTGCACCTTTATCGTATTTAATATTGTAAATTATTTCTGCCCATACCTTTATACCACAGATAAAGGAATACAACATATTTGAATATACGGATCTAGGTTCAAATGCTCATAGAATCACTCTCACGAAAATTATTCATTGATAATGTTGATGGCATCACTCTCAATAAAAAAAACTATGAACAACATGCTAACTTCAAGTTGATTTTAATAGAATGAGCTACCTAATAATATCTAATTTTAGGTTCCGAATTACACCTTTGAGTATAATTGTCTCTATATACCTTTTGAGTATTGTATCCAACATTGGATCTTTGAATGCATGTTGCATTGATGAGAGATGAGTTCTGTAGCTAATCAAGTGAGAAGTAAATGTATGGCCTTGACCTAATGGCCTATCTGAACCACACAGCATCATTGACCCGGCATAGCATCATCATCATCATCTACACTACTGTATTCAAATGATCAAGATGACGAAGAAGAATAGGGAGAAGAAGAAGAAGAATAAGAGAACAAGAAAATATGAAAAAGAACAATAACAACACCAACTAGGAGATAAAAGAAAAAGCAGAAGTAGATAGGAAATAATAATAACACGAAGAACAAGAGGAGGAAGAACAAGAAGGAGGAGAAGAAAAAGGAAAAGATGTAGAAGGAGGAGAAGGGGAGGAAGGCGAAGAACTTGAAAGAGAAAGAGAAGAAAAAGGAAAGGGGAGGAAGTAGAAGAAGGGAAAGACGAAAAAGGAGAATAAGGCGAAGAAAAAGAGGCAAGAGGACAAGGGAAGGAGAGGAGAAAGAAGTAGAAGGAGGAAGCGAAGGAGGAGAAGAAGAGAAAGAAAAAAAAGGACCTGGGACGAAGGAGAAGAAGAAGGGGATGTACAAGAGAAAAAGAAAAGAAGAAGAAGGCCATGAATAAGAAAAATAGCAGAAGAAACATGAGAAGGAGTAGAACATGGGGAATGAGAAGAAAAACATGATGATGAAGGAAAAGAAGAAGAAGAAGGAGAAAAATAGCAGTAAAAGTGCTCGAAGAAGAAAAAGAATAAGAATAATAAGAAGAAGAAGAAGAAGAAGAAGAAGAAAAATAGAGGATGAAAAAGGAAGGAAGGAGAATTAGCAGACGAAGAAGTAGGCGTGGACCATGATGATGATGATGATTACAATAACCATCCTAATTTTCAAATCTATTCATCCTTGTGTAGAATAAGCACGACTTAATACTTACTACCTTGGCCTCTAGTTGAACATGAAATTTAACCAACTTAAATTGTTCGTAGACTACGTAAATTGCATGTTGTCTTACGAAGGAAGAGCCCAAATTATCAATTTCAAAACACATAGAATCATAGTGTTCCTTCTCTATTTTTTCTCCATTTCCCATTTTTCAAACATTGTGTCGATCAAGTAACTTTTAATCAATGTCTTCTCTACTAACCAAGTTCAACTGAAACCTATAATTTATGGTCTCCATAAGTACAACCGCATACTTAAATTCGTACTGTTCCATCAATAATTAATGTATCTTATAAAAGCTCATGTAATGATAGTAACTTACTCCATAACTTAGATCATACAACTCACAACTTTAAATTTTTTATCAATATTATGGACAAAAACAAAAGAACAAGCTTTTAACAAACATTATTACTGTATAGTTTCCAAGTTCAAATTATACTCGTAGTATTTTTAAGTTTTGTAAAGATATAATTTTTACATGTATTTTTAATACAATACATCGTCTTTCTTCAGACCAGGAGTACCAACATTATGAATGTGCCAAATTTAGGAACAATAATTTATTTGATTCTATAAAAGACGATAAAATCAGATATATCTAGATTATATCTCTTTTTCCACTCCCCAACTCTTACTTGCTAATTTGTAAATTAATTGGATTGGTCTCGGGTTCCTTAAAAGTATTCATCATCTCTCATCATTCTATCAACTCACCCATGACCCAAGCACAAGCCTAGAGTTCATGTGGACATTACCCTCACAAAAAATTGTAATGTTTTTTGTTACAAATTCAAAGTGTGGAGACGTTTATTTAAACGAATACAACATGTCTGATCAAATATTGATTAAGAATTGGTAACTTAAACGAAACAATACGTGACCCAGCAGCTGCTGCTATCTACTGGCCAGATCCAGAGTTAACTACGTTTCAAGCTGTCGACCAATCGGGAGAGAGAGTAGGCGGAGCTTGCTGGCCAGATCCAGAGTTAACTACGTTTCAAGCTGTCGACCAATCGGGAGAGAGAGTAGGCGGAGCTTGCTGGTATGTCAGTGGGAGTAGCTTCGTAACTTGTTCTTGACCCAGCAGCTACTGCTATCTACTGGCCCGATTCAGAACCAGCTGCGTTGCTAACTGCGAGAATCATTAGGCGGAGCATTGAGGCGTGGCCCAATCTAAACAAAATTTAGCTTTTTATTCCAAGTTGGATTCTCATTTGCTTCATAAAACTGTCTTATTGCAATCATTTTTGTTCACATCACTCTTATAAATAATTAGGAATAGTAGCCTACATATGAATTGCAAATCTGTACAGTTAACTGTAAATTTGAATTTGAAATTCGATAGCCTTCCGATTCATTAAATATCCCCCATTTTGTGTGACATTGGTTCCGTAATTCCATTTTTTCCAATTGATAATTATTGTAGCCAATCAGGAATTATAATCTACTCTACATCTATTACTAAATAGAAAGTCCAATTTGGAATTTTATCGCCTACAGATGCATTATTTAATATTCACCTTTTTTGTAACATTGTACCTGCCAATAAATTTATTGAATAAAATATAGACGATCAGTAACTATGATCTACATTTAGGATCTATACCAATCATCGAACGGTCACTACTTAGAAATCCTCTGTCCTGGATCTTTCTTAATGAAACTCAAATCGACGATTATTGTTAAATAAGTATAATTATAAAGTTTGGAAGACAAAATTGGCAGATAAATCTTTTTCAGAAATTTTAAAATTTGACCCAATTTCCATGTTTATTGGATGAATAATAAATTGATACCATACAAAACTCAGTAACTGAGGCCTATTGTTCCGATTATTTTTTAATTTCACGGGGTTTACAGCAAGATGGAATATACTGTACATCATTATTTATACCTGAATGCTCTTTGAGTAAATTTTCTACATTCTGGTCATAAACGAAATTGAAAACTAATTTCTTCTTCTGTTATTTCATTTTATACTGCTTTTGCTTTTTATTTTTATTCTTGTTCGGCTTTTCTGTTTCTTTTTCGGATGTCTCTATTGCTACTTCAACTTTTCTTCCTCGTCTTTCTCTTCTTTCTCATTTTCTTTTCTCTTTCTTCTTCCTCTTCCCATTTTTATCGTCTTCTTTTTCTTCCCCCAATTTTATTTCACATCTTCCCTCTTTTCTCCTTTTTCTAATCTTCTCTCTTTTTCCATTAATTTCTTCTTCGTGAACATGAAGAAGGAAATGTAATCCACCTTACTCTCTACTGGAATGTAAGTTACAGAGAGACGTATCACTTATGAAAGAACGGAATGCTCTGCTCTACCGAATGTCCAGAGAAAATTCCCTCGGTGACAGTATCTCTCAATATAAAACGTCCTGCTTCCCCCTTGTGTGTCGACAGAAGGGGTTTCCAATTGAAATCTCCCTTTTAAACCCCCACCCTTCCAACTAACTCCCCTCCTCATCTCCATCCTCCTCCGTCTCCTACTCTTCCTCCTCCCACTCGTTCACCTTTTCTTCCACCTTGTCCTCCTCCTTCTCCTCCTATTCCTTCTCCTCCTCCTTCTTCTCCTTCTCCTCCTACTCCTCCACCTACTCCTCTTCCTCCCCCTTCTCCACCTCTTCCTTCTCCTCCTTCTTTTCCTCCTCCTCCTCCTTCTCTCTTCCTCGTCTCCTCCTCTTCCCACTCCTCTTTCTACTCTTTTCCCCTCCCCTCTGTTTCCAATCCCTTGAATACCTTCTCACACGTTTTCATCTTCAACTTGCGAAGATCTACGCCTCTACCCTTCTAGGCATCGTTATGTTTTTCTGATTATAATCGGGTGATTATAATTAGCTGGGACTTTATCTCACGGAGAAATGATCACATCGTAAAGTACCAGAAAATTCATAACCTTCCATGGCTAGAGTAGAATTGTTTAAGAAGACGAATGGCGAATGATCTCTAGCTGCTCTTATCGAGTAGTATAGAGAGATGTGTTTCTGTGTATGTAGTAAGTGAATGGATAATGTATGGAGATGGATGTAGGTATCTGAGGGAGGGTTTACTATATTTTAATCCTACTAGATGTGTGGGATAGGGATAATTGCAAGAGGGGTAACGTGTGGACAAGACTACTGTAATGTGGGTTGAGTACAAATCAATAATACACGTTCCTTGCGTGCACGCATTCCGATCCGCGTTTTAAAAAGCTCTCAGCTTCTTTCCCTTCACCCTTCTCTTTCTTATTTCCAGCTTCTTTCCTCCTAATCTATTCTTCCCTTCCCCCTCCTTTTTCTCTTATTTCCTCTTTCAGCAGAGAGAGCATCTTTCCTCTCTTTTCTTCTCATGCAGTTCTTACGAGTATATTTCTATTTATGTTGTTGTATTGCGACGTGTCTGTAGAGCAACGCAGAACCTGAAACTAATTTAAGTAGAAACCAATATGAAAAATGAAAGCAAACAATCCAAACGTGTTTTTCTTATCAGTCCATTTATAATCAGCTCAAGGGATTTTTACTTCACTTATTGGACACTGTTCATCTGAATGAATTCATCTCTCATATACAACATACATTTGCTTATTTTTGAAGAAGCAGATTTGCTTATTTGCTTTGGAAGAATTTTTATTGAATAGATCATTGTTTCTCCTCTCTTAAAATGACCACTGAGAACTGAAGTGATCTAATAGTCCAGTCAATGAGTGGTTTTTAGGGGAAAAAATACATATAAAGCTAATTTTTCTCCCATCGACTACTATCATATGACAAGTGTCCTGGCAAAGTCCTGACCCTACCTCTTGCTTCCCCCCAGCACCCCTCAAAGTTTCAGTTTGCAAGGGTTTCGTATATCGTACGTATCTCGGCTTCCAATGGAGATATCGATTCAAATCTTTTTCATTCTTCAGAAAATTAATTTTCTATATTTTGTTCCATTACCATTTTGATCTAACTCTAGTAGTTCCGGAGTTATTTGTGTGAAAGAATGAAGAAAAATTCAGATTTTGCTTAAAAATTTTATACTTTTGCAAATAAAAGTTTACGTGATTGTTTTACAAGAAAATGTTACATATAAAAGTTGTAGAGCGTTTCATTATCTTTAATTTGAATAATCACAATCTACATTTTACTCCAGATGAACATGAGAAAAAGTCCATCAAAGTGCGATCTGCACGATCTCGAATCGCTCGGCGGCTGAGCCAATGCATATATTAAACAGGTGGTTTCGTGAAAATAGTCCAGTCATTGAAGGTTCAACACAAGGAATTTTTGCTTATGAATGCTGATATCTTGGAAGTCCTTGATGATGGAAAATCGTGATTGGTTTCAAATTATAGATCGGGATTTCTTCTTTCATTTCCAATTGAAAATTTTTTAAATATTCATTTTACATGACAGAAACGATTGATTCTGTGAGTCCAAAAATTTTCAACATGTCTCGTTATTTCACATTTTCAGCATTATTTTAATTAGACAGAGGGTTTGAAAATGTTTCTAAGATATTTAAGCCTGTAGAAGATGAAATTTTCTACAATTGAAGCCCAAATACGTGATAATATCTTGCTTAAATCTTCATCTAGAGGCTATTTACTAACTGTCAAATAGTGAGAAAGATAATTATTTTTCTAATTCTTTAATTAGGTGTAACTTTCTTGTTTGAGAGTGAAACATAAAAATATATATTAGATTTTGAAGAAAAATGAATTCTCTGCAACTTGATCACCATTTGTAATTTTCAACGTTGGTATCTTCCTAATAAGAAAAATTCAACTTACTATTGCCATGCATTTCTGAAACAAACACAATTTTCAAATTGAAACTCTTTTTATACGATGAATAATGGAGAATCTCGAATGGTGATCAAAATGTTGAGAACTCTCCACTCTTCAAACACCAATATAAAGTGGATATGAATATAAAATAATGTAAATGTGGAATTAGCAGGGTGCTTTAAACTATGCTGTTGTGTTCATTATTGGTGCAAGGAGAGATGATCACATCATGCCTTTTCAAAGGAGCCTGCAATGGTTAGAGTTGAAGGAGAGGAGGCAATATTTCCTGTTATGTATTGCCTATCATCTCATTGTTGAAGGCAGAAGTCTATTATAGTTGGCTACTTGGAAGAGAGATTTACTATCTTTGCATAGGTTATTTCCAGGTTGTGGTTGACGAAACTACAGTATCTAAATAATGTTCCTATTCTACAGTTTCTTATATTTCTCAGGACTATTAATCTGTATTGGGAGTTATATTTTTCAGAAAAGTTATATAATTCAACATTTATTTCCAAAATGGCAGCCAAAACTAGGGACGATAGGAATGATAATTTGGTCTGTAAAGTGAAGCCACGCTATCATATCTAAACAATTTAGTTGCGACTGAAGTTCATTATCTCGGACAATGTTATAAGAGGTTTTGTAAACCTGAACTTAATGAAAAAAAATTGTAGGACGTTCATCATCAACTGAATCCGATCAACTGAATCAACTGAAATTTCGTTGAGGACGACAATGAGTGCCGGTATTCATTCAAAGAAATAATTGCGTGTTTTTGTTACAGACTTTCAAGTCTTTGATTATTTTGAAGTCAAGAATTTAATATTTCTTTTAAGTTGTATGAGTATAATTCATCTTGGATGGAAAGTAAGCATTCTACATACTAGTCACAACGTAAGTTTGTGGTTCGATAAATAGGTAAATAAACGTTGAGGGCAATTGTTGAATAATTTTCTTAGGAAGATAGTAGGAATTATTGAAGAAGACATACATTTATAATGAATTATGGGTGTGGAAAATACGCAAATGAATATTTGAGTACTAGAAAATGCAGTATTATCAATGATAGACAATTCAAGTGTAAGCAATTAACCGTAAATATTATTATTCACGTATTTTAGTGAAATCTACTGATAACTTATGTAGCAAGACCAGCAACATTAGTTACCAGCATTAATTGATAAGATATAAAGAGATACTATCAATGGAACATTATTTGTCAAAAATAAACGTATTCTAGATTTTTTTCTGAGAGAATAGGACTTTTTTAATTACGTAGAAATTATCTGTAAACAGTTACAGCGGTGCCCTTCAGCAGCAAGTTACAATGGTGCGGCGGTGGCCACTGGTCTATTTAAAGCCATCATTTCCCCAGCAAACATTAAAATAGTAGACACATCTGTTCAAAATCAATCGAGATGTTCATAAATTCAATTATTGTGAAAGAGGGATTCGTAATACTATACAATGATATTATGTTTTAAATCTCTCTAGGCTATACATTATGTACCATATAAGAATAAAAAAAACGGTCGACAATGTAGAAATATCTTTTGAATTATAACTTTTCTGAAAAATTCAACACCAAATACAGATTAATAGTCCAGAGTAATATAAGAAATTGTTGGGTTCGAAACATCATTTAGATAGATTTGTTAACCACATAGGCCTAATAAGCTACGCCTGGATCAGTCCATCAAGCGCAGCGAGATCGTGTTTAGCGCACATTAATGGACGAATTAAGATTATAGGATGGTGATTAAATATGGGTTATGATACATCATTTTGAAGATCTTGAAAAGATCTACAAGTTTTACATGTAAACCTTTGGTAAAATATGCTTGTATAAACTTTTATTCAACAAAATGTAAATTTATGAGGCAGAAATTTCGTTTTTCCCTCACATTGTCTGGTAATAACTTTTGAATGGAACGAGATACGTTTGTGTTTCCTGTAACACAATTGTAAGTAATGATGTCCTGGAAAATATGAGATCAAGTTTGATTCAATATCTTTATCGAGGGCTGAGATAAACCCGATATACGAAACCCTTGCAAACTGAAACTTTGGGGGGGCATTGGGGGGGAAGCAAGAGGGGTAGGGGTCAGGACTTTTTCCAGGACACTTGTCTATATGATAGTAGTCGATGGGGAAAAAATTAGCTTTATATGTATTTTTTCCCCTATCGGGGGTTTTTTGGAACTCATTGACTGGACTATAAAGCATCATACTTTTCAAACATGTTTGTTTAAAAACAGGTGAATTTGTATTTGATTCAATGATGATCCCCCGCCAAATGTTCAATCTTCTCTCACTTGAGCGCTAGTATCTAAGTCTCTTTATAGACTTGGACCAGAGACTATTGTTTCTCAATAGTAAACAGGTGAACAGTAGACCTCACTCACTGCTTGTAATGTTTTTTGAAACTATGGAGGCGCTGAATTTTCCTTTTTTCGATTGCAAGAGTATTTAATAGTTATAGAGTATTATTACAAAACTATTTGGATCAACTAAAATTATTCACTTATCAATTTATTAACATCGCCAAATAATCTAATCCAATGTATAGCAGGATTATTTTAAATTGTCAGAAAACAGCTGATTTAACGTCAGTGAACTAGGGTACATCAATCAGCTGTTTTCTGACAATTTAAAATAATCCTGCTAGACCTCAACGATCACAACTTGATGTAAGAATAAAAAGAACCATAGAAAACTCAGCTGGTAAACAAATTGGTATTTTCAATGAGAAGTAGGTTTGTTTATTGTGGATGCATTCTCTGATTTTAGGCTACGATACTATCGATCACAGATATCGAAATTTTGTCAAACAATATATCGAATTCTAATCGGAGAAAGTTCCATAGCTGACCACCACTAATTATCGATGTTGAAAAAATCGATATAAACCAACCAATTAAACACTAAGCAGCTATATAATACAACAGTTGATTTCAACATCGATAATAATTAGTGGGGTCAGCTATGGAACTTTACCCTACAAACAAAAAACTAATCATATGTTAAAACATTTGATGGCATCGATATTTTGTTGAATAAATGATTGATTGATTTTCATTCGATAGTATCATACCACAGATAAGGATTACCCATTATTGTTTAATTTCTAGGTTATCCACGTCTTGAATGGCTCAGTTCACACTTTCGGTAGTATGTCGATTCATTTTGTTAACAAGTATCAGTTTTCTACTTTACTGCACTTCTCCAGACTGTTCTTAAATGATTTTCTTGTTTTATCAGAGTGAGAAGATATCACGAGTATTCTCAACTGTTCAGTTGTAACGATAAGTACAAGTTTTTCTATAAATTATCGCTGAGGGAGTCCCTGAAGAACTGTTTCATATTGTTGGTGAATATCTGTTTCTGTTGAAGAGAAGATACTTGAAGAAAACAAGATTATTCTGAACTGCCCAATTCTATCAATGAGTATTAGTTCCTTAAATTACTGGAGGGAATCAGCAATTTTATAAATCACTGAAGGTAATCAGCAATTTTATAAATTGCTGAAGGAGTTTTTCTGTTTCATTTTGTTGATAGATTATCAAATCTTGTCGTATAATACTGAGACGAATCTTAGAATAAACCACCTGCATTCTGAACTGTTCATTTTGAAGTAAGTTATAACTTTTTCTATTAACTTATGAGGAATTTCTTTGAACAAGATGTTCAAGATATTTGGAATCCCTGAAAAACTCTCAAACAAACTGTTGAAGTTAGTTTCGTTGATCTCAGTGCTCATTTTCATTGTGTCAATGGTCAACGGCGAATTTTATGTAAACTTTGATCCAAGCACCGGTTCTACAGTCCAACAATCCACCGGTGTTCTTGTACCCTACGGCAACTACTGCAACATCAGACATAACCATGTGATGTGCCACTTCGGCGACGAACTGGGCAAAGACTGTAAAGGAGAAGCGGTCCATGTACCGATAACCAACCGGGAACGACATCTGATACTCTATCAACACAATATGTGGAGGAATAAGGTGGCTGGTGGTGATTATGCCAATGATAAGATACAAGTTTTCGGTATTTCTGGTGAAATGTTCGAGTTGACCTGGGACTATGAGCTGGAAATACTGGCTCAACGTTGGGCAAACCAATGCATACCTTACCATTACGACGCCAATCGTGACACGTTTCAGTACAACGTCGCACAAAATGTTTACTCTGGCTGTTTCTACGGCCATTACGACCTTGACGCCGAATACATCCTGAAATTCTGGGGGGAGGATCAGATCAAACACATGACTCTGGAAGCATGGAGAGGAAAAGCTAACCGACTCTTTCCCGAAGTCAATCAAGTGATAAACCTGGTCTGGTCTGACATTAGGAGAATGGGCTGTGCGAGACGCCTGATGAAAGTCAGTGATCGGCCAGAGTACAGGATTTATTTTGTGTGCAACTATTCACCGGCCGGTAATCTACGTGAGAAATATCCGTACTTTAAACGAGATAAACCTTGTAAGAAATGTTTATGTTTGCATCCGTATCCCAACCTGTGTGTGGCTGACAGTCCGCGTTTTACGTTGGTTGTAGGACAGAAGAAACAGCTTGATAGGGTAGAATCAGGTGCTAATTCGACGACTGCTTTTCTACAGTTCCTCTTACCTCTGGCTTTTTTGTTGATTCATGCTTTAATGTAAACCTCAGTCAACTTACCAAAACCATAGAAAGAGGACTGTCTTAGAAGATAAAGCGAGAGTTGTAAGTTCCTCACTACAATATGCATTATATCCTGATTATTATCCCATTATTTACTGAAAATGAAGTTTGATCGCGTTTAAGATACTGTAGTGATTTATTGTCGCCTACTGAAGGCTGAAGGTTTATCTTTGTTCTTTAGATCTACGTTTTTTAAAACACTATTCATTTGTATGTATTCCGTGGCGAAGTGTGGTATACTTAACCGGTCATCGCCGGGTCCTATATCCGGCGATGACCGGTTAAGTATACCACGCTTCGCCACGGGTAGTGATACCTTTTGAAAATAGATCAAGGTACTGAAGAGAAGAGACTTTGTGAAGAGATTCTTGTTGAAGAGATTTTTCCTACTGTTTATAGGTATTACTTGCTCAATCATGTTTTTGTTCAGTGTTATTTCCAGTTCCAATATTTTATTCAAATGTTATTTCCTCTTGAAGCAGCAAGCATGGTAGTACAGCTGTAATTATTCTCATTTTTCTTATTCTTTGTTTAATTTTTTTCATAATTATAATAAAATTGTTGCCCTTGTTCTCAGTTTTCGTTATTTTAATTTTAAAATCTTATTCGTCAACTTATCGATAGTATCTTATCAATAACTAAATATGGGAGAAACAACAGCCACTTGCCCAAAACTACTTTTATACCATGAATTAAGAAAAATTTAAAGCAAAAATAGGTATTCTACAAAATGCCTATTAAACACTACTTAGCCTGATGCTATTGGATTGAATTTACTATTGAATATTAATGCCACTAATTCCATTAAACACTGCCATGTCAGGTCCTTGAATACTCGTTTTATCGGTTTATTTTCTTCAATTAAAAGCAAAATTCAAATTCATAAAAGTTCAAAAGGCATACTATATTAGGCTGCTTGAGTAATTTCCATCAATTTTTAAATCAATATATTCAAAAACATTAAAGCAATTAAACACTATCTAGTTGGGTCCTTGGATATTCCGTTTTATCGGTTTATTTTCTTAATGCAAAAACAAAATTCTCATAGAACAAATACTCATAAAAAAATTCTCATTTCTCAAACAAAATTCAAATTCATAAAAGGTGAAAAGCCCACGCTCCAAGTTCAAAAGATATACGCAAGAGGCATAAGGCTGCTTCAGTAATTTCCATCAATTCCGAAATAAGACATAAGAGTAATAAACATTAATTTATATGGCTATTCTTGTGTTATAAGGTCAAGTACTACCTCTGTTCAGCCTTTACCTTCACATGCAAACTTTTTTCTCACGTGATTAGCATAAGTTAGTATCAGGATAGTTTGTATTCTTGACAGCCCGCCAGAAGTTTGCAATGTTTGTCCGTAAACATTGGCGAGTGAGTGCTGAAGTTTCCAAGTGAAGCGTCTCAGAATATTCAGAAGGCCGGCGTGATAGACTTGAATAGAGAAAGAAACGGGGGGAATGGGGAAAAACAAAATAAATATAAAAAGATTAGCAAACGAAACAGACAGTCACGTTCACAGAAACACGCCACTCCTTACAGGAAAGTGTGCTGTGCTCAACTATATTTAGAAACAAATTTAAAACAGACTTGGAATATAGAGGGGGCCACGATTTAGATGGAAAATGGAGGCGTTAATCGAATTCAGTTTATTTTTATAATTTTTCTTTTAAACTTTTTTTCTTTTTCTTCTTCTTCTACTTCTTCTTCTTCTTCTTCTTCTTCTTCTTCTTCTTCTTCTTTTTCTTCTTCTTCTTCGTTTATCACTTTCCTCACAACGGGTTTCAAATCAAAAGAGAAAAGTTGTTTGCAAGTACAAGTGAGTACTTATTGCAATCAATGGATTGTAAAAAGGATGGTAGCTTGTACGAGTACCTATAAATATGAGTGATCGATCATTTAATATCATATACTGGAAGTTGTTGCTTGGTAATATCCGTTCCAGTTGGATAAGAACCTTACTGTGAGCAAGTGGGCTACTCTCTACTTGTGCTAATAAATTTCACTGCTGCAAACCGCTTAGGAGACTTCGGCTTGAATGCTGTTGTTCACTTTCACCTTGGTTGATAGTGAGAAATGTATTGAACTCATAATTTGAAGTTTTTAAGAAATACAAAGCTTTTTATCAATTTTAACAAACAATCGGCTCTCGTTTTCAGTGAATCTCTTCCAAAAATCAATCCAAGCTCAAAAATAAATCCTTTCTCATAAGCTGCGTCTGCAAATCGCACTGGCCTTTCAACTCTATCTTTGAAAATGTTGACCTACTCCCAATCATTTTCTGGGAACAATGCCAAAAGGTTTGAAGTGAGGATTATCTGGATGTAGACTATTGATTTTTCCTTTCCTTTGTTTGAGGGAGTTGCTTGTTTAAGGGATTTAGTCCCTTTCTAAGTGGTCGAACATCCTTTCCCTTTTCTGACTTAGCACTTTTGTCAATCCCGTCTAATCCTGCAATTCTTTTTCTGTTTTCTTTCCACTATTCCAGTAGTTCTGCTGCGTTTGTTAACGATTTGTTAAGAGGCCTTAAATGCCATTGGAAAACGCATGGAAACTCTTCTTCTTCTTCTTCCTTTTTCTCCTTCCCTTCTTCTTCTTTTTCTTCTTCCTCTTATCCTCCTCCTCCTTTTTCCTCTTGATCTTCTTTTTCTCCTCCTTTGTCTTCTTCTTCTCCTCCTCCTTTTTCTCCTTTTCTCCGCCTCCTTCTTCTTCTTTTTCTTCTCCGTCTTTTTCTTTTTCTCCTCTTTTTCTTCTTCTCCTCCTCTTTCTTCAGCTCCTTCTTCTTCTTATTCTTCTTCCTCTCAGTATACTCCTTCGGTCGCTATTTTTAAAGTTAGGAATGTGTGGATGGTCTAAATTTTTTTAAATTGTTATAATAATTGTTGCTGTACCTTGAAATACTATCACTTATCAATTTTTTTAAAATGAGTGAAATTTGCTACATGTTCATCAACTTAAACTGCCATTTTGAAGTTGAAAAATTGAATTTTCATAGGTAATTAAAAAAGATTTCTGATTTTTCCGAAAACGTTTGATACAAGTTTCATTACTATCGTTTGGAAAATAGCTTCCTGAAGAGAACACTCATTTACCCCCTCTCCACTTACGCATTGCAAAAGTCATCTCGTTCGTAATAATTGAGTCAATAGCATTAAAGAAACTTAAGTTTTGAGTTAACCACTTTCAAATTATGATAGAAGAAATGTTGAGTTAACGCCTTTACTTCTCTCCTTTAAGATGCATGCTTGATCAAATAAATGAATGAATTAATAATGAATTGATAAACGTTCTCGCCACAACTGTAGATTGATCAGCTCTCTATTCAATTAGTTTCTCTCACTTATCAATACATGCATTATTATTCATGACGTTTTCACGACCTACTTGGAGAAGAATGTTGGAATTCAAATGGGGTCTCTCTTTTTCATTCGCTCCACTCTTCTTCCTCTACACTCCTCCTCCTCCTCCTCCTCCACCACCTCTTCTTCTCCTTCTCCTTCCTTCCTTTTCTTCTTCCTTCTTCTTCTTCTTCTTCCTCCTCCCTTCTCCTCCTCCTCTTCTGCTTTCCCCTCTTCTTCTTCTTCTTCTCTCCACTTCCAACCGCGAGTGCGTGTTAAATGTGCGGTGTACCATTGTACCAGTCACGGCCATATTTTATATTATTCTCCTTCTTTTTTTTACAGCTCTATTGTTCTCTTCTCTTCTCTTTTTAACCGTTTAGTTTAGCCGACATTGACACCGGTTCTCTTGATCCGAATATTTTTCTTTGAAAAGAATAATAATTCTAACAGGAAGTAAACTGTACTGTATATTAATATTCAGTCACAAGTTGAATCGATACCTTCAGCTTATATACAGTATAGAGAACATTGTGTTGTAGAGTGGATTATTTTTAAGGGCGGCTGAATAGAATGATCGTAAGAAGAGGAAACAAACACATGGTTATGCGCACTTACGCACCTATTCCAAAAACATATGACTGCATTTCATTAGAAATAGACTGTAATGTCAGCTGTTATGTTTTTCAAATAGACTGCACTTGTCAACTGGACCGATACATGCAAACTGCACACAGTGACAGGAGAGTTGTTTGACATTCTATTATAACTTGTGAAAAATAATACCAGGGCCATGTTCCATTGGATTTTAGAAGTATTATGAAACGGAAAATAGGTGGACATTCATTAGACTTGAATAGCTTGAAATGCTAAACTTGAATGCTAGTATTTTAATTGAATTGAATTTCTATTTTCAATACAAAAATAAATGCACAAATGTCAGAAAAACAAGAAAATAATAACCATAGACTACAGTATTGTACAAAATAATTGAAAAACAAACAAAACTAAGCTTATTGAGAACATACATTTCAGCACGTAAGATATAACTTACTGTTCGCTAGAGGAAGTTTTAAGAAACACAACAAATTAATAACCATACAGTATTGTAAAAAATAATTGAAAAACAAACAAAATTAAACTTATTGAGAACATATAGCAGGGTTAATTTAACTTGTCAGAAAGTAGCTGTTTCGGCAATAAGTAAACAGTGATTTTGACACAATAATCCAAAGGCTTAACCCCGGTCGTACACCGGAGCAATAAGCAATAGGCAACTAGCAACATATGGATCATATGATCGTCTACTCTATACAAACCAATAGTTCAATGCACACTGAAACAGCTGCTTTAGGTGTGCATTGGACTATTTGTCTCTATAGAGTAGACGATCATATGATCCAAATGTTGCTTATTGCCTATTGCTTGTTGCTCCGGTGTACGAGCTGCCTAAAAGTCTTTAAAAGACCTTTTTGAAGAAGACCTTTCAAAGAATACCTTTTTAAAAGACCTTTTCAATAATCTGCAAGATTCAGCATTTGTAGATTAAGTATTGTGATATTGATATTTGAAACAGCTGTTTTCTGACAAGTTAAATTGATCCTGCACGTCCTTTCCAGCACGTGAGATATAACTTATGGTCCGCTAGAGGGAGTCTTACAAAATGAAAAACCTATAGCGATAGAAAAAGTTGAGAAAAATCAAGCATAAGTACCGGTATTAAGTTGGTAAGTTCCTCAGGACTTGAAAACTCTGTAAAATAGGCACAAGGAATTATGGCAATCTATCAAACTACAGGTGTATGAAATAGTGGATCAACAAGGAAGCTCAGGCAAGCCTAGGCTATAATGCACGTACACAAACATGTCCATCAAAGTCATCTCCAGCCATCATTCAGCCATTACTTTGGCCATTAACCGGCCACACCCTCGCATTACTTTTTATCGCCACTGCGGATAAGGGGACAGAGGAAGTACTTAGAGAAAGGGCGAAGAAGAGTAGATAGACGGGGAGAAGGAGGAGAAGGATGGAAAAGAAGGAATGGAAAAAGGAGGGGGAGGAGGAGGAGAAGGAAAAGAAAGAGGCGGAGGAGGGAGGGAGGAGGAGGAGGAGGAGGAAGGAGAGGAAAAGAAGGAGGAGGAGGAGGAAGAGAAGGAGGAGAGGAGGAGGAGGAGGAAGAAGAAGAAGAAAGGAGGAGGAAAAAGAGGAGGAGGAGGCGGAGATGGATGTAAAATAAGGAGTGGAAGAAGGAGGAGGAGAAGATGTAGGAGTAGAAGAAAGATGGAAAAGACGGAGAAGAATCATGAGGGGAATAAAAAGAAGGAGATGGATTGGGAGAAGAAAATTGAGATAAATTGGAAGAGAAGAAGGAGGAAGAATATGAATAAGAAACAAAAAAAAGGAGGAGGAAGAGGTGGAAGGGAAAATGAAAGGAGGAGGAGGGAGAGAAAAATGAAAGGAGGAGGAGAAGGAAAATGAATCAAGAAGGGGATAAGAAGGAGAAGAGGGATTTGGAAAAGAAAATTTATAAGGAAGAGAAGGATTGGTAGGAGGAAACCATAAACAAGTAGGAAGAGGAGAAGAAGATGGATGAAATGGAGAAGGAGGTGGAAGAAGAGGAGGATGAGAATAAGAGGAAAAGAATCATCAGAAGTAGAAACATGGAAGAGAGAGAAAGAGGAGGAGGAGAGGAAGAAAAGAAGGAGAAAATAGGGATTAGAAAACAAGAAAGAAGGAAGTTGAGAATGGAGAAGGATTAAAACATGTAAAAAAAAGATGAGAGAGGAGGAGGAGGTGGAGGAGAAGAGTAAGGAAGAGGGGGAGAAACAAGAAACGATAAAGATAGTGAAGAAGAATTAAAAGAGTAAACAGTAGGAGGAGGAAAAGCTGCTTATTAAAATACGAATTATTACATTCATCAAATTGAAAGAAAGAATTTTAAGAAGACAATAGAAAAAATAGAAAGACTTGAGAAGGAGAACGATGAAATATAGTACAATAGTAGTAGAAGAAGAAGAAGAAGAAGAGCACAAGAGCGAATCATCACCTTTATCGACTGTACTGAAATGGATAGATAGAACAGGAATTGACAGCATAGAAATGAAAAGGGAATTCAGGCGGAGACGAGATTTCTCTTGAAAGGAAATACGTAGCTTCCTGTTCTTCGTTCAGGATTCAACAGAGATGAAATCAGGTGATCGTACATCTTGTTGAGATTTTCACACCTTTTCAAATCCATACTAGTATAATAAAATGGATAGAAACTGGATACTAGCTGTTACCTGATATAGGGGATGCTTTGTAGGGAAAAGGAGGCCTAGTTAAAGTTTTATACTTTAGTTATTTTTTTTATAGTTAAGGAGAATATGAGTTAAGGTCTGTGAGAGAAATCTCTACTCTGCTTTCTCTTGGAATCTCTGTACTGCTTTGTAGCTGGTACTGAACTTTCAAAAATACTTCTTGTAAGCTAAGGCTAGGCGTACACAGGGCCGGACTTCAACCTATTGCCGCCCCTAGGCACTATTGTGGCTGCCGCCCCTTGGCATATCAGATATATATTATGTATGTTATTAAATATTATGTTATGTATATTATATAAGTTATTATGAAAATATAATACCAAATTTACCAGTCAATATTGATGGTTTTAATAAAACAATCAGTAACTTTCAGATTTTTATTATATTTTAAAATGTCTATGCTCATTCAAAGTAAAAAATAACTAACAATGAAAAATTAGTAAATTATTGAAAAGGAAAAATGTTATTATTAAAATATTAAAGAAAAGACTTGATCAGTAGGCTATTCGTGAGAACTTCTTCCGTTTTTCTATTATTTCGGTTACTTGATTCGTAGGCCTATACCGTAGTCTATAAATTTGATTAGCACGACCAATGGTATTAGTACTATCAAATAGTGTGAAAATCATAATACTGAATAAGATACAAAACTATTCACATAAAGTTACTACTGTACTACAATAATTTTAAAAGGAAACTGAACTCGAAAAAAACATTATCAGTATTCACAAAAAATAATTCAGCTTTATGATTGAAGTATTTGAAATATTCGATTGGTAACAGTATACAGTAGTCCAATATTAAACTTTGAACTTCAAATTCGATTAGTACAACCAACGGTATTAGCACTATTAAATTTCTAAAAATCATGTATAAATTAGTTTAAAATTGAAAAAAGTATAAGTTTAAAATTGATTATCTAGGTACACTTACGCCTGTGAAGTAATTGAAACATGAAAATTGAAAACAAGAAAAATCTTGATCAATATTTGCAAAAAATAATTCATTTTTTATGAGTAGAATATGTTGGAATATTCAATTGGTATGCAGATGCAGAGGTCCGAAAAATTTAAAAAAGTATCAATTAACAAAAGAAACTATCAAATTTCAAAACTACCTAAATAAACTCACTACTAATACTCCAGTAATTTGAAAATTTTCCTAATTCTAAAAAGAAAAATTTACAAAATATAAATTTCAGCTCTGGCAATACGCCCTATTCTGATGACCTCACAGGTTAGTCAAGACTATGCAATTAGTCACTTTTGGTTACAGTAATTCACATAGTTGCTTGAAGCAACACACCGATTAGTCATTGCATCGGTGTGTGCTGCTCGCAAGCATAATTACTGACAATGACTAATCTTGTCTTGTCTTGTCTTGACTAACCGGTGTACGCCTAGCCTTATAGTATAAACTATAAACAATACTCAATCTCATTTGAAATTGAAACGATATAAATCAAATTCAACTAGCTCAGAGTGACGTCATGTTAAACTGTAGTTATATTTAATAGGCTTCGTGCAATAAGCCATGTACTTTTCATAATTTTTCATTTCCTCTTTCCTAAATGAATAGAACATCAATATAAAGAACTAACTAGAAACCAATCGTTACCGATAACATAGAGGAACTCTAGAATATAGTTCATTATTGGAACTATTAATAGTTATTCTGTGCTGATAAGCAATGATCAATGGTCAAGCAGGAGCAAAAATAACGTAACGCTATGATACAGTAACGGTATGCAAAACCTCTCTACATGGTAACGGTAAGAAAACCTTTCTACTCAGCGGTATAAATTACTCTCTCTACAGCTCTTGAGTGAAGAGTCTTGAATGTGTCTAATGAACCACTCATTATTGAGGATGACATCTCCTGAATTCATTTGCAGGTCGCAGTCGTGAAGCGTTGTACTTTTTTTAGCATCTATTATTTCACTTTTTCACGTTATATTTCTGTACTTTCTTTAGCTGTCCGCCATCCGCATAACAAATGCTGCTAAATTGAAGTTATTTGTGAATTTTTTTACTGAAAAACTACGTTCTACGTAACGCTGTGTTCTAATCAGAAAGTTTTAAAGAAATAATATACTTTTACTTCTATTACTCTATTCTATTTTCACAATTTATTTATTTTTTGCTATTTTTAATCTATTTTTTACTTCTATTCTCTCTGGTTTTAAGCCACCCACTTACTTACACGTCTTCTAACTGCTTCATTACCTTTATCAGGTATCATTAGATAATCTCCATTTCACTAATTATTTGAAAAATCACCATTTTTGATTGGTCAGAGGCTGAAATCTAATTCAAAAAGTGCTGTCTGCAGACTTTTGTATTTTCCTTCAATATTGCTCTAGCAATAAGATAAATTGAAGGGACCAAGACGTAGTATCTAATAATAAAAAATCACACTTTTTTTGAATGATCTAAGGTTGGAAACTACTAGTTCAAATGGAGTTTTCTGCAAACTTTTGTATTTTTTTTCCATGACCTAGCGGTAACATAAATTGAAAGGACCATCACCTACTCACTTATTATTAAAAAAAACACTGATATGAATTTTCCATAGCCAAAAGATAAGTGGAAATTCAAAGTGTTGGACCTACTTAACCTGTAAGATCACCATATTTCCATTGGATGATTCGGCGAAGCGGAACACCCAAGAGGGTTTCTCCACAAAAAAAGCACAAGCATAATCATTTGAAAGTAACATTGCTTTTTGAAGACCATTCTAGTCTCTGATTTGAAAGTAAAATTGAGTTTTAAAGTTCATTCCAGTCGCTGATTTGAAAGTAACACATTGGTTTTTGAAATAATAAACTTCTAAGCTGTATCCATTCACTGATCTTAGCAAGACCTATTAAAACAATATAATGCGCATTTAAAAACATTGATTGTTTTGCTCCATGCAACCGTGTGGCATTGAATAAAAGCAAGAGCATTAGCGTGGAATTTACTATACATTCACATAGAATTGTAATATATATTGAATTTTATATATGTACTTTACAAATAAATATATACACATTATACAGGGATATATTTCTATGTACATTCAGTATCCATTCTCCACTTTTATTATTACTGAACCTGACAAAAAACATTCCTGGAGTGCCAATGCTGTTTTCTTTCTCTGTCTAATGTTGGTACTTTCAATGCTGTTTGGAGTTTCTTTCCTCTCTCTAATGTTGGTACCCTCAATGCTGTTTGCTGTTTCCTTCTCTGTCCGTCTGTGTACCTTTAATGGTGAGGCAGCAGGTTTTCCATCTCTGTCCGGTGTCTATCTCTACACCTTCAAAAGTGCTTGTTTCCATCTCTGTCTGGTGCCTATCTCTACACTTTCAAATGTACTTGATTTCATCTTTGTCAGTCTTGCACGTACCGGACCGGTGGCATACCACAAGCCAAGCAGTAACCGGTTCTCTGGCCATTTAAAAGCGCGGCTTGATCACGGTTACAATGGAACCGAGTTGTGTGAAGGAAAGTGGAAGCAGTAACCTTTATACGCCCGCTATATACTTTTTAAGTTGTTGTTGTGGTCTTCTTCTTCTTCATTCTCTTCTTCCTCTTATTCCCCTTCTTCTTCTTCTTCTTCTCCTTCCTTCTTCTTCTTCTTCTCCTTCTTCTTCTTCTTCTTCTTCTTCTTCTTCTTCTTCTTCTTCTTCTTCTTCTTCTTCTTCTTCTTCTTCTTCTTCTTCTTCTTCTTCTTCTTCTTCTTCTTCTCTTCTTCTTCTCCTTCTTCTTCTCCTCCTTCTTCTTCTCCTTCTTCTTCTTCTTCCTCCTCCTCCTCCTTCCTCCTCCTCCTCCTCCTTCTCTTCTACCTCTTCTCTTCCTCCTGCCCTTTTCCCACTCCTCCTCATCCTCCTCTTCTTCTCAGGTGTAAAGGAAATTGAGAAAAATAAAGTAGATGTTGATAATAAATTATTATTGTTTCAAAGTAGGCTACTATTGAAAATTGAGTTATTAAAAAAGAACTTGAATAATTGAAATCTCCCTAGCAGTTTAATTTTTGTGTGTAGAGTTCATTTTGAAAGAGAATGGAGTTTTCTTGACAATATTCTGGAAAAACGGTGAAAATCTAGGCAGTTAATATTTTCTCATTGAAAACTCAGAAAATTAATAAGCCAGAAGATGAAGTTCTGTGTTGATTTCAGTTACTCTACTCATAATTTGGTGGTTTCGTTCATGGCCTATTGAGAAATGCTATTCATTTCAATATTTCACAACGTTTCTGAGAAGTTATATCTAGTTGTTAATAAGTTATAACTGTTATATATGATAAGTTATATGCAGTTGAAAATCCTTAATTGATTTCAGTTATTTGATTTGTAATTCGGTGGATAAGTACTAGGCCTAGTGATAATTAGAAAAAACGACGACATTTTTTTTAAAATTTTACCAATCTTTTCCCCATTTAGTGAATAAGTAATCTTACTAGACCTATCAATTGAGAATTAGTCAAGAAAAAACTGTCTCATTTTAATATTTCACCAATCTTTCTTGCAATCTTCCAACAATTCTACCAACCTTGGCATTCTTTAAATTTCCAATAATTAAATAATAACATCATGTCAATAACATATCCTGCTTTTCTTCTGTTACAGGTTTCACTGAACTAAATGGCCGACAAAAGATGAAATCCACCGAACCACTGAGCCTGTCAACAAAAAACTTCAACCTGGAAACCAACTCAACGACTTCCAAAAATCAACAAGATGGCCCACTAACAAACCCTGAACTAGTCACTAAAGAAATGGTAGAAACTAGTAGTAAAGTTGAAAGCAATGGCTGTGATAACACAACAAAACATACGGTAGAAGTTCATGTCCATCAAGTGAATGGCTACAATAGTGATGAAAATGATAGTTCAACGTCTTTGGCAAAACAAAAGTTTGTAAACTCTTCAAGTGTCGCTAGGAGTGGGGGGGAAGTCATGAATGGTAAAAGTAGTGTCAACGGTGGGTTGAGGTCACAATCATTGGAAACAGACTGTACCAAACCGAATCTGACCAGTAGAGATAGTGCTGTATTTGATGTAGATCTGACCACCGGTGATGAAATCAACTATTTTGAAGAAATTACTAGTTCGAAAAGTGATTTGGGGGTGAAACAACAACAAACTCCAGTGAAAATTAATGGGGTGAGTTTGGTTAATGGGGGAGACAAACATTTACAAGATAATTTGAGGAGAGAAGAAATAAAGACTGTCAGTGCTGAAGTGGAACAGAAACAGAAAAATGGTTCAATTTTCTCTGCAAATGGTTTGAGGGACAGTTTGAAAAATATGAAGAAATCAATAGTTGGTTCAAAAGTGAGTAATGGTGTGAGTAACAAATCAGACAATACAATTTCTTCAAGTGATGGTGTTCTCAAAAATGGAGTTCCACAAGGAAGTGGTAATCTTGAGAATGGATTTCCACAAGGTAACATAAATCTCACCAATGGAGTTCCACAAGGTAGCACTAATCTGAAAACTGGAGTTCCACAAGGAGACGTTCTTGGAGTCGCCAAGTTTACCAATGGATCACATCTAGCAAAAGCGTCATCTCTTGAGTCATTGTCCGATAATGGAGTCAGGTTCGAAAGGGACTCGGAACTGAGACGGTCCAAGAGTTCCATCAATGGTTTCTGTAGCGGGAGATCTCGCTCGGATCCTGAGGAAGATCTTGATGAACTGCTGCTACCTGGCGGTAGACGGAACAATGAAGGATTTGACAACTTACCGGTGAGTAGGCCTAACTTTTTGAAATTGAATTTCTTTTCCAAAAACACGGTACCTATAAAAATTGTGAAGAAATCATAATTGAACATACTAATGTATGTTGCATTGAAACAATATAATACTATTATGATAATAAATTTTTAACTTTAATACCTAGGGCTCAATAAACACCTGTATTTATAGTGTATCATGGTATAATTCTGTATAGTAGTGTCTACAGAGCCTTATTAATACCTGTATGTACTCACCCTTGTCTATGAAACATAAAATACAATTCATACCGCAGAATCAAGATCAATAGGAATCAACATGCAGAAACCATGTAATTACGGAATAAATCATCCTTGTGCTCTCATATTTATAATTTGAATAAATATTCTGCTATTTCACTTTCCAAGACTAACTAATCACTTTAGACAAGATAAGATAATTACTTTAAACTATAAGAAGATTCATTTAATTTGACGCTTGGCATTTGATAGATAGATAGTTAGAGAGGTATTATTTCTTTGCCATCGTACTCTACGGTCATCAGCAACGTCAAGAAATAATGTCTCTCTATCTATCTATCTAATGCCAAGTGTCAAATTAAATGAATCTGATTATACATTGCAGTCAATATGTATGAATTAAATAAATAAACTTTCCGTCTCTCTAAGGTAAGGAGAGTTGGTACAGTCTTGCATTATTGTTTCAATGATCTCTTGTAGTATATTTTATATCACAATATTCGATTTTTTTAATAATTTGAATTTATTTCAATAATTATTTGTTTTCTGGACCCAAGGTGGATAGTGGAGTAGAGAGTGCAGCGTCCAGCTGGGATCGCATGGCTGAGGTGAAGGAATGTGCGCATGCCCGGTTGCAAGAGGAGCTGAGGCGAGCCTATCACAAGCTGAAGCTGAAGGATGAGGAGGTCAGTCGCCTCAGCCGAATCAGGAATGAGGTTGAGGCTGAACTGGAGGAGTTGACTGCTAGTCTATTTCAGGTAGGTACTGAATTTGAAAAAAAAATCGGGAAATTTGAAAAAAATCAAGGAATTAAATGTCTTGGTCCCAACCACACATGTATTAAAATATTCACGTTCGAGAATGTCTCAATTGTTTTTTGGTGTGGTGATGCCCACGTGAGCTCTTAGCTTTTGCGTGGGTAATGGGAAGGAAGTAAAGCAGTCCCAAATTTATTTTAATCTATTTTCGCAAGATTTATTCTGCAATGTACAGTTATTCAACATGATGAGTGATGAGTGGACCTACAGCTTTAGGTGGGTTCCGAATTGCTTCAAAAATGTCCACCTTTTGTTGAGAGTTAACTAGTGGCGAAGCGTGGTATACTTATTTGGTCATCGCCGGGTATACTTCATGTAGTTCCTATATATTTCCTATACCAAATAAGTATACCACGCTTCGCCACGGGAGTTAACGTTTCTTGACCAAGGGCTAGTTGCACAAGAGTGGTTTAGAAACGACCACATAATACAAATAGACAACATTTGTTCAAATTGATGAAGCTATTTTGGTGTTTACAGCCGGGAAGAAAGTTCAAGACAGAGAGTCACGTTTCAGCTGTTTTTCATATCTGCTTCCACTCATGTAAAACAATGATCTTATCGGTCTTCATAAGCAACACTGAGGTGAGTGTTCCGTCTATTTGTATTATGTGGTCGCTGGTTTAGAATTAACCATTGATTACTCATAAGAATGATCATTATTGTTATTTGTAGATAAAACTTGAAGACGTTTGTTCGACTGGGATCGAGGGATTTTGTGTAGAAGTGAAGGTGATATTGTGATACACATTGGATAAAAAGACTCGAAGGTTTCTCTTCTACATAATTGATTATATAGCAGGATTCATTTAACTTGTCAGAAAACAGCTGTTTCAACGTTAGTAAACGAGCGTACATCAATCAGCTGTTTCTGACAATTTAAAAGAATCATGCTATAGGTGAAGAAAGATGGACTGATTAAAAAAGAAGATATCATTCACAACTTAGTTATGTACTTTCTTGTTTATTGTTTATATTGTCTTCATTAAATACTGTTCTACCATATTTAATTAAAAATTAATATGGTTGTTGTGGATATACATACTTCGTGTACTGCAGAGATTAATTAGTAAGTACTGCATAGCAAGTAGTTATCTTTCATCTTATTAAAAATTAATAAGTCCCTCAAATAGCTTTTCAGCATCATAAATTCACGTATTGTATCATTATGTAATATGTGTGATTGAGAATACTACAACTTTAAAAATGTAACGAAATAGAACGTGTTATGTCACAACATATTAATGAGTTTTTTCTTACAAATAAGTTCAGAGTTTTCAATATGACCTCCAGACACTCGACTAATATCAATAGATAGGTTCAAACTCTGAAGATATCAGGCGTAAGTCTTTGTTATTCTTGTTTCAAATCATCAGCCATACCTTTGATGATTTGAAACAAGAAATTTCAGTAGCATCTACTATTACGCCTGTTTTGCTATAGCGATAACAAGTTTGAGGAGGTTATTGATATTGCTCAGTGTCTGATGCATATGGAACATCTCTGAACTTGGATTAAAAACTTTAAATACGCTTATGTGATGTATAAATTCTATGATTTCATATATACAATTTTCAAAGTTGTGGTATTCTTTTTGAATCACCCGGTATATTATTAGATGTGTGGTAGTGTGGTTGGGACCAAGACATTTAACTCCTTGATTTTATTATTAACATTGTATCATTATGTATTGTAATTGATTTTGAAATAGATGAATTATTAAGTGGAATTGTGTGTTTCAGGAGGCACACAACATGGTGAGAGAGGCGAACGTGCAGCAGGCGGCTGCCGAGAAGTCGCTGAAAGAAAGCTACATGCAGATAGACGTGTTGACGGCTGAGGTGGCCGCGCTCAAGACGCTCGTCCTCACCTCCACCCCCAGCCGCCCCAATCCTCATCTGCATCCTCAGATCGATCCCAAGTCCAAGGACGAACAGAGCAGTAACGGTAATCATGGAGGGTTTACTTTATTTGTTGATCTATTCTATCGTATTTCCTGGAAGATCTTTGATAGAAACGTTTTGAATAGCATTCGGGTTTGCAGTCACAATAATTCACATAGTTGCTTATGAAGCAGCACACACCGATGCAATGACCAGTGTTGCTTGTATAAGCAACATAATGTAATACACTGTGACTAAACGTGACTAATCTCGTCTTGTCTTGTCAAGACTAACCGGTGTACGCCCAGCCTAATACTGATTAAAGTTCGACTAATACAACTAAAGTGCACTAAATTGCACTAAAATATATATTGCTTAAGCAATCTATAGTCTGTTCACCAAAACGAGGCAGTGCGCATTAACACAGTGTGCGTGCGTGCATCGGAAAAGAAACAACCTACAGTACAAAAGGCATGTTATGACTGAGCTGAAGCGCGTACACCGACAGAATCCAGACAAGATGAGATTATTCGTGTTTTGGTCACGGTAATTCTGCGAGATTGTTTGTGGAAGCGGTACACTGATGCAATGACTAATCGGTGTGTGTTGCTTCATAAGCAACTATAATGAATTGCTGTCGACTGCGTGATGACTAATCTTGTCTTGTCTTGACAACTTGTTTCGTTAACTCTAACAGGGCCCCATCTCGCCTGTCGATCCCTATCAACAGAATATGCGAATGCGATTAGATGCATACTCTGAACTGTGAACATGCCGTCATGCAATACACTCACAAACAAACACACACAAGCTCACTCGTATCGGTGTTTACATTCACACTATAGTCGGTTTCGGTGAACAGACTATAGTATTATGCAATATATTTCTATTGCAATTTAGTGAAGTTCAGTTTATATCTAAAAACAGTGTGTTATAAGTTATAACTAGTGCTGTGAAATGAAACTTCTCGATTCTATCTAAGAAAATTAATATTTGAATTAAACCCATTATCGAGTTTCAAGAACGGTACCTAGTACCCTGGTACTTTCTTGAGAACCAAAACTCAAGAAAGCATAGCATCCTAAGGGCTGGGCGTACACTGGTTAGTCAACAGGGTGAAGACCATACGACAGGACTAGTGCGTTTAGTCACAAGTAATTGCACGTAATTTGCTTAGCCTTGAGCAGCATGCACACACCGATGCAATGACTAATCGGTGTGTGTTGTAATAAGCATCTATGTGATGCTGTGACTTATACACGTGAACTAATCTCAAATCTTGTGTTGTCTTGACTATCAGTCAGTGCTCATCTCCCAACTTTCTAAATTTTCATTAATCATTGTTTGAAATGTCTGACAAGTCAGAATTTTTCTAATTTAAATTCATGTATGTAAAGTGTATAACATCTTCACAAGTCACACATATCAACACACAAACAAATGCAATTTTCAATTGAAGTTTTATAGTACACTCCATAAAATTTGACTTCTTTCAAAAATCAATCAGATTATTACAATCCAAAATTGTAAGTGATGGACTCAAATTATCAATGAAGAAGTACATGGACATAACCTCTGTACAATTTAGTTAAAATTAGGGATTGAAACAGTTTTGGGCGAATGCCTGTTGTTTCTTCCCACCCATGGTGTGTGTATTTTCAATTAATGAAATAAATAATATAATGCTTTTTTCTCAACAGGAAGCGGTCTTTTTCGCAAACAGCATCGAAGATCTCCGTCGCATTTCAACCTGAAGTATGGCAGGGAAAACTCTCCTCCCGATTCGCCAGCTAAGGAGCCCAAACTCCCTCAAAACCCGGCTGACACCAATGACAGCGTTGATATGCTAGAGGTAAGAAATCAGAAATCAGAAATTTATTGAACAAATTACACAGTACAAAAAGAGCACAGCCCGAAAGGTGTAGCTTCATCTAGGGCTCTATAAACATGTATTTATAGCATAAACATCTATCCAATGTAATTAGAATACATCCAATTAATGTATTTATGTAATGATATGGTAATTATATGGTTTATGATAAAGGTAATTAGAATGTATCCAAAGTAGTGTTAACGCACATTTCAGTCTAATCAAAGCTCTGAGCGCGATGATTGTGTTACCTAACTGGAGACCAAGAGATCGACTTTCCCTAACTTTTAGGGCCGGTTCATGAGCTCGGAATTAGGCCAAGTCCTAGACTAAAACGTTTGTCGTAGCATCAACAAACGTTTGTCTCGACAGGTTAGTGGGTTAGCAGCATAGAGAGCCCTTAGTACATAGTTTCGAGGCTAACGTTTGTCGATGCTACGGTGGCCACCCGTTTTAGTCTATGACTTAGCTAAATCCCGAGCTCATGAACCGGCCCTTAATGGCCACACTGTGATTAGGCCTGAATACAGTAGTCTCTGAATCCCTAACAATTTGTCTGGAACCATAAATGACGTCATCTGGATCGACTGTTTTCACTCAACTGCTGATTGGTTCTTTCTCAGGTGGACCCCAACTTCCACCGCGACTTCCTCGCCTGGAAGCAGTCTCCCTCCCTCCGCCCGGACGACCCGTTCATCGCCAAGGTGTTCCGAGAGGACATCGACGGCTGTCTAGAGTTCAACAACGGCGCGCTCGCACAACGCGTGCGTGAGTCAATCAACAGCGAGAGTATCTGTATTGAGGCGGTCAATGAGAAGTCTAGATCGCAGTTTCCTATGTAAGTACAGTATCTGAAATGAAATAAATTTCCATGAAGATGGATCAACAGAATAAAAGATTTTATTCATTCACGAAACATTTCACTTCAAACAGAAGGAACTTTCTCTTATCATGATAAAAAATCTGGTGTGTTACATTCACACGACTTTCCTTGCCCATTTATACGTATTAGTAGTTTTGTGAAAAGCTGACAACGCTCATCAAGTACAGTACGAATAATTCATAGAAATAATAGTCATTAACGGCCGTAAGATTATTTTTAGATTATTATTATTTTAAATGTTATATTATTTAAAGGTTTTTATTTCATTTTTAGTTTTCTTGCTTCATTACCTGTATTTCAATGACAAATCATACTGAACAGATATATTAGATTGTCTGACAATCTTTCAATCATCTGAAGATCATTGCTTCAACCTATAGCTAAGAAGGACCTCATTTTTAACATTTATTTATGTAGGCTATGTTTTTCTAAATGAAGTAATAAAGAATAGAATATTTCAAAGTATAAATTTGTCATTGATTGAGTGAATAACATATTGAAATAGAAGTAATCTTGTATTGTCAATGTTCATTCATAACAGTGATAGAGTTTCAAGACATGTGATTATTTAGCTAATAATTTTCAAATGAAGATGAATACAGTATTTTCATATTTTGAAACATTTTTCATTGTACATTTACTAAGTTTAAAGTAAGTGTATTATAGGACTTCTAAATTTTCTCACAACAGGTTCCAGGCCTGGATTTGAGCTGTCAGCATTTCATTGACTTTTAATATTATTTCGATTAATTTTATATTTATACTTGGAATAATTTAAAAGTATTAAATGAACATTTATAGATTAGTAAATATTTCATATTGCCAGATATGTGTGTTTTAAATTAATTTTATTTATTTAATCAACTTGAACTGTTGATTAAATGGGATGTAGACTCTAGAAGAAATATTTCATATTTATTGTTTGTTTTTTGCAGGAAATGTGCCCTTCTGGAAGTGATTAGACAGTGCCACTACCGAATGAAATTCGACGGCTGCGATCAGACTTATTGTATTTCGCAACTTTGTAGGAACCGGGTAAGAATTCATTCAATTTATTTTTAATTCATTTTAAATTTGAAAATTGAGAAAATCACGCGATGGGAAGAAACAACGAATTGATATTTATTGGTAGCCTAGGCTACAGACCACAGAGACTGTATAATATTAATACGAGTATGCAGTCTCTGTAGCCTAGGCCTAGGCTATCAATTCAAATGTTGACACAATAAGTTCCATTTCTGATTAGATTTCAAGGATATCTCTCTGTGGTTGGATATGGATGTGTAGTTATTGGAGATTGGAGGAATAAATCAATCAATTAAATATGTAATAATCAATGTAATGTTATAATCAATTACTTATAATATATAATCAATGTAAGATAATGATTTCATAGGTCTTTCTCCCTATCTACAACATGCAATCAAGAATTGAATTCAATCGAGAAAAACTGTGGTCAAAATGTCATGGTTGTGTGATAAGTGATATTTTAAACATTTTGACATAATGTGAATATTGTCAAGATTTAGACAATATGTATGTGATATTTGAAACATACCACCGGATGCTTATTAATCAAGATTAATTCATTCACTTTTCATCTAAATCCTGTATTTTCATTTTTGTTATGTGTGCAAGAAGATTATTAGGTTCGTATCACTAATATGCTAGGATGACCCTTGAACTTGTACTATGTAGCAAAACTTTGCAATCTCAGTTTTTCTGCAATAGTTTCTTTTTTCTAAAGATGAAGAGCTTTACACCACAGTGTACGTATCTTATATACAAAAATAATTATTGTAAATAATCTTCTCATTTCGAAAGTATTCAAGGAACAAACAATATTCCCCGATGGACTGAATACTGTCGAGTGTATGCTTTTTCTGTAACGTTTTCCTGAAATTTCTTGTCGAAAAGATTAATTTTTCCTATTATTTCATTTCAGATTACTGCCGTTTGCAATTTCCTCAATTATCTTCGTTACATACAAAGGGGACTGGTTAAAAGTTCAGGTAAGATATTTAGGAAATAATTGAGTACCTTGAACCTCTACGCATTATTTTATGACAAGCATGTACCACTCATGGGGTTCAGTATTCGTCAACAAAAATGATTACGAAATAATTATTGAAAATATTCAATTGAACGAAAATAATTTTGAATAGAATACAATTGAAGGAAGGAAGGGCTCTTTTGAAATACTACCTTGTGTTTGATTGTGATGATTTCACTGCTAACTAAACAGATTTCAAATACATTAATGCAGGCTACACATAATGCAGGCTACACATTACATGACATGGACCGAATCGACGTGGGAGTTCCCGTCCAAGGCTCGGTGTGTAGCCTAGCCCGGACGAGATTTGTTTTGATTAATTGAGCTGATCAAAGAAGTCGGCAACTCTTTATTGGTTCGAGTGGCAGAACTGCGGACCGTCGACGATTTTGTTTTGGTTTGACGCTGTCTCATTTCCAGGAATATTTAGCTTTGAAGTTAATTAGTACTGTAGTACACTACAAAACTATGAAAATGGTAAAATTTCAGATATTTTAATTTTTCAAAATTGTATAATACTCTACTCCCTTTGCTGAGATTGGATCATCTTGAATTTTTTCTCTATCATTAAATTCAAGCTTTCTATGAGATATTTAAATTCTGATGTGATAGAAGGTTGTATTATAGGAGTGTGGAATGGTTCTCGTTTTTCAGTTTTAATAATGAATTAATACATTTATGAGATTCCCATATAATATAATTTGTAATATGTATAATCATCCTCTCATTCTTTCTCCACCTCCTCCTCATCCTCCTCCTCCTCAAAACTGTATCTTACTTAATTACTTCTATAATTACTATAATTACATAGTATCTTACTATAAATACTCTGTAATGTCATTAATACGCTGTTGTGTCATTTAATACGCTGCACTGGATTAGCAAAAACTATTTCATTCAAGCAAGTTTGACTTGTGACGAAATAAGAACAAACAATTTATCCGACGAAGGCCCTATTTTCATGAAAGAGAGCTATGCTTTTCATTTTTTTTACAACTTCAAACTGAATTTCTTGTCTTCTGAGAGTAGGCCTGCAGATGTTATTGAACTGAAATTGCTATTGTTTCAACTGTATGCGATTCTCGTGAAATTCACCAATACTACTCACCTATTGGATAGCATTGTATTTTATAAATTGTTGTAAGAAACTTCATTTAATTCATATCATCAACATATGTGATTTTCAAAAAATATATTATGGATTAGCAATTAATAAAGTAGAGAAAGGTTTCTTTTCTTTACTGAAAAAACCCCACAAATTGCTCTAAATACTGTTTGAAATGGCTTATTTTGGTACTTGCGAGGGTATGACCCCGGATCCCTTTCATTACATCAGAAAGATATCTATATCTTTTTTATTCATATCTATCTATCTAATAATCTATTTTTTATCTCTTTTCAGCTCATGAGATGTACTGGGAAATAGCAAGACTACGAAAAGAGATAGCTCTAGCCAGACTGGGCCTTACTTCAAATCAGTAGATGAGGGAGAATTTCTACTCATTAGAGTAAAACTTAGAATTTTATACTCGATAGAGTTTATAGTGTCATCGTTAACAATATATTATTTAGCTCATTATCCTATAAGAAGCCAAAGATTAGTGATAGGTCCATGTGTAACTATTTTATTTCTATTTTATCCTCAGTGTCTCATAATAGACTAAGGCTAGGCGTACACCGGTTAGTCAAGACAAGACAAGACAAGATTAGTCACGTTTAGTCACAGTATTTCACATAGTTGCTTATGAAGCAACACTCACCGATTAGTCATTGCACAAGTGTGTGTTTCTTCATAAGCAACTATGTGAAGTACTGTGACTAAACGTGACTAATTTATTCTTGTCTTGTCTTGACTAACCGGTGTACGCCTAGCCTAATACAATGTAAGCTATGATTGACTGATCAAGCAGATTAATATAAAGATAGCATGTTTGGATGGACCAATAAGAGGCCTGAATGTTTAATATAAAATATTAGATATATATATACTTATAATTTATAGTAGTGTGAATCTCAAACTCCTTGTAATTACTACATTATTATTTTATCTGCCATATTTTGATCATATCGTTTTTATTCAATTTTTATAATCGTTCGTGTATTATTTTTAATTTCTATATTTTAAAGTTCAACTTTGTTGATCAAAGTTATCTGTGCCAATAATTAATATTTGAGTTTTTTATATTATTAAACATTACTTTTTTGTCTTATCGTAGATCGACAAAGAGAATAACTGAATCATCAACAGATTACTTGTAAAACATAACAAACAGATCTTGTGTTTTGTGTACTTCAGTCTTGAATTTTCATCGTTTCTGCTCCCAAAAGTTTTGGCTTCAAATGGTTTCGCAGAGACAGATCATAGAGTAGTTTCTCTTGACTTCAAACTTCAAGCTGCGGATACGTTTTCTCAGACCTTCTTGTTTCAAAAAATTGAAACATGATGAACAATTATATCCACCATTGTACTTTTTTTATTGCCATTCCATCTCTAAAACTTTTATGGTTGGCCCAATGAATGATAATTGTGTTATTATCAGTGATAGTTTCTTCCAAGTCCAAATACGATGAACAATTACTCTAGTACGAAATCTTATTTTTTCACTCTCGGCTAATAAATGAGTAATGTTCACTCAAAAGCAGTGGCAATGATTCATGATAGTTTTTGATCCAATTTTATCTTTAAAATATTTCATGATTTACAAATCTGTACCAACTTGTTCTAAATATTCGTGTAGCTATTTGTGCATTTTAATAAGAATCAATTCAGATAATATTTCCTTACTAAAACGTATTGTGGAAGAAAGTTAATTCGGTCTTCTTCTCTATTCAACCTTTATGAACAATCATTGATAATTTTGTAGAGTACTTCTATTGAGTAGGTACCATTATTTTCAATAGACCCTAATTCATTGTAAATAGAGTACCTTACATTAGGTAGTTTTTGTAATTTTCATAACGTAAATCATTGTCGAATCAAATCTTTACTACAATATTATCCATCAATTTGTTATATATGAATTATTGAGAGCATTTCTGCAGCTTTATTCGTATTTAAAATGTAGCTATAACTATATTCATTGTATGGTTTTGTTAAATGTGTCAAATAGATTTAGATTTTTTGTTATCGATGCCAGATATATTTATAAATATATAGATAATTATCACATTATTATTGAATATATTCATGTAATGATGTTCTATGTATGTGTTATGAAATCAAGAGGAGTAAATATTTTTGTTACATTAATTATTATTTTGTAATGTGTTAATTATTTATTGTTCCTTCAAATTATCTATTAATTATTAATCAATTAATTAATTATTTATTATTCGCTATTAATCATTTGATTCAATCGTTTTTGAATAATTTGCAAAAAAGCATTAATAACGAAAGAAACACGCATTGAAAACTGCGAAAACACCGAGATTTCTGGCGTAAAAATGGGAGAATCTCAAACATTTTCAACAGATTATTTTTAGACCTTAAACAAACCTAAGTACCAAATTTCAACATCTTCTGCCAATTAGTTCTCGAAAAAGCTGAGAAAACGCACAAAATCGCTAGAAAAACGCAAATATTGGGCGTATCTTTGAGATGTTTTTTAAATCCGTTTAAATCGCGTCTAAAAGTCCAACTGAACATGCATGCCGAATTTGAACGCATTTGGTTCAGTCGTTGTTGAAAAATCTGCAAAAACTCATTGAAAACTGCAAAAACGCCGATTTCTGGCGTAGTTTTGGGAGAATCTTTAAAAAAATTAAATAGATTACTTTTAGACCTTAAACGAACCTAAGTACTAAATTTCATTATTTTCTACCAATTATTTCTCGAAAAAGCTGAGAAAACGCACAAAATCGCTAGAAAAACGCGAATATTGGGCGTATCTTTGGGATGATATCAAAATCCATTCTTAGTGCGCGTCTAAAGGTCCAACTGAACATGCATGCCAAATTTGAACGCATTTGGTTCAGTAGATTTTTAGTTCTGATAGATGAATGAGTGCCATTTCGCTTTTATATACTGTAATATATATAGATAAAATTGCATTACATTATGATAACCACAACAACCATCTTATGCCGCGTCTACACCATCGCCGAACTATAAATTACTTAAGCATATTTGTTAAGAGAACTTGTTTGAATGAGAGATGATTGTTGAATCATGTTTAATCTGATAATCATTCTTTTCCAAGTCTGCTATTGGAATACAGCACCAAAGAATTCCTGCACAAGTTATATGCGAAATCACATACAGTATTAAAATGGAGTATGAATGAATCATTACTTCATTTGTAGTAATGATTCTACAAATGAAGAATCATTTCATGAATCATCATGAGTTATAGGCGAACGCGAGCGTGTAGACGGGGTCACTCGCGTAGTTCGCCTACGCTAGGCTCGGGCTAAATCCCTAAATCTAGACATCGGGCTAGACTCGCGTTCGCCTAGTTCGGCGATGGTTTAGACGCGGCATCAGTCATTCCTTTCAAACAAGCAGCCGCTTTCCTTAAATAATTCTCCAAAGAGTCAAATCCAAGGAGGAAATTGAATTGTTTTCTTTTTCTCTGATAATTGATAAAGCCATCTAGAAAATCGAAGCACAGGACACAGGTAAAGTAAAGGAATTCAAATCAAGTTTTATTACATTACATTCCATATATTATAATTATATATGTTGTATTTTTTGACTGAAGATAGGTTTTTAGGCGATCCGACATGAAAACAATAATAATAATAGTAATAATTGGTTACCTGTTGCTTATTCAGTGAGTTTCTAAGAATAGATTCTTTTTTCTATAGAACCCCCACGTAACGTTCAGCTTGACCTTTTCCTTTTGGGTTGTATGGTGTTGAGAATGGCTGATTGCTATATTTTTTGACTGAAGATAGGTTTTTAGGCGATCCGACATGAAAACAATAATAATAGTAATAATTGGTTACCTGTGAAATGTTGATAATAAGCGACTGGAGACAAGAAACTGATTTTGCTTCCGCCACTTGTTGCTCTTCAATGCTTCAAAATTCTATTCTGAATTATTATGATATTCCTGCTTTAGAATTTTTATTATTGATTTACCAATATTATTATTAGTCTATTATTATTCTCGGAGAAGCTTCTTCATTTCGCAAAATAGTTTTCTTCGGGTATGTTAGATCCAATCGGTAACTTCGTTGATTCCCACATCACCAGACATGTTTCAGTGGAACATAATTGTTATTTGCAATAGATTTTTCCTTCAATTATTAATTTAGACTGATAACAGCCAGTTGCAGAGACATCCGTTAAATGAGCTGGTAACTTAACCAGGCTATAAATCAGGACAGCATCAACAGAGTGGGATCGAAGACAAACTAAACTAACTTGAAATGAAGAATTGAGACAAGATACTGTTGGAAACCCTTGAATTGCATTGATTTTATTTGCAAAACTACATTGCTCATAATTTTTATTAGATGTTACCACAAAAGAATATCCTGGAGACAAAATTTATGAACTGCGCTCTGAGTTTTTATCAATGAAGAAGAAGGTATCTGGTAGTGGATAATACTAATCGCATAGTTTTTTTAAATTTCAGCTGGTTGTGCACACATTTCAAATTGTTGAGACCTTTCTACACCGTTAAGAAACTATGTTAAATTAACCGGTGTTACTGAGTGGTTGAATTTATGCATTTCTACGGGCTACGACTGGATACAGAGACACTGTGTGGTTAAAATTTATCAGCTGAGAAAGTTCAAGTTTCAGTTGCAGAGACCTTGGATAATTATGTTAAACTCCAGGTTAAAAACTATGCAGAAACGATGCAAAAAAGTTTTTTGTCTCTGGCCACGCCCCCAATGTATATTTCCGACACTCAACAGGTGGGAGATTTGAGGAATCTCCTACTCTATTGGTTGACACATAGGCCACGCCCCCAAAGCAATTCATTCAGAAGCAACAGGTTGCAGAAGCAAAAACAGTTTTTTGTCTGTGGCCACGCCCCCTTCGTGAATTCTCGACATTCAACAGGTGGGAGATTTGAGGAATCTCCTACTCTATTGGTTGACACATAGGCCACGCCCCTAAAGCAATTCATTCAGAAGCAAGACGTTGCAGAAGCAAAAGCAGTTTTTTGTCTGGCCACGCCCCTTCGTGAATTCTCGACATTCAACAGGTGGGAGATTTGAGGAATCTCCTACTCTATTGGTTGACACATAGGCCACGCCCCAAAGCAATTCATTCAGAAGCAACAGGTTGCAGAAGCAAAACAGTTTTTGTCTGTGGCCACGCCCCTTCGTGAATTCTCGACATTCAACAGGTGGGAGATTTGAGGAATCTCCTACTCTATTGGTTGACACATAGGCCACGCCCCAAAGCAATTCATTCAGAAGCAACAGGTTGCAGAAGCAAAAACAGTTTTTGTCTGGCCACGCCCCTTCGTGAATTCTCGACATTCAACAGGTGGGAGATTTGAGGAATCTCCTACTCTATTGGTTGACACATAGGCCACGCCCCAAAGCAATTCATTCAGAAGCAACAGGTTGCAGAAGCAAAAACAGTTTTTGTCTGTGGCCGCCCCTTCGTGAATTCTCGACATTCAACAGGTGGGAGATTTGAGGAATCTCCTACTCTATTGGTTGACACATAGGCCACGCCCCAAAGCAATTCATTCAGAAGCAACAGGTTGCAGAAGCAAAAACAGTTTTTGTCTGGCCACGCCCTTCGTGAATTCTCGACATTCAACAGGTGGGAGATTTGAGGAATCTCCTACTCTATTGGTTGACACATAGGCCACGCCCCAAAGCAATTCATTCAGAAGCAACAGGTTGCAGAAGCAAAACAGTTTTTGTCTGTGGCCACGCCCCTTCGTGAATTCTCGACATTCAACAGGTGGGAGATTTGAGGAATCTCCTACTCTATTGGTTGACACATAGGCCACGCCCCAAAGCAATTCATTCAGAAGCAACAGGTTGCAGAAGCAAAACAGTTTTTGTCTGTGGCCACGCCCTTCGTGAATTCTCGACATTCAACAGGTGGGAGATTTGAGGAATCTCCTACTCTATTGGTTGACACATAGGCCACGCCCCAAAGCAATTCATTCAGAAGCAACAGGTTGCAGAAGCAAAACAGTTTTTGTCTGGCCACGCCCCTTCGTGAATTCTCGACATTCAACAGGTGGGAGATTTGAGGAATCTCCTACCCTATTGGTTGACACATAGGACACGCCCCTAAAGGAATAGATTGAGAAGCAACAGGTTGCTGAAGCTAAACGACGTATAAGTCTCAGGCCACGCCCCCTTCGTGAATTCTCGACATTCAACAGGTGGGAGATTTGAGGAATCTCCTACTCTATTGGTTGACACATAGGCCACGCCCCAAAGCAATTCATTCAGAAGCAACAGGTTGCAGAAGCAAAACAGTTTTTGTCTGTGGCCACGCCCTTCGTGAATTCTCGACATTCAACAGGTGGAAGATTTGAGGAATCTCCTACTCTATTGGTTGACACATAGGCCACGCCCCCAAAGCAATTCATTCAGAAGCAACAGGTTGCAGAAGCAAAAACAGTTTTTTGTCTCTGGCCACGCCCCCTTCGTGAATTCTCGACATTCAACAGGTGGGAGATTTGAGGAATCTCCTACTCTATTGGTTGACACATAGGCCACGCCCACAAAGCAATTCATTCAGAAGCAACAGGTTGAAGAAGCAAAACAGTTTTTGTCTGTACGCCCCCTTCGTGAATTCTCGACATTCAACAGGTGGGAGATTTGAGGAATCTCCTACTCTATTGGTTGACACATAGGCCACGCCCCCAAAGCAATTCATTCAGAAGCAACAGGTTGCAGAAGCAAAAACAGTTTTTTGTCTGTGGCCACGCCCCCTTCGTGAATTCTCGACATTCAACAGGTGGGAGATTTGAGGAATCTCCTACTCTATTGGTTGACACATAGGCCACGCCCCCAAAGCAATTCATTCAGAAGCAACAGGTTGCAGAAGCAAAAACAGTTTTTTGTCTGTGGCCACGCCCCCTTCGTGAATTCTCGACATTCAACAGGTGGGAGATTTGAGGAATCTCCTACTCTATTGGTTGACACATAGGCCACGCCGATCGACGTCACAGCTTGCAGCTTCGATATTTTTTCTGGGCATGGTGATGATGAGGGAAAGAAAAACTAGTAGGAAGTATGATTTCACAAGGAGTACATTGAAATTTATAAGTTGTGAATAATTAATGAACATTTCCTGATGGATCTCAATGGGCCGTATGAATAAAAACTCAGCATATGCTCATAAGCACGAGCATGAAGCAGAAGGTTCTGCTTCTGAGCATTAGGACAAAGCATTTGCTCATTTTTATATGAATAATCTTTACCTTATACTCTTACCTCATGCTTCTGAAATCTGGAGCAAATGCTTACCTATTTCAAAGATTTTTCATCAGCTGATTCATCTTACTTTGTTTTTTTAGTGATAGGTTAGACAGCGGCCAAAATTAAATGCTTTTCGCAAGTTTGGACAATCTAAAATTACATTTTAGAAGATTTAACATAAAAAATTGAAAATGGAAAGTTACCGCCCCCAAAGTTTGCCGCTCCAAGCGGCGGCACTGCTCTTTAATATAACTTTTAATAAGAAATTCAATTAACATTTTACTTGTTTAAATGCTATTACATCTACCGTATTGAAAAAGCAGTCAGTTTTGCTTAAATTTATTGAATTAATTGAGCCATTTTAGTATGAGCAAAAGGTGAAAAGCTGCTCTAGACTAGACTCAACTTTTTTGAAGCACTTGCTTCAAAAGTTGAGCAAATGCTCTAGTTTATTCATACAATTTTGAGCATAACCTCTATTTTTGAGCAAATGCTCAAACTAATTTTTGGATGAGCATGAGCATAAGGTTTTGCTCTCTTTTATTCATAGAAAATGAAGCATAAAATATGCTCAATATTTTAGAAGTATAAGCAAATGCTCAACTTTATTCATACGGCCCATTATGTTTCGACTATCCACTGTACCAGTTTGTGTAATATCTTTCTAGTATAATTTTTACAAATGTATAATATTATCAGAGTTTGATGAATAGAATAAATCTAGTCCTAGTCCTATTCTTATTCTTGGTCCTAGTATTAGTCCTAGTCCTAGTCCTATCAAAATCACATAATATATTATTTGAAGGCTGAATATGAATTAATTGTTAGCAGAATACAATTTACGCGTAGTAAAAATGAGAGTAGGCCAAATATTCTACTGATAGAATTCTAGAATTCGAAATTTCACAATAAACCAGTTGATTGTCTAATTTTGTTTGATTTCTAGTGATTTTCGAGCATTCCGGAACCCAACATAGTGGGCTGAGAATGAATGAATTGACGGATAAAAACAGAATTAGATGAGAAAAACCTTTAACAAAACTTCAAAATCGCTTATGAGAGGTAATTGCCAATTTCTGGTTGAAAATAAACTGATAGAAACTGGAATTAGATTGAAAAAATAGCTGCTATAGTGAAAAAAATGCCATCTCAGTTGATGGTAAGTACTGGAAAACTTAAGGATAGAAGATAATAATAGTGAAGAAATAAATAAATAGTTTAAGTAATTCAAAAAACCAACCAAATAACAGCTTGTCAATTTCGTGAATAAATCAGTGAGCGCCTTCATTTACTCGTGTATAGGCAACCAACAATACACTTTTGGTTAAAATTTTTCGATTATCGACTTTGACTTCGATTTTTAATCCTTGGTCTCGAGCAAATCGGTCTAAAAAATAAAAGCTGTGTCCCGGGCTAATATGTCTGTACACGAAAATTCTACCAGGCAACCAGGAGCACTGAAGAGATACACAGCGTCACCAATTTACCGACAAAACCAATTGACAGAAAACACTATCATGTAAACAACTTTGTAGACTTGGAATATCTATCGAATCGTACTCTTTGGCGGTAAATTCGAAATATTTCTAATTTTTTAAAGCAGTCTTATTAATTTTCCAGCTGTTTAACAATCATCTGGTGACTTGATATTTGTATGGGGGTAATGGGTAAATCATTTATGGCGGTAAATTCGAAATATTATCAATTGTTGATGCCTTTCTCAACAAAATTAATATGTTTTGAAATTCTTCAATTCAATTAATGGTTATTCCTTGATGTATTTTGAGTTTAAAGCTATATATTATGAGGTTGTCCAATATTATTCTCTCAATTCTCTTCTCAGATGAGCTTCTGGGTTCAATCTTTTCAAATTTTGAGCTTCCCATCAACAGTTAATACAACCTATTTTCTGGAAAATTCAAATCCATCAATTCTAACATCATAATTAACGTTTGATAGGCTCAAAATTTCTATCTCACACCGAGGCTCTTACTAAATTGTGATTAATATTGAAATGTTCGAAAAATGGATGTTTTGAGAAATAATATGTCCATCTCTATCAATCGACTATAGATAGATGTAATATCGAATATCAAAGTGTTCGGAACAAAGATGTTTAGAGAAATAATGTCAATCTCTATCAGAGAAGAACATCAAATCGTTACCTGATGAAATTGGTTTCTATCACAACTCACAGAATTTTTTCAACTCAAATATAGATGATTTTTATTGGTTTTCTTGCAAAACTTTACCCAAATATTCAGTTGTATACTCCAATGTAGTATTGAATCATATTGGATTCTACTTAATTCGCAGGTAAGAAAATGTAATGTATATGTTTTCTGATATATTTTTCTGATGATTTCCAGATCTTTTCTACGAAATTTGGTACAGTGATATTCATTTAATTTGACGCTTGGAATTCGATAGATAAATAGATATTATTTCTTGGCCATCGTACTCTACGGTCATCGCAGCAAAATCAAGAAATCATATCTATTTATCTAATGCCAAGCGTCAAATTAAATGAATATCATTGATCAGTATAATTTTACACAATAGGTCCAACCTCATTCACCAATAAACTCTCATGTGTTTCACGAAAGTCAAGAAAGTTCTAATCATGGAGGTAAGAAAGAAAAGTGGAGATTCAGATATCCATTTACACGGTAGACAAAGTCTTCCATCTTGAGCTACCCGATTGATTTTTGCATCCCTTTCCAGCTGTTATTTGAAATCAGAGAGTCACCTGATCATAATTCATAATTACACTGTATTTAATCATGTATTTAATTACACTGTATTAAATTTAATCACTGTTCTTCTCAATCATGCGCTAAATTGAGTGGTGGATGGCGGATCACTATACGATTGAATATACAGGGAATAGGTAACTGAATACTGAATCTTCATTTTTCTTTTTTACCTCCTTGGTTCTACTGTATATCAAAATAATTCAGGAAGAATTCGATAGATAAAGATTTAGAGGTACAATACTAGAAAAACACAAAAATAAGTTGAAAATTTATTCAAGAAAATTTTAGAAAAAAATTTGAACATTTCATTAAAAATTACATTATTTAATCATGCATAGAAACAGCTTGTTTCTAAGTACAACTTGATAACATTCAAAATTGAATTTTGAATATTTTCTAGAGTATTTTTCTATTGATAAAATCGATGCAGTGAAACATAGCTTATAATATTTGCTTCAAATATTTTTCAAAATTTTACGCTTCTTTAGAATTTGGAAAAATTTCCATCGCCAATCATAGGTCTTGGCCAATATTAGAGGAGATAAATGTTTAATAAATGGCTACAATCTATGAAAAATTTTGAATCTTTGCAATAAAATGATTAATTGGAAATTTAGACGCACACAATTTCTCAACTTATGCTTAATAATAGTGGTAATTACTGAACTATTGAAGTTTTGTTCTTCAGTCATGTACAAAATCTATTCGAGATAAATGTACTAATATATTCCTGTCCAATTTCAATTTTAAAATTACAATGCTCATTAATAAAAAATAATTCAATTAAAATAAAATGAAGACAGAAAAATATTAAAACGAACTTTTCCTTTCCATAGTGTTATTTCAAATGCCTAGCTCAATTTAACCTGTAATACTGTACTATATAATAAAAACAATGTTATTTTCATTATGCCAATTAATAATATAAATTCAATCATACTCTACAAGTTTTACAGTGCACCTATAATATTTTTAATCAAATAAAATTCCATAGTAATAATTTACACATATAATTAAACAGTACAATCAATAATATACACATACCAATTTACAATAATCAAGTCTTGAGAAATATATTATAATTATAATCTACTATTAATCGTCATGATGGTATCGAATGCTTATAGCAAGACGTAATCGAGAAGATTTGAAATTTGAGGAATATCAATGATTAGAAAAAATAAATTATGTTAGTATTCAACTATCAACATCATGAATTAATCTCAAATAATAGCTTTTATTATTATTAATTTCCTTTAAACATTTCATGACTTTCTAAAGAAAACATCTCACTAGAAGTTTATATTTCTTAGACAAACCTTACTAATTTGTGGAAGTTTCACATTTCTCAAAATTAAAAAAAGACATCATTATTCAACATTATGAAACAAGATTTAATGAATTTTCAAGTTTTTTGTAAAAGTTTCACATTTTATAAAATTTTAAACAAAGACATCTTTATTCAACACTATCAAACAAGATTAAATGAATTTTAAAGTGATGGAATTTTAAGAACAAATAATGAATAAATTATCCTAGAAATAGATAAAATATAAAACAGCGTAAACCTCAATTTAAAAATTGGAAATTATATGAGGAAAATGATACATCATATTAACGTTATGGGAATTTTCATGACAACATTCATTTCAATGTTTCAATTGCAAAATCATTTACATTTCAATAAGATTTCATATCTCCTTGATGGAAAATGAATGAAGCTGATAATACAAATCATTATTTACATAGTATGGATTTGGAATTCACTTTTAATGAAAATAATACACAACTAATTTACAACAAAGATTGTTGGAGAAGGTTAAAAACAATTTTCCATTAATGATTAAAGTTGAATAGTAACCATAATTTATTTTCTCATTGACAAAACGCTCAATAATCATCTCATCAATTGAATATTTCAACTACAATCGACCTATCTACTAACTATTTAATGTATTCGACCTAAAATTAACCACAATATCTAAGTCTTTCACCATCCCCAATCTAAACTATACATCAGCACTTGAACAATATCAATTCAATTTTCATGAAAAATAATAATACATTGCAAATTATTTTTCTCTAACAATCATCAGAGAGAAGAGCAAGTTCAAATGGATATAGAACTATATACATAGTTGAATGAAATAAAAGAGTCATTACATATGGAATTAATATAAATGTTTCAATCAGATACAACGAATTTCATGTAAATATACATAACTATGAAATAATAATATGGTATACATGAAAACAATTGTTTAACAATAATAATTTTCAATAATTGGAATCAATTGTAATCAATTTTATCATCGTTATATTTTCAATAATAATTTAAGGAATTCATAATCATTGAGGAAAATAAATATGTACTTGATAGATTGAATTTTTTTCTCCAATTTTAATAAAATAGTAATAAAAAAAATTAATTCCAAACTACATGACCTTGTGATCTGTAAAAATTAGCATTCTCGCAAATAACAGTTGAGTAAGCTGAGAATTTTATTTTTAGATGTAAGATGCAGCAAACGATTTGAATGCAAAAAGCGTAGAGGAATTCTCATTTGTAGTTTCCAAGTAATAATAGCCACTTGTCTCGAATGAGAAAAGATTCTTTTCATAGACATTCTAATATGCTTAGAGTTTTGAACGTTTTCATTTACACATCACATCAATAATATGAATTCTATTGATTGTGACATGGTTTACCAGAGAAGATTTAAAACTTTATGAGAGTAAAGAATGGCAGTGATTTCAAAGATACTACAGTAGTTATCATTGTCAGGTAAAAGCAATCAGAAAAAAAATAGTTTGACTTCAATTTACAAGATTTTCTTGTCAAACTAAATTGAAAATATATAAATCAACAGTGAATTTGAAGAACTGTAACTGTAATGCCTTTGTAAGATCACTTTCAACTTAAATAAAATTATTCTTTGAGAAATTTTAATTTGAATCCCTAATTTACAACAGTGCATGTAGACTGGTTTCCCCAGATCTTGAACATAACATAATTGAGAATAAATGGATAGTTTAATCAATTTGAAAATCAGGAACTGTATTTCCAAAGCTTTGACAATTTTTGAACTTCTTGAAAATATCAAGTAAGACGGTTCTCAAATAGAAACGATTTTCTGTTTCCAATTCCACATAAATACATTTCAAATCTAATAAAACTCATACAAAAAACGAATAAATCTTTTAAATCCCATGACAATATTTTCAAACCATATCTTTGAATTTTACACCCCATGAAACTTTGTCAATTTTGTACCACAATAAAGAGAACAAACTCATTAATTTCAAGGCATTATTCTTCACGAATTTCAACTCATGACAATTGCTAAACTTTCAAGACAAAATATTTTCAAGGTAATACAATAAGGTAGGTTCTCATTTAATCGAATAACTTTTCCAAAAACATATACAAATTTTGTATCAGATATAATCCATTTGGTTAGTATATATTTAATAGTTTTACTCAAAGTGAAACCCATTTTAGTTGGGAAATCCACATCAATTTCAACTGTACAAAACTAAAGTAATTTAAATGAAAAATAATTTCTTCGATAATACAGCAGTAATTCAATTTTCATACAAATTCAAGTGACATTTTTTCCTCAAGTGCTGATATACCGACCATTCGATAATTACAATAGCAATGTAACGACACAATAATATTATTAAATTTACATTAAATTTGTTATCTAGACGCAAGTTCAAGTAGTTTATTCAATGTTTTATCTGCAGCACAAGTATAAACGATATTGTGAGCCCTAGACAGTGTTTTTTTGATGCAGTGTTTTTGCAACATTCAACCCTAAATAATATTGTTCATCAATATGATTCAAAAAGGGGGAAAATCTCAACAATTTCTTTCAACAAACAGGCAACTTTTTTAATTAACATTTCTGCAACACAGGCCACCTTAGATAGATTTTAGCTCAAAAATATTTTCCCATCATTAATAAACACAAAACCTTAATTGAGTCCAAGATGATTTTATTCATACTAGTAACATAGTTATTTACACTAGTAACATATGTAACATATCATATATTGCACCGTAAAAAATCTTGCTCAATCAAGGTTTGACATGTTTTCTGCGAGTCATCAATGATTTTTATCAATTGAGGTGTATTTATAAAATAGTTGCAATTTTTCCCGTTGTTTTTGTTGCAACCCACGACATGGCTCTATCAAAATCCCACACATTTTACCAAGTATTTCATGCTACAAAAACACATCTACCTCAAATTGATGTTCAATTGAATTTCCACAATGTATTTTGCAGTTCATCTTTCAAAAAAGTATTTACCTCCTTATTGTTGTTAATTTAGGTCCCCATACATTTTTCCAAGTATATTGCAGTGTCGTTCATGTAGCAAAAACAATTTTTTTACACTTCATCTTGCAAAAACTAATATATTTTACCTCCATATTGTTGTTCATTGGAATCCCCAAACATTTCCCCAAGTATTTTATAATTCATGCAGCAAAAACATGCATGTTTTACAATGTATGTTACAAAACATCTTAATTTGACTTTCAAAACACATCTACTAAATTTTTTTGTTAAATTGGATCCCCCTGAAGTACTTTACATTTCATGTTGCAAAAACACCTCTATTCCACCCCGAAATTGTTGTTGAATTGGATCCCCTGAAGTACTTTACATTTCCTGTTGCAAAAACACCTCTATCCTACCTCCAACGTGTTGTTAAAAAGGGCCCCCTTCAGTATTTTACTCCCCATGTTGCCATTTCCTTTTGCAAAGACACCTCTATCCTACCTCCAACGTGTTGTTAATAAGGGCCCCCTTCAGTATTTTACTCCCCATGTTGCAAAAACACCTCTATTCCACCTCCAACGTGTTGTTAAAAATGGGCCCCTTCAGTATTTTACTCCCCATGTTGCAAAAACACCTCTATTCCACCTCCAACGTGTTGTTAAAAAGGGCCCCTTCAGTATTTTACTCCCCATGTTGCAAAAACACCTCTATTCCACCTCCAACGTGTTGTTAAAAAGGGCCCCTTCAGTATTTTACTCCTCATGTTGCAAAAACACCTCTATCCTACCTCCAACATGTTGTTAAAAAGGGCCCCTTCAGTATTTTACTCCCCATGTTGCAAAAACACCTCTATTCCACCCCGAAATTGTTGTTAAATTGGATCCCCCTGAAGTACTTTACATTTCCTGTTGCAAAAACACCTCTATCCTACCTCCAACGTGTTGTTAAAAAGGGCCCCTTCAGTATTTTACTCCCCATGTTGCAAAAACACCTCTATTCCACCTCCAACGTGTTGTTAAAAAGGGCCCCTTCAGTATTTTACTCCCCATGTTGCAAAAACACCCTCATCTCAGGCCAAACTGTTCTTCCGGGTCCTCATGTAACCACGCGCGCACACACACACATTAGACCGTGACTAGAGGCCTGAGATCCTTATTGACAATATAAAACTTATGCTTGTTGCCGAACAGGCCCCAAATCACAGCCACATTCTCAATTAGAACATTAACTGGTATCGTACACAGGGCGCCGGCTATGCACAGGACAAAGCGGAAGATACCGAACCGATAAAGGCTGAACGATTTGACAACACCGAACACATACATGTAGATGTTCACCGCGCCTATAAACGCGCACAGAAAGTCCATCAATGGCGGACATGGGATCGGACACAGTGCTGCCAACACTACGTTCGACGTCGACAACGGCATGGTCACCCACGAGTAACAGCTGATAGCGAGGAGGAGTTTGTAGGAGAGCGGGATGCCTCTGGAGTGGACCACCAGCAGAATGCCCTGCAGCCAGCGTTTGCGTTGCTGTACAAAGTCCCACAACGAGAACGGACTCTTTTCCCACATCTCGCCTTCGACAAAGTTGAACGTGTAGCCGAGGCTGTAGGCGCGCATCGCAAAGTAACAGTCCTCGGCCACTGAGCCGTCCAGACCGTTGTCGAACGACACCTGCCGTTCGGCGCCCACCTGAAATCACACAAATTAAGCACATTAATAGATAAATAGATGAATAAATGAATACATAGGTAAATAGTTTTATTCCTCAATAAACAGAAATACAAAAAATAGGATCTTTTGCAGAAGAACCCTACTTTTGTTAGGTGTAACAATGAAACAGTTTTTTGTTACACTTGATATATTTGTTGACTTGTTAGTCTTGATTTTGTTACAAACAATGAATATGTATCCTTCAAGGATAATATCCTCAGGATATATCCTAACGGATATATATTCAATGGTATAGGCTAAAGCAGCTGTGTTCAAAAGACTTGTCACTCATGGAAAGGGTGAGCACTTTTTCATAGTACACTAAGGACCAGTTTCTAGGACAGTCATTAGTTTAATACCACATTAGGCTGGGCGTACACTGGTTAGTCAAGACAAGACAAACGTAGTAGGTAACTAATTTGTCAAGTTTTACTCAACATTTGTCTTTGATTATTGTTTATATCCCAGAAAACAAATACAAATAGTATTAGGTCTAATAATTATAATGTTAGGCTAGGCGTACACCGGTTAGTCAAGACAAGACAAGATGAGATTAGTCACATATGAAGTTAGTTGCTTATGAAGCAACACACACTGATTAGTCATTGCATCGGTGTGTGCTATTTGTTCCATGGTTCGGTCAGTTTGTTTTTGTTTTGTGACTGTGGATTTGTCTATTTTTATTTAAAATGGAAAAGAGAGAGAGGAGAACCTTTCTGGAAAAGAGGAAGAGCTATTGATAAATATTTTATTGAAACACAAATTGGTACGGTAATAGAGAAAAAACAGATAGAACAAGTTTATCTTTATATTTGGAGATTTATGTTATCTGTTTCTTCTATGAAAAAAGATTAGAATGATAGGAAAAAAGAGGAATGAAGATTCAAACTAAGAAGAACAAAGAGGTGATAAAAGGAATGAAGGTTCAGAAGAAGAAGACCGATGAAGCGATATAATAAAGAGAATGAAAAAAGTAAGTCGTAGGGGAGGAACAAGGGCGTAGTCCTTCAAAAGAGGGCAGTTCGCGAGGATTGCGTGTCTGACAGCAGCTAGGGGGTTGAAACCAGCCCCACCCTTGAGGGTTGAGGCTCCAGACTGACGAGCGCCAACGATATTAATAGGCGGCCGTACGGACCGAAACGGGAACGACACTCGTCACGTGATCGCTGGCGCAATTTATGAATGCTAAAAATCCGACCCAACCACGTTTCACTGCAGTGCTCTATCTGCAATCGATCGCTGCTTTTTATTGCATTCAGATTCCGGGTTCAAACTGAGTTGGATTGGAGTGAGCAGGATCAAACGACCCCTTAAAAAATATTATAGAACTTTGTGAGTTATATTTTGAGCTATGGTATACCAATTGGGTGACAAACCAAATGAGATTATACATGTCAAATGAGATTATACATTAAGATGGTCTTCAAATGAGATTATACATTGTCAAATGAGATTATACATTAAGATGGTCTTCTTACAAATGACAGGTCTGTCTCAACTGTATGGACACGAACTTCCATCAAACTCCGTTTAATAAATTGAACTACAGTGATATTCTTTTAATTTGACGCTTAGCATTAGACAGAGATATTATTTCTTTGCCATCGTACTCTACGGTCATCAGCAACGTCAAGAAATGATAGCTCTATATCTATCTATATCAAGGTTATTAGAAAGAAGGTTGAGCCATTCCTAATGCTTTTTGAATCCACAAGCTGTTGGAGTGGGGGGATTGATTCGGCTGACGTCATTTTGATCATTTATTTTGATAATATCAGCTGTTGATAATTGACTGATAATTGGCGGACCCCGAGTATGACGTTACATGAATCAAGAAATTAGACTTCCCCCTCCACTTTGTGCCTTACACCAGCGATGGTTCAACCTTCTCTCTAATAACCTTGTATCTATATATCTAATGCCAAGCTTCAAATTAAATGAATGTCACTGTAACATAAAGTAAATAACTAACATAAGGTAATCTACACTAGACAAGAACTGTTATAAAGTATGATGAAGGTCTAGTATGGGTGTTCCTTACCTACTCAACCTGAAATCATACTCAATAGTTTATTTTAATCAATTATTAGTTGACTGAGTTTTATTGTATTTAGAAAACAATAAATTTGGACATTGGACGAACAATATTTTGTGACAGCCTCAAACTGCAGCGAATATCAGCACCATCAGTTACAGTACAGTCAATATGGCCGAATGACTGATCATGCAAATTGGTATGCCACCCAACGGCAATAGCTCGAGCTTTATCTCATTGCTCAACTGTTAAATGATGAAATAATGCAAAGCTTGAAGAAAAATACATTGCGAGTGATAATTAGCAGGTATGATGGTGTGACTAATTATGTAGCTAGTTTGTAATGGACGATTGATTGAAAAGTAATGGAAAAATACTATGAAGCAGAGAGCGAGACAAACAAAAATAAAAATAAAATGAGAGTGAGATAGAAATTTAATCAGGAAGAAGTAAGAAAATGAAAAAGAGTTCCAATAAGTTCAACGCTTGGAAGAAGACAAGCCTATACACAGTTTCTTGACGAAAAAGTTTAATCTTTACTTCAACTGAAATAGAAAAAACGTACCGAGAACAACAATACATTACCTAGAAAAGGTGTTATTGAACTTATTTAGTCCACCAGAGATTGATAACGGTGTGACATTCGAAACCGGTGTCTGGATTTTTTAATAAATTTGCGACTGTGACAACTTCCAGTACCTTTATTTAATATGAATTGTATAATCACCACAATATCACCTTCATTACTATAAAAAGTCTATGTTAATCGTAATAAACTAGCTCTTAGGGCCGTATTTATGTACGTTCTTCACGTAAGATTTTCTTCAGTGATATTAAATTTCAAAAAAGGTGATCTCAAGCTAAACAGATAGATCACCTGTAGTAACTAATTTGGCAAGTTTTACTCAATTGCTCGAAATATTTTCCATTGTTTATATCCCAGAAAACAAATACAAATAGTATTAGGTCTAATATGAAGTTAAATTTTGATACAAAAATCGGAAATAATTTGACAAATTTTGATCCAAAAAATGCCCATGATTACTACAGCTGATCTGTCTATTTAGCGTGAAGTTGCCATCTTCTGAACTTTTTCTTGCGAAAGAAAATCTTAGGCTAGGCGTATTACTGAGGCAGTAGTACACTGTTAGTCAAGGCAAGACGATTAGTCACGTTTAGTCACAGTACTTCACATAGTTGCTTATGAAGCAACACACACCGATTAGTCATTGCATCGGTGTGTGCTGCTTCATAAGCAACTATGTGAATTACTGTGACTAAACGTGACTAATCTCGCCTTGTCTTGTCTATACTAACCGGTGTACGCCTAGCCTTAGGAAAGAAACATTATTATAAATAAGTGTTCAATAAATTTCCAACGATTTTTGTCAAGAAGCTACATTGCTAACAGAAATTGTCAATTTGTAACAAAACGTCAATAAATAATTTGATAATATAGAAGCTAGTTGTCCACCACGAATTGTCAATCTCCAACAACAATTTTCCAATAAATTTTCGATCACAGTAGCTAGTTTCCTGTTGGCAATTTCCGACAAAAACAACCATTTGCCAATAAATTTTCGAGAATGGCAGCTAGTTTTTTCTATTGAGGAAATTTGAGTGACAGCACGAACTGTACTTGAAAAGAGAGCTGCTTGCTTGTGGTTGTGGCTTCAATACATGTCAATTTACTGCCTCCTAAATTGGGAGCAAGCCAAATAATTTATTTAGTCTCTCTACAACAGGGGACGCGCGGGCGAACGCTTGCGTGTGAAGGTCTCGCGGACAGTCTACATTCATTTGCTGAAAGCATTTCACTGTCTTCTCTCTCTGTCTACGATTCATCATCATTAACACCTCTTCCTATTTTTAGGGGTTCACTATCGTTATTCTCTGTCCTTTTTTTTATCTAGATTCCACCACATCCATTTCGGTCTATTTTTTATTAATTTTTTTGTTTTGTTAATACAGTAATAGTATTTCCTTGTATTATTGCAAAGTATATTATTACATTGTTCTACAGCTGTTCTATACTATCATATTTATTATGCATCATTCTCTAAATTCTCGAATGATACGAGTTCAACTGATTTTATGCAGCTTTGACACAATCCAAAGGCTTAGAAGTCTTAAAGACCTTTAAAGTCTTGAAAAGACCTTTTTAAAGAAGACCTTTCAAAGAATACCTTTTTAAAAGACCTTTTCAATAATCTGCGAGATTCAGCATTTGTAGGTTATTATTATTATTAAGCTTATGGCTTTTATTAGCGGGGAGACCCTTTCGGGTGTTCCGCTTCGCCGAATCATCCAATTTCCGTAATGGGAAATGTGGAAAAGATATAGGTTATGTAGTCCAACATTGAATTTCACTGAATTTTCACGAATCAGTTCCAAAAATCTTCAAAATTGAATTTGTATGTCAAGTATTGTGATACTGGTGGCCGAAACATATGTTTTCTGACTCGTTAAATTAATCCTGCTATTCTTCCTTATTGTTATCCTGGTTTTCCCCAATCAAAATTCCAATTCGGTTGATAACATCTCAGTTACTTCAATACACAAAACACACACTTTTCCATTACTATTTTCCATTCACCTTCTTTTCTACTACGTTTTCCATCTACCTTATTTTCAATTACGTTTTCCATTTCCCTTCATCGCTCTCGCATCAGCTAATTTCCTTTTCACACCTGTTCTTTTTCTTTCTACTTGTCATCCAATTGACCCAATTGCATCGTCAACTTCATCACAACACGCAACACAGTTGACTACCCAGGGTGTCAACTGATGATATCTACTTCGATTCAACTCATTTATGTAATAACTTTTCCTCTCAGTTGGAGGTTTGTTTGCAGTATGATATTGGGGCATGACTAAATTTTCTCTCTCACTCTGTCCCCGATTCTCTGTCACACTCTCTCTGTCTCTCTTCTATTACCTCTCTCACTCTTCTTCTCTTTATCTTACTTTTTATCAATGTTTCTCCTCCTCAATCAGCCCCTGCATTCCCACCCCGCTCCACCACTCGGTCTCTCTCTCCCTCTCATTCTCTAAACGAATAAAGTACATAATCTAATCTAATCGCTTACATACCCTTCTCCTTTTCTGTCATCAAGACATATTTTCTCTTACCTTATCTATCAATGCTCTCCAATAATATCTTAATTCTCTCTTATTCTCTTATGAATAGAATGGGCGTTTATTAATTAGCTATTATGCTTTCGATTGAGCATGATCCACTTTTTTTGACAATTCATCAATCGATTCAATTATTTTTTTCTTTCTTCTAACATTCGTTTTTCGGTCTCTGATTTTCCTCTTTCATTTTAACATTTTCTACTAGAGCCTCTGAATTATTTCAATGAAAATTAAAAAAAACGTTGACCCTTTATATTTAATGTCAACCTCTGTGAATACATAATTCATAATTTAAAATCGAATAGTATAGAATGAGAATAAGAATAAAAATATAAGAATTTTACTTCTATTCTCTGTGTTTAGAATACAGTATTAACCAAAGCATAGAAAAAAAACAATGGAATTTGGTAGAAACCAGATTTGCAAATAAAATCAAGTGGAATTAATAGACCTGCTAAACAGAGAAAATGCATTATCAGTTTTGCTCTTTAGCAAGGTTCAATAGAAGTTCTACTATTCTGAAAACTTGACCTCACAACTTAAAGGTCGTACTAACCTGTCTAAAAACAACAGAAGATACCTTTTTTCTAAAAACAAATACAGTACCTGTCTCTCCAAAGTAAATAACAGGTAAATTACGTGGATATACACTTGACACAATTGTTTGAAAACTTTATTCAAGTTTTCTAAACGCCATTTCAGGTTCACAAAGTTCTTATTCAGGTTCTCTAGACTAAAGAGTTTTTCAAGCTTTATTTCCAGGTTTCCTCGAATTTAATCAACGTTCTGTCCACTTTTCATGAACTGTGAACTATATTCAAACTGTATTAATAATTCTAAACTCAACTCAAGATCAAGTCTTTATAAAGCATTCTAAACATTATTTTATAATGTTTGAATGGATAATTCCACTGGGAATGACACAAGTTTCGGTATTTGGCATGAGTTGAATAACATCGACCTTTACCTAGATAAGAGGAGGCGTTCATTGCAAAAAGTGATGCTCACAATACCAGAAAGGTTTTGATTGGCGCTTTATTTGAACTATGAAGGATGAATGACAGCGGACCTGCAATTGCTGCTGTTTGGAGGTCAACAATCACGTGACACTTAGTGACAATTTTTGCTGCAACGAGTTTTTTCTTCTAGGATAGAGAACCTGAGTGGAAATGCAGCAGAGCTTGGTGTTGTAATTCGACAGGTAATAGAGGGCGTTACTAAGATACGCCTCAGCTAAAATTTATTTTCAGTAGATAACTATTTTACGGCTACTGCATAGGAAGCAGAAAGTGTAGAAAATGAAAATGAAACTTATTCTTCCAACACAAGCACACAATACAGGAAACCTATATAAATTTAATAGAAACTATACAGTTCAGTATAAAGGAAAATTATTTGGAAAATCTCGTCATAGAGTAGTAAAAGATGTTTAATATTATGAAGATTAGTAGACTCAATTCAACTACATTTATTGAACAATTTTAGTGTTTGTTGTACTTCATTCAAATAAAACCTCACCAATATCAAATTGAAATTTATCCAATAAAATTATATTGTTATCCGAGCCTAATTAATATTGTTATTCCTCCATTAAGTTCAATTTTATCAAAAAAAAAAATTCACCAATATCCAAATGAGATTCATCCAATAACTATTATTCTCTGTATTATCCTCAATAATTATTATTCTCTGTATCGTTAGTACTAAATTTTCTGTCAGTGAGTATTATAGAAGAACAAAACTTCTATTCTCTATAAGTTCTATTCTCTTATCTGTGTTTACTGTAGTCTTAGGCTAGGCGTACACCGGTTAGTCAAGACAAGACAAGACGACATTAGTCACGTTTAGTCACAGTAATTCACATAGTTGCTTATGAAGCAGCACACACCGATGCAATGACTAATCGGTGTGTTGCTTCATAAGCAACTATGTGAAGTACTGTGACTAAACGTGACTAATCTCGTCTTGTCTTGTCTTGACTAACCGGTGTACGCCTAGCATTATAATTGAAGAGGAAGTCCAAAACAGCCTAAGCTGTCTAAGCCCCCTAAGCTTAAAATTCAAATACTCAACAACCAGTGGCACTATCATTCTATAAAAAGACACGTCTAAACTACAAGCAATATTAATAGACATCTTCTCACTACGGCACTATTAAATTTAGCTTGGCGATCGCTCTTTTCTCAAATGCCTAATAATAGACACAGCAATTAATAAAAGGAAAACCAGCTCTTAAATTAATAATCATTTTTGGACCAATGCCAAGTTCTTAGTGACTGCCCAGCGAGAATTTTGCTACAATTGTAATTCGCTACTATTGTTTGAACAGAGCTCATAACTTACAAAATTTTACAAAAATTCTAAAAAAAAGTCCAAAATGTGGTAAAAAATAGATATAGTTTGTGAAGTTTATGAGCTATAGCTGTTGAGAGGAATAAAGATTTTTCGACCAGTATTTGGTAATTTTTAGGCTGATTGATCAACGATAATAAAAAGTACATGATTTTTCAAGTCTGTATATGAATAAATTATATGAAATTTTGATATCTTCAATTGTATTTTATACATAGGAATAATCATCAATTATTGATTATATAATCATTAGATGATTGAGATTTTTCAATTTAAGAGAGAATAATTTTCAATTTTTTGGGAATCATATTTATTTAAATTGAATTTTATGAATTGAAGTTTAGATTTCAACTTAATAAATTCAAAACTAGTAAAGATCAGCAATATAAAAGCAGAGACAATAAAAATATCTGGTTAGTCTATGATTGGAGTTTTTCACTCCCAATAAGGCACTGGAATTGGTAAAAAAGATCATGGAATATAATCACAGTTATTGTTATTATTAATCCATCATCCATCACTTAATTCATTCAAACATCATTTTGTTCAATTTTTTCTATTTTGTGAAATACGATCACCAAAAATTTCAGGTGGATTCCGAGCTATCCGGTGACACAAAAATACAGTAATACTGGCAACAAAGTGAAAAACGGTCACCCTTCCAATTTCCATCACAAGGTTTTGTGACTTAACTGTTGCCAGATAACAAAGCTTCTGTCGAAATTGTTACAAATAACAAACTTATTATGAAGATTTTTATGATAATTATTATCAGTTCCTTATCAAACTGATTTTTATAACTTTCCGTTTCTATCATGCCAGCTTTTACACTTCGAATTCTGTTGTCAGATAACAAAGCTACTGTCGAAATTGTTACAACTTACAAAATTATTTTGAAAATTTTCATAATTATTAGCTTCTTATCAATTTGATTTTTATAACTTTCATTTTCTATCATTCCAGTTTTTACACTTCGGCTAGGCGTACATCGGTTAGTCAAGACAAGACAAGACGACATTAGTCACGTTTAGTCACAGTACTCCACATAGTTGCTTATTAAGCAGCACTGACTTGAAAAAGCTATTCAGCATGATTTTGGCTACTATCCGTGGTAGAATATTATTTCAGAATTCAGTGGAACACTTTCAAATATACATTCATTAATAAACAAATCATGACAATATGATAAGGGAGAAAACAACAGGCTTAGCACAGAACAATATCTGATATCATAGTTTTGAGAACCTATTCTGCATAATTTTGGCTAGTATAAGTGGTGGATAATATCTCAAAATTCAGTGAAGCACATTCAAATACTCATCTATTAATTCACAAATCATGACAATATGATTCGGGAAAAATAACAGGCTTAGCCCCAAACTAAAGAGAAAACTGCTTTTTTTCTCAATCTATAGAAAGAGGAGAAGGAGGAGGAGAAGAGGGAAGAAGAAGGAGGAGGAGGAGGAGGAGGAGGAGAAGGTGAAGAAAAGAAGAAGGAGGAAGAAGAGGAGAAGGTGAAGGAGAAGGAGGAGAAGATGAATGAGGAGGTGGGAGGAGGAGGAGGAGGAGGAGGAGGAAGGTGAAGTGAAAGGAGGAGAAGATAAAGGAGAACGAGGGGAAAGTGGAGGTGGAAAAGAAGGAGGAGAAGGTGAAGGAAATGTAGGGGGAGGTCAAGGTGGAGGAGAAGGTGAAGAAGAAGGAGGAAGAGGAGGAGAAGGTGAAGGAGGAAGAGGGGAGGAGGAGGAGGAGAAGGAGTAGAAGGTGAAGGAGAAGGGGGAGGAGGAGGAGAAGGTGAAGGAGAAGAAGAAAGAGAAGGTGGAGGATGAGAATTAGAAGGAGATGAAGAAAAATAAGAATTTTGAAAAAAGACGAAAGAAGAAGAGAAAAGAATGACACAGAAGTGAATTAAAGTTTACCTTCGATTACTCACTATATTAAGATTAACATTGTTAATTGGAGATTAAGCTCAGCAGACCTTTGTGCAACTGGGACCAAAACAGCTACTTTACAAAAATTAATGCACTTGCTCAAGTATATGATTAATAGCACACTGCGTTCCATCTATTTCAAACCAGTTACATTGAACGACCTTGAAGATAACTTTGTAAACAAAGTAGCCAATACGGCTAAAAACAATCATTTTCTTTTCCATGAAATATTCCCATCTCAACAACCTACTCACTCAATGGATGGATGAATCATCTCACACGAGAAGTCATTCAAAGTTTTTTGAACGTTTCTCATCTCCGTTCCAAGAAAAATAGCTTCCGCATGATCTATTTGTATCGATCTATTGATCATCAGCTTTCCACAGGTGCAACATTCCTTTAAAAACATTCCATTTTGAGGCAATTTATAAATAGAAACTCAAGTATCTTGGGCATACAACTAACGTATTCCTTTCCTTATGTTGCATGCTTCTAGAATTGAAAAAAGCAACTAATATGAACTTATAGAATGATTCCCATTACAATATCAACTTGTTGTCAACTTCAGTTTGATAACCACAGGTGCAACATTCCTTTTAAAACATTGCGGCAATTTATAAATAGAAACTCAGTATCTTGAGGCATGCAACTAATGCATCCCTGTTACTTATGTTGCATGTTGCATGCTTCTAGAATTGAAAAAAGAAACTAATATGAACTTATACAATGATTCTTATTACAGTATCAACTTGTTATCAACTTCAGTTTGAAAACCACAGGTGCAACATTCCTTTAAAACCATTCTATTGTGGCTATTTATAAATAGAAACTCAGTATCTTGAGGCATGCAACTAACGTATTCCTTTCCTTTAATGTTGCAAGCTTCTAGAATAGGAAAAAGCAACTAATGTTAACTTCGAATGATATGATTCATCTTTCCTTGTGATGTAATCAGTATTGAATTGGAGCAACACTGATAAGAGAGCAAATCATTCCCAGAATTTCATGATGAGTAATAGACAAGTCTGAGCAGCAAATAAGCACTAAACAAAACTGATAACAGTCATAATAAACTTTGATTAGAATTTGACAGAAAAGGAGTTGATGTGTTCTTTCATCATCATTCATGATTGTCTTATATTTGAGTTGGAAATTAGTTTGAATTAGTGCATATGTATTCAGCAAATACTGATAATAGACTAAACAAAGTTATTTGATAAGAATAAGTCAGAAACGAGTTGAAATATTATTCATGAATAGTAATATGTAACTATATATGTAACTTAAATACAAAATGCATAATAATACTGAATTATTAACGAGTGGAAATTCAAATACAGTATTACTCCAGGAACATCACCATGATTATAATAGCATTCGTTTAATTTGGCGGATGGCATTAGATAGAGAGATATTATTTATTTCTTTGCCATCGGAATCTACGGTCATCAGCAACGTCAAGAAATAATATCTTTCTATCTAATGCCATCCGCCAAATTAAATTAATATTATTATACCAAATCATGGAAAAATTCAACTTAACTGCTCAACTTACCAAATGATAGACACCCGATTTTTATAGTAATTTGACATTGGTGTTTACCTGAAACAAAAGAATACAAAATTAGAAAATGCAAATCAATTAAAATTTCTATGTCTACAGTAAAACAGAGCCAGATAATTTCTATTGGATTTTCGTGCATCTAGCCGCTCGGCTTTTTATTCGATCAAAGAAGATTACTTGAAAATTAGAGAACAAACTTATTATTATAGCATAATTTCGAAGAAGGATACTTGAAAGCACTTGATCAGAAACAAACTCAAAACGTGTTTAGAAAAGATGATGAACTATATATAGAAGAACAAGGAAGAGAAGTAAGGAAAAAGACGTTGAAACTGATAATAAGAAAGGAAAATAAAAAAGTAATCGAAATTATTTCCCAGAATATTCAGTACTTTCAAGTAGATTACACAAAATGAGAGAATCCGTTTTCAATCCAAAGAGATAGGAATGTCCAAAGAGATTCGGAAAATCCAAATAGATTAGTGGCAAATATAAGTGGATGAAATTTATAGAGGTAAAATCATTAAGATAAAATTTTCAAAAAACCTTGCACTTAAAGATAGTAGCTAATTATTATAAGAATGAGAGAAAAGAGGCTAGAAACAAGAAAGATTTAGTATACTCAATAGAGACTCTATTCTCACTCTTTTTTGTTTCTTACCTCTTAATCTAATTACTATCTAAGTACAAGATTCTTAGAAAATTTAATCTCAATGATTTTGACCTATAGAGGCAATCAGGATTAACTTTTCCAAGAACCGTGTCCCCAGTACTATTATAAGTAGATAATAATACAAGTCATCATCTTCCCACCACAAAAACATGACTTGCTAGCAGAGAGTATTCTGGTAATTACATAATACACCATTTATGTACATGGCTATATTTTCTAGAATAATATAAAGTATACATAGAAGCATATTATAAGAAGATATTATTTATTTTTATTCATTTATTTATTTGAGAAACAATTATCTATAACTGGGAACGATTAATAGAAAAATTGCGATTTTGAATTTCATCAAATTAATCTAATCGTTGAAACGTTTCTCTCAATTGTAGAAAATTGCTGCTACGTTTTTCTGTTCACCACGATATCGGGTGCTTGGATACTCCGTTGTATCAGTTAATTAAAAGAAGATCTATTCCACTTCTGTTCTCTCTGCTTCCAAGTAAATTCCTGACCACAAAAACATGACTTTCAAGCAGAGTGTGTTATAATTAGAAGTATGTATAGCCGTTTATAAGAAGAGATTATTATATAGTAGAACTCTCTCTCCTCGCAAGTGAGTCCCCAATAACAAAAACATTACTTTGAAGCAGGGAGTATTATATATAATATAAGAAGTACAGTATATAATAAAAGTTTATTAAATTAGAAGAGATAATCTAATATAAGTATATAACAGTATTTAAGAAGAGATTATTTTATTAGAAGGAGAACTATTCTACTTCTGTTCTCTCTGCTCGCCAGTGAATCCCCGAAAAAACTCGCTTTCAGGGAACAGATTGAAGGTCATTTGATCGACCTGCCGTGTGGAACCGCCTGGCAATTTCATTATTTCCCTGACCTTGGCAGTGTTGCAGTTAATTCAGCTTGGGAACTTCTGCTTGGTTTTGGTCATTGTTTGTCGAGCGTCTGCGAGTCACGTGAAGGAAAATCACGCTGCCTTATCACGAACATTTGTACTAGAGATTCTTTAAATGGGATTTGCAATGGAGATATTATGGACGTTATTGAACAGATTTATTATTAACCAATCACACTAACTGGATATTGAACGGATTTATCATTGAATACTCACTTTTAAAAGGACACTTATCCCCAAACATGAAATATTGTTTGTTAATATACAGATATTTCAATACAGGTTCATGCACATTTTTTGTTATATGTTTTTGATGAGCAATAAAGAAATTTCATAATCGAAATCGTACTATTGAACTGATATTGACAACATATGCTTTGAACAGATTCTAAACATTATTCTCCCATTAGGATTTATATGGGTTTCTTATTGAGCCTCTATGGAGAAAACCAATTGAGTTGGACGAAATTGATGGAATAAAACATTTTCCGTGAAATTTCACATATATAGATATAATAAATACCAAGTTTCATGGCAAATAGTCCAATGGTCTTTGAGTCTATTTGTCACAAACATATATATACAAACATCCTCTTTTATTAGTACATAAAAGAAGAATAGAATAGAATAGAATAGAATACTTAAATTCTAGGTCATGATAGTTATTACAATAAACGTCATTTAAAAATAGAAATTAGAGTATAAGATTCACTAAACAAATGATAAGATGAAATTTTAAATAGAATTCTAGTGAATGTTATGTATGCTGAAATGAACGTTATTGAAAATAGAAGGATATGCAAGGACATCATTTAACCGTAAAAATAGTCACTTTAACTAGATCAACGTACTAACATATCAACCCTATTACAAACAGGAAAGCAAAACTAGACATACCACCTCAATGACAAATAAGTTATCAGGTTATAAAGATGCGAATACACACACGCTGCATATCTGCATCGAGTAGACGACATTTGCAGTGCCTTTCACATGCAAATATATCAACGATGTCGTCCACACGATGCAAACATGCACGTGTATTTGCAACTTCTGTCATGAGTATTTCAAGTACAATATTATTCGTCCTCTAAAAGACACATACACCACCAAACAAGAACTACATAAGTTACTGATGTAAATCATACTGGATAATAAATTGGAGCGATTGAAATGCATGACATGTTGCCATACTTTGTTTACATTCTGATGGCTTGGCGCATGCGTAGAACGGATGGAATATTCTTGCAGGGAGCCACCATAATGAAGAAGAAGAAGAAGAAGAAGAAGAAGAAGAAGAAGAAGAAGAAGAAGGAAAAGAGGAGGAGGAATCGAAGGGGAGGTGGAAGAAGAAGAAGAAGAAAAGAGGAGGAGGAGGAGGAACTAGAAGAAGAAGAAGAAGAAGAAGAAGAAGAAGAAGAAGAAGAAGGAGGAGAGAAGAAAACATGAAAAAGAAGAAGAATTCGGTTACAGGTGAATGCGCGTGTGAGAGTCAAGGTGAACGATAGAAGCGCACTAGATCGACTTTAAAAAAAAGAAAATGCGTTACATAATCGCAGCAACGGTCAGCTTTGGTGAGCTCTGTTATGACTTTGTCGCGAACTTGGTGTTGTTTGAAGGTCTCATAAGTTTTACATGGGTTGTTTGAGGATGAGAAGTTATACTATTGTGTGAGGGAAAGAAAAAGAAAAACATTACTTAAAACCTCCACAGAAGATACAGTTCGTAAGGAACCGCTTGACCTGTGACATCTAATAATCTTCTTCAATCATAATAAATAAATTAATCTTGATTCACATTCAATTGAATTTACTACGAATTGAATCAATTGTTTTGTATGCAATGCATTGTTGTTGATTGAGTCTTAATCATCTGAATGAGACCAAATAAAGTGAAATAAAATTAAACTGAGAATTTAAATTATTGAATTTAAACTTTTCTTCCCCACATAGTGATTTCTAAAAATACTGGAAAATACTGTATAGCAGGACTCATTTAATTTGTCGAAAACCAGCTGATTAGGCGACCAGTATCACAATACTTGACATCACATACTTGTATCACATAAAATTTGTTAATAGTGATTTCTAAAAATACTGTCCTTATTGACATATCCAAGTCGAAGCCTCAATAACAACAATAAGACTCTATTTTAATCGTTTTCTTCTCATAACATTTGTTGATAGTGATTTTTAAGAATACTGTACCGCCAACAATAAGACAAACACATACACCAACTAACTAATTAATTATTCAGAGCATATTGTACACCCCACAGAGCATCGATCCCCTGCAACTTGAAAGGGGTAAACGAACTCCATTGTGAAGAAAGCACTCGTCGCATTATTGAGTCGACGCCAAAGGTGATATTAATGCTCCAACTCTGAAATGCCCTTTGTACTGGCGCTTGTTTTATGCCCTTTCACGCCTAAAGGGTGGCCATTCCATCATTGGAGGCCCTTTTCACACTATTACTCACTCAGGCCCATCCAAAGCTTTTCCCTAAACCAACACACATGCACACACGGAACACGGTTTCCAATACAAGTTTGAAATTTCACAGCTATTTTATAAACGTTAGAAGAAGTTACACCCTCGTAGAACACAATACCACCCCCGTAAAAATGATCCAAAAACCAGGATTTGTGTATAAATTGAAAGAAAAACATTTTTGGCATAAGTTTGTTGTAAATAAATGAACATATGTGATCCTCAATTTTATTTCTACTTTCCAATTAAATGTTGAGAAATTCCGTACGTTCATTATTTGCCAACATTTTTGTATTAAAAACAACATCCTCCGATCCTTGAACACAGTTCTAACTTTCTTTGAGTTCCGTGATTCTTGGATTCATTCTATGATATTATCTAAACATTAGGAACTCATTGGAAAGGGATGATAATCTTTTGAAGAGGAATTATTAACAATTCTTTGAAATTAAAGACAGCTGTTTTATTGAGAATCTTTCAAAAAAATAGTTAATAATCTTTCGATCAGATTACAAAATAATACTGCTTCTAAAACCGATTTTACAATAGGAGCCCAGTCCTAATTTGTAAGAAGTAAATCAATTATTATTGAAGAGAACTCTAACCACAACGCTGAGGTAGCAAAAATTAGGAACAGAACTCATTTAAAAAATACGCTGATATAAGCAAAGTAACAATTAAAAATAAATAAATGCATTTATTCAAATTTTTCATACAGCAGTTGTACAAGTATTATAATACACAAAAATGTCGGCAAATTTTTTCCATGTCATTGTGTCGTCTGGAGCACAAACTAACAATTACATCATTTATAAGTAACTTTAGTTACAATACAGTCGTTGAATAATACAGTGACAACATAAATTGCATCACATCTCAAAGTGACGAATTTCCAAAGACTGGAAATTACTGTCATCAAAAAGTAAAGATGATCTATCGACTATGACAATGGCTCTCTTCACGGTCATTGACATATGTCGGGGTGACATGACATGGGAGACAGCCTTGTAAACAGAGCCATGTCTCATGTCACGTGACGTTGACATGTCATGTCGGAAGTATCGGTCTACAACATTCATCGATTTCTGCTGAAACTTTACCCACCCCCTTCTACCCTTCGAAACCCTTGTTATTTTCACGCAAGTATAGACTGCCCCAATATAAAGTGTATGGAGCTACCCTTGAGTTAATACAGTGCACGCAAGTAGTAAGTATTTCATTATATTCAATTTTTTTTTAGGTGGGAAATCAGAAAGAAACGTTGTTCCAGGGTCTTGCTGTTGCAAATTACTGTATATAATCAGATTCATTTGAATTGACGCTTGGCATTAGATGGATAGATGAAGAGTACGATTGCTTTGCCATCGTACTCTACGGTCATCAGCAACGTCAAGAAATAATATCTCACTATCTATCTAATGCCAAGCGTCAGATTAAATTAATCTGATTACACCACCACCTTCATTGTTGCTCTTTATAAGAGAGAAAGTACCGGGTGAGGCATATACATATATGTATAATGAAACGATTTAGGATGGCCAAAAACTTATTAAATTATATCCTTGAAAAATAATACATAGGCTACATGACTGGAAAGTCTATTTAAAAAAAAAATTAATATGGGTCTAATTATTTATGAATAACAGCACTGAGGTGTGCTTCAATCCTCTAAATGCAAAGTTATTCAATTAAATTCAAAATTATAAAGCATTTAAGAAATGAGGATCAATCATGACTGCAATTCGACTCATTCCATTGCAAATGCTGCTACATTATGAACTGTGAGGACTTGAGGGCCGGTTCATGAGCTCGGGATTTAGCCAAGTCCTAGACTAAATCGAGTGGCCAACGTAGCATCGACAAACGTTAGCCTCGACACTATGTACTAAGGGCTGCTAACCCACTAACGTATCGAGATATACGTTTGTCGATGCTACGATAGCCACCCGTTTTAGTCTAGGACTTGGCTAAATCCCGAGCTCATGAACCGGCCCTTAGTAACTTTACCATAGTTATCATAAATTTAGGATAAAATTGAGTGATTAAATTCAGTAATCACTTTCAGTTTGATATCTGAATGGAAGAGTTTTCCACAGCAAATCACAATTAATTAACTCACTATTAATTGAAAATTGAAAACCTAGATTGATATTATTGTTATAATACAGATAACGATGTAACATTATGGCAAAGACGATAGGAAACTATTAGTATAGAAACTATAAGTATTCTAATTGTCTTTGATTATGGTGACTAAATAAAATATTGGATTACTTTCGATTAAAACCCAGCAATTAACTGAAATATACTACATTCATGAATTAGACAATTACTCATGAATTTCCTTTATTTTCTGAGGCTAGGCGTACGCCGGTTAGTCAAGACAAGACAAGACGAGATTAGTCATGTTTAGTCACAATAATTCACATAGCTGCTTATGAAGCAGCACACACCGATGCAATGACTAATCGGGGTGTGTTGCTTCATAAGCAACTATGTGAAGTACTGTGACTAAACGTGACTAATCTCGTCTTGTCTTTTCGTGACTAACCGGTGTACGCCTAGCCTAAGTGAGCACTGTAAAAATCATTTACCATGGTAACAGAGTCCCAACTTCATAAATTCAGAGCGACAAAAATCCACCAACCATTTGCAGTGAATGAAAAACCATTCAACTGAAATTAAACATAGATAACCCACATCCAGCAGCATAAATTGAGGGAATTTCATGCCAACATCATTCCGCATTAGTAAAAATGGAAATCGTATCCATCCCATACCCACAAATTCCAGTGTTTTTGTGAATGTGGAAACAGAACCGCTTACAAAACAACTCATCAGAGTGTAAAGCCTGCACAATGAAATGTGTTGGGAGCGATGAGGGTTATGGTTGACATGCTTCCTGAGTTGTGATATTACCAACATAGATATATACTGTACCATCAAAAGTTATGATTACATATTTCATTTGATACAATGGAAATTCAGTAGTGCTCAGTCAATATATAGCTATAGTGTTTTTGCTTATGGTTGACATGTTTCCTGAGTTGTATGTAATACTGTATTACCAACATAGATATATTAGGTCTCATGAAACGTGTACATATTAGTAAATAATATTTCGTTTGACATATATACAAGGAAAATTCAGTGCTGCTCAGTCAATATAATAGCTGTAGTATTTTTGTTTATTACTGTATTTGGTAACATTTCAATTATACAGAGGAGGAGGAAGCAGAGAGGGAGAAGAAGAAGAAAGAATAGGAAACAGGAAATGATAAAGAGGAAAATGATGGAAAAAGGAATGATGGTCAGGAGGGGATTATGAATGATGAAGATGATAGTTTAACGAAAATACGATGACGATTTAAAGGAGAAAAAATAGAGGAGCAGGATAAAGAAGTGGGAGAGAGAGAGTGTGAGAAAGAAAGAGAGAGACAGTGACATGAAGTGAGAGAGAGAAGTAGAGAAGAGCGAAAATAAGAGAGAGTTCATCGAGAGAGATGAGAGAACCTGGTAGAGAATCAGTCATTAGCAATGTGTTGTTTAGTTCCAACTCCTGGGAATAGAGTGCACCACATTAACACAATTGACGGCTGTCAACAGTAGTTATTCATGTCTGAAATTCAGCAGGTAAATAACTTCTAAATACACGTCACACCAACAATTTATGAACTGCCACTTTTCACAACTTTCCATTAACGTCTGTCATACATTGACTTGTTGATTCCGAGAGCACTCATCGAAATAATCATTGGAAAATTTCAACACAAATAAACTCGTGAGGTAGCTCAGAATTCATTTTCGTTCAGATTTTGAGTGACAATGCATTAAGTAAGAGTTTTTTCATGAACTGAGTGATTTCGAATGACTGCTACATCGTTGAGGTAGCAGAATTAATTTCTGTTCAGATTTTGAATGACAATGCATTAACTAAGAGGAGATTTACATTATTACTGAGAGATTTCGAACGGTTAGTTAATCGTGGATTACACTTCAAATTTAATATCAATTAAGTAGCTTGAATGGCTTATGCTCGTATGGAGTTTCATTCACTGTTTATATCGCAGATGTTATTGTCAATAGGTTCTTCATGCATAATTTAATCAATATTCTATTAATAAGTTTTCTAACAATCTTATAACAAGAAACACATGATGTTCAATCATTTTATTGAAGTATCCAATCCATATTATTGAAGTATCCTGGTGATAGTGGAGGATTGAGTTTACTAACATTAATTTTTGTGAACAGTGAAATAAGAGTGGAAAATATCTTAATAAATCAATCTTATGATGAATAAAAACAATATTTTCCATTCAGAGAATTTGCATGGAGTAGATCGGTGTTAAAACATACTTGCTTATGCTTTATCTATAATTGTATTCCCTATCTTTTACGTGCTAGAAAGTTATCTTTCTAGTTCTACGGCGATACGAAAGTTATATCCATTCGAGAATACAGACTTAACAGTTATCAGTTATATCTTATAGTTAGTCATATGATCTTCCACTCTATGCAAACAAATAGGAAAATGCATACCAGTCAGTGTACATTGCCCTATTTGTTTGTATAGAGTGTAAGATCATGCCATTACTTCAAGTTAAGAAAGATAGTATTCTGCATTCCACACATTATTTTCTACCACTCCAACCTCTGACATTTCACTCTATTTCTCTCTCAAATTGTACGTTATATTCTAATTTACTCATTTACTCCAAAAATTCAACAAGAAATTGGATCTGGAGAGGTCTCTTTCACATTGAAAATCTTTCTCTGAACCTTGACCTAAACCTGAATTGAGCCTAAACCTTGTGAATGATTCACATTCACATTACAACAAATTTTTCTATCAATTTCTGCAATGAAACGAACATATTCATTCAACATAATGTTACGGGACCTTATTAAGCACCTGCCTACAGGTTACTAGCACATGAACAATGACAATATCGATCAACAGGAGGAAGCACCAACATAATACAGTATACCGTTATTAATGAACAGGCCTACAGGCTAATACGGTATCCCCATCCACACACAGGGCCGAATTAGGGTGAGCGGGTCCCCCTCACAATGCATTCCAATCTGCACTTAATTAGATAACAGGCACGTGCTTCGATGTAATGGTATTATGGTAGCAGAGGGTGGAATAGAATAGAATAGAATAGAATAGAATAGAAAATAGAGTAACATTACTTTTTTATTTATCTGACATAGCGAAGTTTGGACAGTAATGTCCACTCTACCACGATGGAGAAAGATAGAGAGAGGAAGGAGGAGAGGATTAGAAACAAAGAGGAAGAAGAGGAAGAGGAAGTAAGGGAAGAGGAGGAAGGAAGAGAGAGAAAAAAAAGGGTGAAGAGGAGGGGAAAGAAGGAGAAGAAGCCAGGAAGAAAAGAGAATATGAGGAGGAAGAAAAGGAGAAGGGGAGGAGGGTGAGGAGGAAGATAACAGAAGAAAAAGTGAATATGAAGAGGAAGAAGAGGAGGAGTTAATAAAAGAGGAGGAGGAGGAAGAAGAGAGAGAACAGGAAGAAAAAGAGAATATCAGGAGAAAGAAGAGGTGGTGGAGGAAGAAGAGGAAGAAAAAGAGAATATGAGGGGAAGAAGAGGACGAGGAGGAGGAGGGAAATGATGAGGAGGAAGAGCATGTGAACAGGAGGAAGAGAAGGAGGAGGAGTAGGAGGAAGAAGAAGTGGAAGAGAACAGAAGGAAAAAGAGAATATCGAGAGGAAGAAGATGAGTAAGAGCAAGAAATCAGTAAGATAAGAGAATAAGACTTGAGAAGAGGAAGAGGAGGAGGAGGATGTTCCGTGCATGTATGTAACTCAAGCTTATGTCATTTTGGATGAATAATATTTTTCCTTTGAATTATGAGCATAAAATTTTCAGTACCGGTATCCAAAAGAAGCAAGTCGGATAGGACAAATAAACGTTGGGGTACGAGAATCAATACACAATGCACATTCCATTCAAATTAACATCAAATGGCTTCCACACGATGCATTTATGCATGCTAATATGTATCGTGTATTCGCTCCTTCATGGTGATTCTTATGATTTTGAACGTACAAAAATTCATTTCTCTTCTAAATTGAACTGAACATCACACGTTCGAATCATCGACATAACAGGAATGAACGACAGAGTTCAACAACTGAGTCTTTAACAGGGCAGCTGAATCAAACTGATTGAATGGCAACTCTTTCACAAAGAAGGGGCGTTAACAACAAGCTATTTATCAGTGTGTTTTGCGATTAAAAGGTATCAAATAACATCCGGACCAGGTTTCTTTCCTCACACATATTTCGGTGTTTGAATGCATCACTATGCATCGTTTCTCCTCGCCCTCACTTCTGAACTTATATCAAACATACTCCTGATTTTACAAATAGGTGAGAATTTCCAAGTAAATTTACTGTGCATCTATCCAGGAATACCAGCTTAGTCTCGAACCAAAATCACAGAGTTCATGAATCGTGAACTTTTAGCCCCATGCTTTTCATAGAAGCAACTTGAAAGAAATCCCGTCACACCGATGAAAAGATGACCTTTCACTTTCACAGACTGAAACGAGACATTCGAAAACCTTTTCTATTCATTCGGCACTGGCGTCGACTCAGGAAGGATTAGCGGGAAGGGATGTTGATGATTAGAGACAAAAGAAAAGAAATCGGACGTGAGGAGGTGGAGGAGGAGGAAGAGGACATAGACAGAATGAGGAGGAGAAGGATGAGGTGGTGGTGATTGTGGAGTAGGAGGAGAATGGAGAGGAAGAGGGAGGAGGAGGAGAAAGAGTAGTTGGAATAGGAGGGGGAGGAGGAAAAGGAGGAAGAGGGGAGGAGGAGGAGGAGGATGGCTAGTAGAGAAGGAGAATGCCGAGGAAGAAAAAGAGGACGTGAATGACGATCTAGAGAAAATAGAGGTTGATGACGAAGACAAGAGAGAGAAGGAGAAGAAGAGAAAGGAGGGAGAGGACGATGAAGAGAAGAAGAAGGAGGTGCAGGAGGAGGAGGAGAAATAGAAGAAGGGGAAGGAAAAAGAAAAGAAAGAGAAGGAGGAGAAATAGAAGAAGGGGAAGGAAAAAGAAAAGAAAGAGAAGGAGGAGAAATATAAGAAGGGGAAGGAAAAAGAAAAGGAAGAGGAGGACGAGAAGAAGAATGAGGATGAATAGGAAGAGAACGATGAGGAGAATGAAGAGTAAGAGAGAGAAAGAGAAAAATACAGAAAGAGTGAGTGAGAGAGAGAAAGATTAAGGAGAGGAAGTGATAGAGAAGGAGAATGTCAAGAAAGAAGAAGATGAGGTGAATGACGAGGTAGAGAAAATAGATGAGGATGACGGAGACAAGGGATAGAAGGAGGAGTAGGGGAAGGAAGAGAAGAAGAAAAATAAGAAGGAGGATGAGAAGGGACAGGACAGGAAGGAGTATAGAGAGGAAGATGAGAATTGATAGAAAGAGAAGGAGCAAGTGAAAAATGGTACAAATGACGGGAAATTCAAAACTCTTTCATTTTATATTAAAACTAAGTTCAGATTGCAAAGAAAGGAACAACAAATATGCGACGATTAGTGGAAGAATCTAATAAATGAACGAAGAAGAAGCTAGAAAGAGGGTGAAAGACATATCGAAAGGGATCCAAGAAAAATAGAAGAATGTACGAAAGTAAAGCGAAGGTAAAAAAATTAGAGAAAGGAGTGCAGAGGAAAGGAAGAAAAAAACGGAGGCAGGGAAAAATAGGAAAAAGTGTAAGGAGAATAAAGAGAATAAGACATGAAGAGGAAGAATGAAGAGAATTAAAGCAAATAAATCTGAGCCGAAGGAGCAAATAATCAAGAATGGAAGAAATGTAGAAAGAAAGAGATGGAAGCAATACAAGAATGATAGAAATGAAGAAAGAAGCAGACAGAAGCAATACAGAGAAAGCAACAAGAGAAAGCTGGTGAAATACAAGGAGTAATGTAGTAATAGATGAAAAGTAATAATAGAATAAAATCTCAACAGATAATCAAGGAAGAAAAAACCTTAGGAAAGAAGATAAGGGAAAAATAGACAGGGAGTATCAAGGCGATAATGAAAGGGGTTCAGACCAAACCAAGCGATACCAGAAAAAGTACTGAAAAGTTTCTTAACCCCTCGGAAAATAGTCGAATAGGTTATGAGTGTTTAGCTGCGTCGCGGCGTTGGGGTGGAAAAGTCGATAGCATCCCTACACCGGCTTTAAAGCCCTACCTGCCCAGGTCATGCATATTTCAGAGCCAAGGGACGGGATTGAGGTAGGGCTTGCAGCTTACTGACCTAAGACCTTCGCAAAGTTCGATAATAAAGTAGGCTACAGAATCCACCCGGGAAACGCAAGCTGTACGGCGAATCAAATTATTACTAAATAAATCAAGTCTTAGCGACGGAGATTGGTTATTCAAATGATATAAAATCAAATAATTTTTTATTTTGACATCACAAACAATTAAATGATACAATTTTGATTACAGCAATAATTTCATCAACTAAAATCAGACAAAACTGTCTCATAATAGCAAACTTAATATAAGGCCAGAATAAAAAGAACTACTTGCTAAATTATAAACATTTGCACGCAAGTAGTAGGCTATTGTATTCGTTCAATAGAAGTTTTTTCATTAAAAGAAGTATTCAAATCTTGGGGCAGAAAAGATTATTTGTTCAAAATAGTTCATTAACGCTCAGTTGAACGAAAACCTAATTGAATTTAACCGATGTTAAATGTGACATTGCATTCACTTCAGACTCGTTCATTAATTCTCGGTCCCTGGATTCCGTACGATGACATCATTTAACGACGGTTAAATTCAATTTTATTCTCGTATAACTGGTCAATCATAGATAAAATCATAATATTATTTATTTTATGTATTTTATTCATTTATTGAACTAAGTACAATCTTTCGTTCAATCAAAAATAAAAAAATCTCACATTTTTTGATACTATAAAGTGCAATCGACTCGTATTATGATAATACTGACACTCCTTTTTAGAGTCAAAATTATCTCATATTCATTTTCTAGAACCCGTGGCTGGAGGGCAAGGATTCGCTTTTCCAGCCACGCCAAAAATATTGTTTTAAAATATTATTGTTTTGTATCATTTGCTTATTTTGGAAGAACATATTCATTCATCCATTTTATTCATTCTTCCTAACTTTGATAAACATTTAGGATGAACTTATTCCATTCAAAACCCAGAAAAACAAACTAAAAGTATGAGTAAAATGATATGAAGATATCAAATTTCACCTAAAATTTCGAACCGAGAATGAATAGACTACAAAACAAAACAGAATAGTGTTCGAAGGGCAGAATTGAAAACCCCTGATTCCTTCAATCGCATTGCTATTTCCTAAATTTTTAAATTAATACAAGAGTAGATGGGATTTTCAAACATAAATAAAACGAGTTAAATTAAAAATGTATTTCGGATGCATTATTCAAACAATAAACATGAAAGTCATACCAAATTGTTTCGATTTAGAACGATCCAACGAATAGTTGTTGTATAGTAGCTCAAGTAGCCATTTTGAACTCCATTACAACGTAACAATCCCGAACAAGATGGAACGCCTACAGACACTCCTGCTAGCCCCACCAACTCGCTGCTGATTGGTCAACTCTTCAAGCTCCGCCTACTTTTTCCTGTTTAGCCTGCTGTGCGTTTCAAAATTCTGCCAACAGATGGCAGCAGTTACTGGGTGATGTAGATTGTACAACTTGTTCAACTTTTCAAGCTCCGCCTACTTTTTCCTGTTTAGCCTGCTGTGCGTTTCAAAATTCTGCCAACAGATGGCAGCAGTTACTGGGTGATGTAGATTGTACAACTTGTTCGTGTTATGAGCGGTAGTATTAGCCTTATGTGATTTGCCTGAATGCTAATTATGTAGTATTAGCCTTATATAATTTGCCTAAATATTAATTATCAGTTTACATGTTAATCTTATCTCATTAACAATGAACCAGAGGCTACAAAACACTGGATCTTAGTATAACTTTTGAGAAGCAGTTTGATAAACTATAAATGAAATAATCTATATTAATAAAAGAGAGTTGGTGTCTGTACGCTCGCTTATAACTGGAGAACGGCTGAACCGATTTAGATGATTTTGGATTAGTTTGAATTGTTACAGCACTGGTTAACATAATATGTATTAAAATATAAGAAAATCCCTTTATAATTAATAAATAATTAGTACATTAATGACCTAACCTATCAAACATTTCACAGTACGTTTTGAAATTGCCGGCTACCGAAGAACGGAAAGATGATCGTGATTCAAGACCAGAAAAAATAGCAGAGGTATCTCAAGCTGCAGTGGGTCAGTTGATAGAGCTTCGGCCTACGACCTAGATGTTGGGGGTTCGATCCCCGCTCCGAACAATTTTTTTTTGCACTAGGTTTTCTGCTCTAATTATTTTTTACGCTAGAATCATCAATTAAGAATGAGTTATCGTTCGTATAATACATGTTCTATCGTTTCAAATAATAAAATTGAAGAATAAACGGAAAAAAAATTTAAAAAAAAAAATAAAAAGAAATAAATAAATTTTAATGAAAAAAAATACAAAATAGAAGAAATTAAAAAAAAAAAATAATTGGTGGGAAGAGGGGGTTGACATGAAGAGGGATATGTTGGGGTGACATTTGGGGGGGGGAATGAATGGGGGGCATTTGGGGGATGACATATTTTGAGGGGTGGCATGAAAGGGGGACATTTGTGGGGAGAAGAGGGGGGACTTTTGGGGGGGGGGGATGAGTGCGATACGAAGTTCGCCGGGACAGCTTGTTATATTATAAAATGCAGTCTTTATAGTTTATAAATGAAAATAGGTTCTTCACATTTTATTGAATTTTAAATTATTTTGAGCAACTTTGAATTGTTGATGAGAATTGAATGATAAATTGCTTGAGATTATCTGATCATGAAACCTATGAAGAGCAAGCAATTTTTTTTGAAGTTATTCCAACTCTAATGAAATCCCTTTTTTATTGCAACAAACTGTAAATTAAAATTGTTTAATAAACTAAACTGAAATAATCCAATGGATGTCATAAATAGTTTGAAGAATGATAGTTCATTTTTGTAAATTTTATTATTTTAGGTATTCGGTAATATTGATTTATTATAATTTTAGGGGAATTAATACATAAGAACCAAGCAAACTTTTTACGACTACGTTGGATACAACTCCATTAAAACTCCCTTTTCATTTTAGCTAATACAAAAGGGAATAGACTAAAATAAGAAGTAGATCACCATCACGATGAAACACTTTTAACGAAAGGCCTATTCGTTTCACCAAAGCCGATGCTAACACTAAATGTGGGTTATCCGGAACCACGAGCCTACAACCCCACCCCCATTCGAATTCAGGCTTAACGACTACAAGGATCATCAGATTAAATGGGTTACTGAAAGGGGGTAAGAAAACTACAACCTCCCCCGAGTCTATCAGCACTGGAATGTATTTCATCTCAAAGGAAGAGAGAGAGGGCCAAGAAAGAGGAAGAGAGACAGAGAGAGGGGAGAGAAGAAAAAGAAAGAGAGGTTGAGAGACAGAGAGGGAAAGCGGAAAATCGAGATAAAGACAATGACAGGCAGTAAGGAGAGAGGAGTAGGAAGAGGAGGAGAAGAAGAAGCAGAGGAAGAATAATGAGGAGAAGAGGAAAAATGAGAATAAGCAGAAGGAGGAGAAAAAGAGAAGAAGGTGGCGAAGAAAGAGAAGAAGAACGAGAAGAAGAAGGAGGAGAAGAACGAGAAGAAGAAGGGGGAGAAGAAGGAGATGAAGAAGGTGAAGAAAGAGGGGAGGAAGAAGAAGAAGATAGAGAAAAAGATTGAAATAAGGAAAAGAAAGAGAAGAATGAGGCGAAAAAGGAGAAGGAGAAGAATGAGGCAAAGGAGGAGAAGAAGGAGAAGGAAAGAATGAGAAGAAGAAGAAGAAGAAGAAGAAGAAGAAGAAGAAGGAGGAGGAGAGAAGAGAAGAGAAGAGAAGAGAAGAGAAGAAGAAGAAGAAGAAGAAGAAGAAGAAGAAGAAAGAAGAACAATGAGAAGGAGAAGAAGACGAAGAACAAGGAGGAGGAGGAAGAAGAGGAGGATTATCAGCGCTGGAATGGGTTTAATCTCAAAGGAAACGATGATTAAATCATCACTCCGCTTTCTTCAGAATTAAGTTTGAAACTTCGCGGAGCTTGCCTTATCACTTTGTGAGAGACTTGAGTTTTTTCTGCCTCTCAAGCCTCGCTAAAGCGATAAGCTTCGTTCTGATGACGACGTTGAATAGCAAGTAATGATGATGGAGGAAAATCTGACATAAGACTTCATGAAAATAGAGTTTTCATGTCGTAGAAGCTGAAACTTGTGGAAGGATCGGTTTTAAAAGATGTTTATGATGGGGCTGAATGGATCTTCTCACACTAAAATGCTCCATAACATACTGTTTGACCAGCGAAAGAATGCCCCCAGCAACTGGAGCACCAGTAGACTGGACTAGCTATTTCGTTACTTCCTACAAACATCAGCCATATATTAGAAAACATCACCAATAACTTCAGGAATATTGAATTAAAGATGTTAAAAAGGTCGAGAATAATTTTTTCCAGGAACATTTTTTGATAAATTACACTCATTTTGAAGATTAATTCAATTTTTGTCGAAATAAGTACTTACATTGAAAACCCGTAATTTTTTGTTTACGACTCTTCTGTTCAATAATTTTTAAACGTAATTAATATTTCAGCTGGTATGCATATTCCTTGATGCTTTGTTGAACCAATGTTATGGATACTTTTCGAAAACATTGTTAGTTTTTCCAATAAAGGGTAATTTCTTGGATAAAGTTCGTGAACTTCAATTGTAAAACACTTGTATTGATAGTTCAGTCTCGAGTATCCGTCGAAAATGTCAGTGGAGTAAAGGGGGGGAATAGGCGCGACTCTCTCACTCTGTTCCTCTCTTCGTCTGTTACAGGACACCCTGTATTGTAAATTACAACGTAATATTGTAGACTAACTTCTCCTTTCTGAATACTTCATACTCATCAAGCGAATATAGCACCACAAATATACATATATAGAAGATGCAGAATGTAATGCAGTGAAGTTGCCTAGCGTATTTCCTTCAGAATTCTCTCCCTCTCTCTCTCTCACTATCTCCCATGAATTTCCCCAAGCACAGGTGCACTCTGCAAAAGGTTTCAAACCTTAAAATTGCTTTCGGATTCACGCTCCGGTTAACTTCTCTCCCCGGCTACTGTGTTTAATTCTATTCCGCCTGGGACTAGACATGCAACTGGAGTAGATGTGGGTGAACCAACCTTATCGCTGTAATTCCCTTTTTACTACAGTACCTGCATCGAATAAAATTCACTTTCTTCGAAGGTTGGATACCACCAAACGCGTGCAAGAATTCAGTTGTTAACCACTGAAAACCTTTCAGTCGGGGGAACTGAACCGATAGAGTGACCCTCTGAAATGAACTGACTCAACTGATTCTCTAGTGAGCAGCTCATCATTTGTACGTTACTGAATAAATTGATAAATTATAGAATAACTGAATGACAATAAGTTTTAATAAAAAAAAACACCACTAATTCCTTCATTATTTTAATTGTTTTTCAGTAAAAATAAATCAATAAATGACAAAATACAGTTCTGTTTACTGTGAGGTGAAAACCTATTCATCTGGAGAAACTAACAAAATCTCTTGGCATTATAATTAAACTGATTTATTGTGTATACAATTATTATAATGAGACGTTAATAATTACTTAGATTTTATTTACAAAAAGTTGGAAAATCTGCTAATGTGAGGTTAAAAACCATTTTTATCTGGTGAAACAGACAAAATTTCAACAATATTGATTTACTGTGTATAGGCTACAATTATGATAAAATAACAATAATTATTATTTCAGTTTTGTTTACAATAGGTTGCAAGTCTGCAAATGTGAGGTGAAAAAACTTATCTGGTGAAACAAACAAAATTTCATCACATTATAATTACATTATCTTTTTTAGTAGATTGATTTATTGTGTAATTATGAAAGAACCATAATATTATTTAAGATTTGTTTACAGAAAGGTGCAAATTTTCTAATGGAAATTTTCTAGAAGTGACACCTGAAAGCACTTAATAAGTTCAAGTGTTGTTTACGACCTCAATACTTAACATTTTCTCGAGATAAAATTGAGTGCTGTAATTTCGAAATAATAGGCCACTTAGAAATGACATTGACAGTGTTTACGGAGTCAAAAATTTCTGAATGAGCCATTAATTTAACATAATATTCATGATTTTAGGCACGTTGTCCATCCTAGATAAAGAAAAAAAAGGAATCTAGAACGATGATTATCATTTAAATAATCTATAGAATTTTAATGAGAGATCATCAAAAGTCTCAACTATTAAATTGACCGAATTTCTCCAAGGTTTCCCTTGAATAAATAATGAACAGATAATCTATTACAGATTGATAGTAAATAATTAAATAGGATAAATGAAAGTGTAACCGGGAGAGGAGAGGGCGTGGATAATGAATAGTAGTCTACATTAATCAGTAGTTTCTAGAGCCAAGAGTAGCTACAAATATAAGTATAGTTAATACAGTATAGTAAATAGTGAATAGTAATAGTAAATACTGTAGTAATAAGTAAATAAAGTATAGTTCATGAGTGAGGTATAGTTTGATGTAACAAACCAAGTGCCTCAACAAAGTTCACGTGAATAGTAGTTTCTAGAGCCAAGAGTAGCTACAAATATAAGTATAGTTAATACAGTATAGTAAATAGTGAATAGTAATAGTAAATACTGTAGTAATAAGTAAATAAAGTATAGTTCATGAGTGAGGTATAGTTTGATGTGAATATCATTCCAAGTGCCTCAACTAAGTTCACGTATTTTTGCATGTTTCGTTTGAGAGAATTTAATAGAACTAATGGCAGGTTTTCACGATTCTAGTTGACGTTCTGGTTACTGGAGGCAGGTTACTGGTTTATAGGTAAGTAGATAGGCTTCTGGTAACCAGCCTTCAGCAAGTAGAACGTCTACTAGAATCGTGAAACCCAGCCATAATTGATAAATAACCCAAAAAAATGCTCTCATACTAAAATCAGAGACAATTAGAATACTTATAGTTTTCAATTAGAATACTTATTAGAATACTAATAGTTTCCTATCGTCTTTGCTAAAATGCTCTCATTGGAGCACCCAACTTATTTGTACAGGGAACATTTTGCATTTCAAAGAACAGTGTCAAGTTCTGTTGTCACTTGATTTAACACATCGGAAGTCTAAGCACCTGCTGCAAATCCCGCGACCTAAATCTTCAATGAGGAGCGAAGAAAAATATTTTCCCTCCCAGTAATTGATAGCAAACGCCAGGGGTAAGCGCATACCACAATCGGTTCAGACTAATTGCGCCATCTCGGGCCATAAAAGAACTTTTCAACCAGCAACAATGGGCGCTCAACAATATCTTTGACAACAATGGACATTGTCGGCGGGTGCAGTCAAATTGCAAAGCCATTGGATTGGTATGTGGCACCGTACCGCATTCATCCTTCCTGATTCATTCATTGTTGCTACACAAGTACTGATGGATGAATTTCTCCAACACAAACGAAGTACCCCGTTGGCTCTGTAGTTTCCAAGACAGCTATTGAGACTAAGCTCTAAACTAATTGCTTAGGCTAGACGTACACCGGTTAGTCAAGACAAGACAAGACGATATTAGTCACGTTTAGTCACAATACTTTAAATAGTTGCTTATGAAGCAACACACACCGATTAGTCATTGCATCAGTGTGCTGCTTCATAAGCAACTATGTGAATTACTGTGACTAAACGTGACTAATCTCGTCTTGTCTTGACTAACCGGTGTACGCCTAGCCTTATTCATTTTGAACACGTGAAAAGCTGTAAAAATGTGTTAAAAACTTTGAAAACACGGTATAAAGCTGTAATGAGTTGTAATGACAATGATACATTTCCAGTCCAGATACCATAGCAAAGTATTATCAGAGATACTCAATATTTCGCTATAGTCCGTGCAAACCTTAGTTTGCAGTATTACGTTTATGGGGCGCAGTGTTGCCGGATCTACTCATGTAGAATCTAACTCATGACCTAATGACTTTTTAAAAATTATTCATAGTATAATAGTAAAAACATATAAATAGGTAATTAGTGTGCTAATTTTTTCTCATTCATGTAGTTTTGATGGAATAAGAAATGTAAACAAAACAAGAGAGAGAGCAGAAAAGAGAGCGAACAGCTGTGAGTGAGGAGTAATGAATAAAATAATAAGCAAAACATGGCAACAGCGCTTCCATATCCCCATAACAAATAGCATTGCCATTTAAACGCTTACTGCAAACTAAGGTTTGCACGGACTATAGTAGTGTTATCAGAGATACTCCATAATTATTTCGTGAGTCTACACATCAAAATGCTGTTATACACATCAAAACAAGTACGACGAGCTTTATTGAAAGCTCCATATATGAAACATGCATAAATGCAAGTCATGTAAACACTAGAACGTCAGTAGTTGAAACTGACAACGCGATGATTCCGCCAAAAAAATGGCAAAAAGCCCCGATGGGAATTCCCCCACGAAGATTGATCTCACCTACACGCGTGCAGTCAGTGCTGCCAACCTCGGCAGTTTTGGATAAATGCCACGCCCCTGAGGATGATTTATCTTCCTCACTCACTCACTCACTCATTCCCTCTCTCTTCTCTTCTCCTTCCTCCACTATTCCTTCTTCCACGTGTTTCTTTACTCTCCCTCTCTCTCGATTCACTTCTACTTCCTCTTCTTCTTCTTCTTCTTCTTCTTCTTCTTCTTCTTCTTCTTCTTCTTCTTCTTCTTATCTTCTTTTCAAACTCCCTCAGTGTAATTTCTGACACATATCCCGATCATACTCTCTCTCACTCTCTCTCTCCCTCTTCTCCTCCTCTCCTTCCTCATCCATTTCTTCTCCCTCTTGATTCTCGTCTTTATCATCTTCTTCTTCTCAAACTCAGTGTGATTTTTGACACCTAGCCCGACCAAAAGACCTTTTGCTTGTTCTATCTCACACTCGAATTTTGTTCTCTCTCCCACCCTCTCTCTCTTTTCACTCCCTCCTCTATTTCTTTCACCACATGTTCCTCTTTTCTCTCTTTTGATACTCGTCTTCATCATATCCTTCTCAAACTCACTCAGTGTTATTTTTGACTCCTATACCAATCATAATATACTCTCACTCACACTCTCACTGTCTCTCACTCTCTCTTCCTCTTCTCCTCCCTTTCCACTATCAGTGGAAATGATAGTGAGTTAAAAGCAGTTTGACCAATATATGCTGTTTCTCCTCTAATTATGAAGTATATTGTCAACCAATTAAATAAATAAATGAATAAATCAAGAAATTAATGATAAATTAAATATTCAGGCTCAACCACTGAAGATGATGCCATGAGCGGTTTTTTAATTAATAAATACTGTAGAATAGACAAAATTTGTTTTCATTCATATAGAAAAGTTCCACAACATTTCTGAACAAAGTGTATGTTTTAAGTGGGAAAGTAAATAAACACGAAAAGAAATTCAGCATTGATTGGGAAAATTAGAATAACACGCATGAAGCCATACAGAGGTTAATGTCTCACTCTGCATGAATAATATTAAAATGCAAGTCTGCTAGTTAGGCCCCGAAAGTAATATAAGCCGCAAAGAAACCAGTTTGAAATTGAGACTGCACAAAGAATCCTAACAATATTTTCTTCAACCACTCAAGCAAGCACAGATTATCTTACAAACCAGTCATGTGTCAGTTAAGAAAGACAATCTTTCTTTTCCACTTTCAAACCGGAGAAATCAGACTCAGTGGAAATTGTCAAATTGAAGTAAAAAATAAATAAATAAAAACCGGGGCTTGTTCTATGACAAATAACAAATAACAATGGCGATGTATTAGTAAAACTTTCGACAACAGGTAGCTACAATAATACTAGCCAAAATACGACCAAAACAGTTACGAAATCAGTTTATTTTGGAGCTTGTAGAACCGACCCCTGAAATTCATTGAGGAATCTTCATTTTATTTATTGCAATAATCTTTAAATAGGTAAGAATGGAAAACAATTTTGTCTATTCCACATTAATGTATTTAAAAAACAAACTCAAGTGTTGAGGCATCATCTTCAGTGTTAGTTTTGAGCCTAAACTGAAACTCTCTCTCACTCACTCACTCTCTCTCACTCTCTCACATTCTAACTTTTTTTCTCTCTCTCCATTCCTCTTTCACCAGGTTTCCTACGAAAAATCGCCATCTTACATTGTCAACAAGCCATAGCAGTGCTCTAGTAATCGGAGTATGAGGAACATGAAAACTAGAGACTTAAGCAAACACAACTATTCTGTAATGCATAATCCTATTGGCCAACCCCCACTCCTTTCCTCACTACAATGCACACTACTATAACACGTGTAAAGATCAATAATAAAGTGTGGAAAACTAATGTTTTAGTGCATTTGCTATAATGGGTTTTAATGCCGCATTTACACGTTTTAAATGGACGGTAAAGTTGACTTGCACTAGCTACTTGCATACCTAGTGTAAACAGTACACTCCTCTTTTACACTTGCACGTTGAAAAAAGAACAGCTTACTTGTCCACTGCAAGTCACTTGTACAAGTGAACTTCCCTGTCCACTTGCATAATGTAAACGCAGAAATAGAGCAGGGAAAAAGACAAAGCTACTTGCATAGTGGAAACCGTACACTTTTCTTTTACACTTGCAAGAAAAGCAAGCTCTGCAAGTCCACTTGTACAATTATTCAATTTCCCTGTCCACTTGCAACGTCTAAACGCGGCATTAGCGCAGGGAGAACGAAAATTCACATTGATTTAAATTACGATTTGATTCACTTGATTTCAATCAACTGGAGAAATCAGAAGCTACGTTTCATAAATCAGACGCTCTCCTAAACTTGAACTCTTCTTCATTTTCTGAACTCAAGTTCATTTTCTACAAAGCAAATGAGCAGGAACATCTTCAAAGGCTGTTTTACAAGTTTTGCGAGTTTTTTGCAAGATTTTACAGGAAATTGACCCACTCTACACTTTCAGTCAAGATGAAAAGATGCTTCTGATGAGGTAGACAGATAGTACAAATGAGTTTTGATGCAAAAAATTTGTTGACTTTGATAAAAAAGTGGATTGAATACAAAAAATTGAGAAAGGTTTAAATGATCTACTTACAGAAGTATCCTGATTTCATTCATGCAATAATCTGCAATCATGCATCTGAAGTAGAGGTAGTATCTTTGATTCTCACCTGTAAAATAAATAAATAAAATTTTATACATAATTAAAAAATTTCAGGATGATTATTAATTCTATGCAATTATTAGTCAATATTTTTAATGGACGTCTCAATGTCTCACTGTACGTCCAAAGAACGAAGAAGTAATCGGAATATTAATAATAATTCAAAACAAGAGAAAATTAATCTCTTGTAACTAGTTCATGATTTCCGAAAAAGTGAACCATCAATCAATTTCCTAATGGAATACACAGTACAAACTAATTTTGGTAAAATTGGGGAGTGAGTAGCCTACTGTAATTTTAATAAGAAATTATAATCAGATTCATTTAATTTGATGCTTGGCATTAACTAGATAGAAAGAGAGATATTATTTCTTTACGTTGCTGATGACCGTAGAGTACGATGGCAAAGGAATAATATCTCTCTATCTATTTATCTAATGCCACGCGTCAAATTAAATGAATGTCACTGTACTCCATTCTACTTTCCTAATTTCAGAAAATATCTCAATTATCCCAACAATGCATCCCAGTGCTACAAGAAGAGAATATTGTAATGGTCAGTCTCTTATGAGATAGATGTGGCTCAAGACGGGTTAAAAATAGCCCCATACTATCTACAAAGAGCGACTCTCTCACTTTTGTTAAAGAAAGTCGGACTGTTTTCTGCAATTGAGAACATTAACCTGATTTCAAACAGAATGATCAATTCTCTTTTAGTTAGAAGCTTTCAGATGAACAAAGTTGAAATAAATAAACTGCATTGAATTTATAAACTAGATTGCATAGAAGAAAATAGTTGATAATGGATATGTCCACACTAGGTCGATTTTGTGTGCTGCACAGCATGCTGCATATGCTTAAGCTTTGGCCGCATGCTGTGCAGCACACAAAAATCGACCAAGTGTGGACATAGTAATATCTATAGTAATGTGATATAGCTGGAGCTTTGGCTGTTGGGTGGTGTACCAATTTGCCGACTTCTCATTTCATCGAATTGGCCATATTCAACCTGATATATTTATTGCTTGTGTGTACCCAAGTTTTAGGTTATATTATGACAAGGAAATCTCTGTACTGAAGTGTTGTTGAAACATAACCTAATTTTGGACTACATATATACATATTTGGACTTTACATTTCACAGATAAAGGAGAATTACTCTTTACTTTCAAGAGTAATATACATCTTTTAATAGTGTATTTATTCTATTAATTTATATGGACTATTAAGTCTATAATTTAATTTAGATTTGGGAGTTAATTATAAAGGCTATTAAACCTATATCTACTTAGATTTTAGAAGTATATTACTTTTAAGAATATTAAAAGAGTAATAAGCAAGAGAATAAAAGAGTGATACTACTTTATCAGTGACAGTACCAATCAACCTTCAATAGAATAGAATGACATTCATTCAAACAAAAATAGTTTCATAATTCATGATTTGCAATGCTGCACATTACATATAAGTGTTCTATCATGAGATGGCCATCAATTTATCGTGATTATATTTAACAAGAGACGAATTTGTATTTATTAGGACTGACAAATGATAATTTTGGAGACTGGTATCAATTATCTTTAGACTGCTGCTATTCACACTGTTGCATAACACTATCATCATCTCCTATTTCTTCTTCCAAGTCTTCTCCTACTCCTTTCTCTCTTTATCTTTCTTGTTCACCATCTACCTCGCTTTCTCTTTCATTTAATCTACATCGGTTTTTGGCTCTTCAACTAATGACATGTTTTTTGAACTACAACTTCTTTTCCCATTTCTACAATACCTCTTTTCATAAGTTCTTCTTTTTCTTCTCCTTCCCCGCTTTCTTCTTCTTCTCCTTTTATACCCTTCTTCCTTATTCATTCCTCTTCTGTATTCTCCTTCCCTACTTATTCTTCTTCTTCTAGACTTCTCCATTTTAATCTCACCCTCATTTCAATATACGAGTGGATTCTCAACCCACCCCTACACTTCTCCTTTCTCTCTTCCCCTTCTTCTCTTATTCTACATCTTCTCCTTGTTCATTCTCTTCATCTTCTCATTTATCGTCTACTTGTACACGTACTTCTTATGTTTTATAAAATCTATTCCTTATAGTTTCTCCTTCCTTATCTCCTTCATTTTCGTTTGTCTCCTCTTTCTAAATCGAATAATTTCCTTCAATTTCTTTTCCTCCTCATCCTTTTTCTATCCTATCCTCTTACTCACTTTTCAAACTCTTTATTCTACTTCTGAACTCATTTCTTGCCTTCCTTTTTCTTTCATTACATTTTCCATGTTATTCTTCTTCTTTACAACCTTCTCCATCTACATCAACCATCAAGTAAATAATCTTCTATTTATTTTCCCCTTCCTTTTTATTTTTCTACAATTCCAATATCTCCTTCTTATCTTTTCTCCATCATCATCATCATCTTGTTCCAAATATCAACAGAGAACTTCTCTTCTCTTTAAATTCTAATACAGTATATGGGTTATTAGTAATCAGGACGAAAAGCAAGCGATGAGAAGTGCTTTATTAGTGACGCTAGCTAGGAATACATCCATCCTCCTCATAATATTATTGTACAACAGGCCTACTAGGCACGAAAGGATACGATCTGTTACGATCTACTTCGAAGACGTACGTTGCATGTGCAAAACTTGACTAAAAATACAGATTTGATTGAACTCAACACAAATATAGACATATACAACTAGTAAAAGTCTTGCAACTATTCTGAAATTTAGTAGACCAATGTTATGACACTCGTATAAATTGACTACTGAGAGAGCAGAATAAATGACAGAACGCACAGAGAAATATAACATAGCGTATGAAAATTTCAGTTGCTACTAAACCAATATGAAAACAAACGATCCATAACTTCGTTATAATAAAGGATGATTTCATTTTATTTCAATTTAAAGACTACTGACACAAGGTAAGAAAATGATCTACAATATCATTTATTGTGACACATTATAAACAGAACAAAGCACTGTACATTATTAAAAAGGCAATTGAGTCTCCCTGCATTATTTCAGGATTAGTAAGTTAGTCTAGAAAAAATTGGTCATTAGTCTCAAGAATACAAAGCAAAAGTATTCACAAAAATTTTTACAACAATTAATGAAAGACACTCTTTTAAGAATATCAAAAAATAATCCAGTAAAATATCAGGGATATAAAGAATAGAATATAAACCAGGAACGCCCTCTTAAAGAATATAAAAAATCCAGTAAAATATAATGAATATGAAGGAACATATCAATAGAATACAAACCAGGAAACAAGTTTACTTTTTAATACAGAGTATTATACAGAGTTTTTAATACAGTTTTTGATACATAGTATTCGAAATAGAAAATAAGTAAAAGCAATTTAGATTCTGATTGCAAAATCCACTAAAAGCATATTCAAATGGAAGCTTTCAAATGATTGCACTTCGGTAAGTGTGTCACTTTACTTAGTGTGGGAGTGACTGAACTTAGGGGAATCACACTTCCAAAACTGATAAGAAATTCGGCGTACGACACTTTCGCTCACTGATAACACTGATTGCTATGCAAATTAAACTCCAAATGAAAGCAGGACTTGTCGCTAGCAAAATGGGTTCTCAAGTAGGAATTAGTTCTGTATTCTGTAGTTCAGTCTTCAAACATCCGTAGTCTGATTTGACTGGACAATTTTTTCAATAAATAATAAAAATTAGTACAACCATAGAGAAAGCATCATGTCGTTCACTCTGAGTATCATCACAGAGAACAGATTAGTAACTAGAGAGCTTCTCTATGATATCATAGAGACCTCAGAGATACCTCCACCATCTACCGTTAAAAAACCCCGGCCTTCATTCTTCAACAAAACTATCTTCTTGAATAAAACACTAAAAGATATTGTCAATTCCACTGTTTGATTATTTACATTATGGGGTTCCACAACTTCTTGAATAATGCTATCTCTATAAATCTCTATAATAGGCTACAACTGTAATCTTTTTTGGGAAACTCTTTTACTTCCTGAGAGACAATAGGTTAATCTACAGAAACTGAATAATCACAGTGTGGCCATTGGATGTCAACCTTTTGATTGGTTAGCTCGTGGACAAATCCACCATACTTTTGCCAATTTCCATAAGATTTGCATTGAAATGACACGCAAATCATTATGTTATGGTAAACGATTCACTTCTTATCTACAATTTTCCTTTGCCAGTGTTAGTTTTCATAATTTTAAGCTTTTAAAACAATACCAAGAGTAGAGAGACTATTTTTAATGTTAGAAAAGTTATTTTTGACGTTGTTTCTCTCAAAATAAGTTTAACAAATGGGTTCGTGTTTGCCTGTAATTCCATATCAGAATTTAAAAATTTGGCAAAAGTATGGCGGTGGCGGGAATAAAAAATGTTCCAACACACTGTTATGGACCTTTTCACACCAATGACCACACTGTGATTATACAGTCTTTGTGGGGTAATCGATCAAAAACAATAGAATACGTCATAGACAGTTGAATAAAATACGGAAAGACAGACAAATGTTCATTACAGTAGTTGTGAAGTATGGGACGATGTGACCTTAGTTTTTATTCATAACCTACTCGAGTGTACCTTGTTAAACAATAGACTGTCTTCCTTGTTCAATAACTATCGACTAAAGTCGAGTTTAAAACTAACGATTGATGAATTGAGTATTCTGAATCATGAGACAAGAACATGTAGGCTAACAAAATTATCTATAGTGCGATTCACGTCAAAAAGTCAGCATTGCTTAGATCGGAGTTTGCTATCCTTGTTCAGCACAAGGCAGTTGCTGATGTCTCTATCCTATTTGCACTACACAGTCTCAACAAACACTCTCGATGGAACTTGTTGACGTGAATAGGACTATAACATATACGTTATGAGAATAGTTGATCTCAGATACAATATAATGGGATTCATTTAATTTGACGCTTGGCTTGGCATTAGATAGATCGATAGATAGATTGATATATAGATCCGTGTATAGGAAATATACCCGGCGATGACCAAATAAGTATACCACGCTTCGCCACTATAGAGGTATTATTCCTCTGCCATCGTACTCTACGGTCATCAACAACGTCAAGAAATAATATCTCTCTATCTATCTATCAAATACCAAGCTTCAAATTAAATGAAACTGATTATACATACAATTACTATAAACAATAATTACAAACAGTGCACAGAAAACGGAAACACATACATATTTATTTCTGTTAGTTCATTTCAGCTCCAAGCGATTTAATGCCCTTATCTACTGTACACCTAATTCTATCTCATTCGTAAATTAAACTTATGAATAACCTTAAAAGGTCAAAGCAATCAAGTTTTTTTTTCAATTATCAATTTGAATGGTTAGTTTGAAGTTTCTCAAATTTTATTCCAACTCCAAAGACAAACTAGACTCTGATAGAACTATAAAACTGCTACAGAAACAGTTGGACAACTTGCCAAAAAGTTTATTCGTCAAGTTTTCAACTAAGCAACACATCTCTGAAACTTAAAACTCAGATAGGATCAATCAGATAGTAGGCTAGTCGTTGCGACAAGCTTCCACTTTATTTTGATATTCTAGAGCCACAGAGTTAAGTTTATACCTTTCTAAATTTAGAACAAACCGTCACCCAACAGTATTATTAATAGCTCAATCTAATTTTCATTTCGTTATGGTCAATAACTCAAACCGTTTCGCAAATATTTAAATAGTAGAGTTGGACTTGTACCTGAGTTAGAACTGTTTGCACACTGACCACATCTACTGGATATAGTGGCCAGGTTTGAATTAACAATGTATTGTACTTTTGTATTTTTATGGATGAAAATAAAATTCATTATTCATTATACTTCTGTTCGGTTGCACCAACCGGGATCAACTACAGTATTTCGAATCAGCTGATCCTAATTGATTAGCATTTTACTGATCCAGCATCAAAATCGATCTTGCTTGGTGCAACCCAACATTAGAGTTACAGGACACCCTGTATATCTATCTATACGAGTTCCACAGGTTAGTTTAACAATTGATTTTAGATAGAATTCTATCTAAAATCAATGGTTTAACTTCACGCATCTCTAGATCAAATCTTCTCTAGATAATCTCTTCAAACAGGTCATACATGCACTGTGGAACTATACAAGTCCCATAGTATAGATGCACTCTTAAAATACATGTACAGTATATATGCAATCTTCAAATAGGCCATATATGTATATTGTATACACATGACCCATAGTTACTTTATTGAGTTGTACTATCCAGACGACAGACCAATATAGAGAGCCCACAGCGCACAGCCACTATATGCAATTATCAACTTGTTAACTATCAAAGGCCCGCACGCTCTCAATTTAAATTATATGCCGTCAATATACACATAGATAACAGTGTGTGCTGTATTTATGGACAGGCGCCCAATGCAGTAACACACAATTGCTAGAGACAGAATGAATTGGAGCAGACACTGATGTGAATTTAGTCGGGAGCTCTGGCAGGAATTGAATTTTGGGGTGGCACGGAATGATCTGGGGGGGGGAGTGATTGAGATGTTTGATAGGGGGGGGGGGGGGTTCTAGGGGAGAGGGGAGAAAGCAATCGAAACGTCTCACTGTTGTACAAGTTGTTAAGGATCGTGTGAACAATGGGGTCTATTAAATAGAGGTTGCCCTGTCTTCTGCACTGTACACTTTGGATGGAAACTTTTTAGATGCCAAAGAGGCTAATAAACGGTTGTGAAGCTACTTCTTTTTCTTCACATTCTCCTGATATTTTCACTTTTCTTCATGTTTTCCTGGTAAACACATCTTTCATTTTTTTTGCTGGGGATGAAACATGAAAAATACAAGGCAGCTGACAAGAGATAGATATACAGTGACATTCACTGACGCTTGGCATTGGATAGATAGATGCATAGAGAGATATCATTTCTTGACGTTGCTGATGACCGTAGAGTACGATGGCAAAGAAATAATACCTCTTCATCTACCTATCTATCTATATTTCTATCTATCTAGTCATCTATCTAATGCCAAGCGTCAAATTAATTGAATTTCACTGTAGGTCTGAAAAGACATAGATTAGACAAGATTGATAGACCGACATTGATAAAAAAATTTCCAATTATTAATTAATAATTTTAGTGTTTCAAAGAGACAAAAAACCTGAAAATTCAATGGAAATCATTGAACAGTTGAATGGACGCGTGAATTTATAGGCACGAATTGAAATTTATTCATTGGGGTCAAGGAGAAGCTCATTCAGCTAGCAGAGAGCTCACCTAATTAAAAATACTACGACAAACGCACATTTCCACCGTATAAACTGACACCAGTAGATAAGAACAGTTTATTGCTTTATATAACTATATACAGTGGGACCCCGATTTAACGTATTTGAAGGGACCAAGAAATTCGTACGTTATGTAGGGGTTTACTTAAAAACGAGGTTCGTTAAATCGAGGTTGAAGTCTGGCAAAATACGTTATATAGGGGTTAGTTATAACCTCCATATAAAGTATATCGAACACGTTCAACCTCTATTTGAAGTAGATTTTTAGATATACAGTTTACAGTACTGTACAAATACTGTACTGTATGTTTCATATTACAGTACAGTACTGTACTGCTACAGAAGGTGGAAGAAAATAGGATATTGAAATTATTCAATTAATAGCAATTATTGCTATTATATAATAGAAATACTGTATTGAAAATAGCAATTAAATAAATGCTATTATTTAATAGCAGTTTAATAATTGTAATACAGTACCCATTTTCCTTCCACCTTTGTAACTAGCCAACTTGGCTTCTTAAAAATGAATGCAGATTTGTTAACTACTCTATAAAGGTGGAAGGAAATAGGATATTGCAATTATTCAATTGCTATTTTACATAATAGAAATACCGTATTAAAAATAGCAATTGAGTAAAAAATGCTATAATTCAATAGTAGTTGAATAATAGCAATACGTACTGTACTGTATCCTATTTCTTTTCACCTATACTGTATAGCTCAATCAATTAGGAAATTTGTTCAGTAAATTAAAAGAACTACCTACTGTTCACGTATATATTTTCAGAATAAAATATGCATACAGTATTATTTTCAATAGTTTTTAATTAGCAAGTTCAATCAATCAAATTAGCAAGCAAACAGAAACTCACGTACGGCTGTTGCCTGGCCCAAAGTAATCAATAATTTTTTATTGTGTATTCGCCTCATTCAAAATCTGCAACCGTACACTTCACTGTCTGAGAATACACAAGAATACATAGAACATTACAGACAGTACTGTACTCTATTATGGGCGGCGAGCGGAAGGGGGGTAAATGAAAACTTTCATGTTCAAACATGCTCAAGTGATGGCCTAGATAAGAATAAAATACTTTATACAGGGGTCTGAACCGTGTGAATACGTTATATAGAGGTTATCTACGTTATGTAGGGGTTTCTTAATTTTTATATACGTTATACAGGGGTCAGAATATTACTAAAAAACACACCAAAAATTCGTTATATAGAGGTTCTAATACGTATTTTGTACGCTACATAGGGGTTAATTTTCTATTAAGGTTTATGGGGTTTTCAAGGGACCGGAAAAAAAATACTTTATACCGGGTTATTCGTTATATCGGGGTCCGTTATATCGAGGCTGCACTGTACATGATTATAAATATAACCCACGCATGCGCTCAAAGTTTGGCATTGATGATTGCTGATGCTGCTTCTATGTGAAGAGAGAAATTTTGAAGTGAATGTGGAAATATAGAAAGTATAACCAGGTCAATGAACTCGCCAACATTCTTCTTCGCCTACATATTCTAATTACTGATAATCAGAGGTTTAGCTAATTTGATGACGTTATATCGAATTGAATACTACTTTCAATAGTATAGGTTACATTTTATAAGAGAAGGGTTGCATTATTAGAGTTGTGAATTTTATGAAGTTTCAAACATTAATAAAAATCTATAGTAATAGAGGATGTGGAGGTTACAGAGACTGTATAATAACAGTGTGGTCATTGGTGTGAATAGGTCCATAACAGTGTGTTGGAACATTATTTATTCCCGCCAACGCCATATTTTTGCCAACTTTTTAAATTCTGGTATGGTATTACAGGCAAAAACGTACCCTTTCACTCATTTTCAAAACTAATTTTGAGAGAAACAACATCATAAATAACTTTTCTAACATTAAAAGTGGTCTCCCTACTCTTGGTATTGTTTTAAAAGCATAAAATGATGAAAACTAACACTGGCAAACGAAAATTATTGTAGGTAAGAAGTGAATCGCTTACCATAACCAAAGACAATAATTTAACTAGCCTACTTATAGTAGAATTACCACCAATAGTTACTAAATTACTACTAGCCTAATAAATTAATAAACTAATAAAGTATTACTACATTACTACTTAGGCTAGGCGTACACCGGTTAGTCAAGACAAGACAAGACTAGATTAGTCACGTTTAGTCACAGTACTTTACATAGTTGCTTATGAAGCAACACACACCAATTAGTCATTGCATCAGTGTGTGCTGCTTCATAAGCAACTATGTGAATTACTGTGATTAAACGTGACTAATCTCGTCTTGTCTTGACTAACCTTGCCTTGAATTGTCTTTGCCATAACATAATGATTTGCGTTTCATTTCAATGCAAATCTTATGGGAATTGGCAAAAGTATGGTGGATTTGTCCGAGCTAACCAATCAAAAGTGTAACATCAAATGGCCACACTGTGATGATACAGTCTCTGTAGTCAGTGTACTGGAAGTGAGATCCAGGCAAATCCCACTCTCTCCAGTCTTGAAATAATTTCTTCCAATTGAGTCATCAAGTTTATAAATAGAAACTCAATTTAATCAATCAACCCACCAATCTTTTCATAAAGTCCTGTGCTTTTTCCTGACTTAATTGTATGGATAGAGCTTGTACTCGATCGAGTACATAAATAGACAAAATAATCATTAAATTGTAGTACATTATCACATATTAAAGCTTTTAAGTGAATAAATTATTCGGTCGAAGAGCTCTAATAAACTCGAAAAAGATCTGTCTAATAAAAAAGAATTCCCCAAATGAATTGAGTGTCATTGTCGGAAGTTCTGGTGTAAGTTTTAGGAAGCGAACTTGATAAGAGTAATTATCAAGCTTTTTTATTCATCCTATAACCGGTCATCCATCCAAACACTTCCTCCACATTATAACCAAACTAAAACGTATTTTTCATTATAATTAAAAAAAAGTTAACAAAATTACAACCTACCAATGAAAATGAAAAAGTCTGGAGCAGAAATAAAATCATTAAAACCTCCTTTAGTTATAAGTTACCACTTCTTTTATACAATACGATACTTTTTATACAATACTACCTTTTTATAAAATATTACTTTCAACAAGAGAATTTGTCTGGTGTTTGGTTTGGATTGAAATTTGGTGAATTTCTGAGAATATGCTACACAACCAAGATTTGGACAGTTTTTTATAAATTGGAAAAGGGAGAGTTTGGGTGTGAACCTTTTGGATCTTATAGTAAGTATAGTAATTTGTACTTCAAGTTGGCCGGCAAAATTTAAACTTGAACGCCAGTAGTGAGTTCTATTAAGTGTAGAATCAAGATGAAATAATTTGACCAAAATTTAGATGTTATGAAAAAATTTGCATTATAAACTCATTTATTCTTTTATAACATAATAAGATTTCTTTATTATAACAAGACACACGGTAACAATTTCAAAACAAGGATATCCCTTTCATGGAAATAAAAAAATTAGAAGCCCAAAATAAATAAACCAGCTTCATTTAATTTATTCTACAATAAGCTCTCTTCACAGTTCACGTTATAAAAAGACAGACGGTGACAATTTCCAAACAATGATAACCCTTCCATGGAAATGAAAACTTTTACGCCCAAAATAAATCAATATTATCTTCATTCAATTTATTCTATGACAAGCTTTCATTATAGTTAATGTTATAACAAGACAGAAACAACTTTAAAACAATAACCCTTTCCTGGAAATGAAAACTTAAACCCAAAATCAATTAACTAAATACATTAATTTCTTCTATGAGGAGCTTTCTTTATATAGTTCAAAAATCATTCATTTATTCTATGAGAAGATTTCTTTATATAGTTCAAAAGACAGTAGACAGACAGTAACAATTTGAAAACAATGATAACCTATTCATAGAAATTAAAACTTTGACTCTCAAATTACACTTGACTGAGTCGACCCAATCATCTCGACAAAACATGACTTCAGGAAACCAAAAACTGATTAATCATGGGGAAAAACACCAGATTCAACCAATTTGTTTTACGAAATCGCCTGATCAATGAATGTTTCAGAGGATTGGAATTTGTTAAAGCTTGTGACCCTGATAGCCTCTCATAAAACACAACTGCTTATCTATGACCAAAGGCCACAACACTACTCATGCCATCTACAATACTTTACTCATCCCAGATATTGAGGTCTACCAAATCTTATCAATCTGACCACATTGGAAAGGCTCCAACAATACTCAGCTAAATAGAGATGATTCAATAGAGAGATTATGGGTGACCAATAGATGATTTCTACAATACTCAGTTAAATAGAGATGATTCAATATAGAAATGATGGGTAACCACCAGATGATGAAGAACCTGCAAATAGAAATTACCCTGGGTTGCATGGGAAAGAGTTATAGCAGGATCCATTTAACTTGACATAAAACATATGATCGACGAGCATATGATTACTAAACCTGAAAAGGTCTTTGTTATTTGATTATTGTGTCGAAATCACTGTTTAATTATTACTGGAACAGCTGATTTATGACATGTTAATTGGATCCTGCTATACATCATTGATCATCATAATCATCATCATCATCATCATGCGGGTGCTACATTAGCGCCAAAAAAAAAAAAAAAATTGTTTGAAATGTGTCATGTTTATTAGAGCCCGTCCAACAGTATTTTCAACGCAATACATAATTTGAAGTGAATTAACTGTGAAATATCAGTAGTGGCTAACCGAACAACTATAAAATAAGCCGATACAACGGAGTATCCAAAGACCCGACATAGAAGGCACTACACACACTCGGATAACAAACACGTGTTTTCAAATGATGACACTCAGACGATCCTGCAACCGTATTGTCTGAATGTCATCATTTAAAAGCACATGCTTGTTATTCCAGTCGCTAAGTATCGGCGATTTGAATAGAATAGAATGACTTCTTTATTTTACTGACGTAGCGAAGTTTGGACAATAATTTCCACTCTACCACTTAACCACGAGTATTTGAGTATCCAAGAATACAAAATTCGGCCCTTAACTTGTGCTTAGTAGCATGCATAGCAAATTTAAAAGTTAGAATGCCTATTTATTGTATTTTTTTTAAATTGAACCCCCATTTTTCAACATAGGGTTCTTACTTTTTACTGGGTCGTGGTAGATGATAACATGCCAGGCTTCATCCATCCATCCATGCTCTATACTATGTTGTATTATTATGGATGTTATATCTTCTATGGATATTCCATCTATAGTGCGATTCACGTCAAGAAGTCAGCATTGCTTAGATGGGAGTTTGCTATCCTTGTTCAGCACAAGGCAGTTGCTGATGTCTCTATCCTATTCGCACTGTGCATTGTTGTAGCACACAGTCCCAACAAACACGTTTGGTGCAGTTTTCTCTTTCTCTCTCAATGAAACTTGGCATCAATGCTCCTCATATATAAACAATGCTGACTTCTTGACGTGAATCGGACTATACCATCCAGGCAACCATTCAGCAGAGAGGCTTCAGTCTAGTAGCCTACACTTTGAACATTTTAAAGAGTTGAAATAAGTATTATGACAATACCGGATTAGAGCCTGGATTAGAAATTAGTCAAATGAGGTGAATAGAAATAGTGGGGTGAATAGCTACAAAACTTCAAAGATATTCACCTGCTTGTAAAAGTGCTATCAATGTGGGTGACCAACCGACTATATTAAGGTGACATCAATACACTAAAATATCACTCGGCTATCCATATCGGTAGCACTTTTACAAGCAGATGAATATGTTTTGAAGTTTAGTTCTTATTCACCTTATGCTAGGCGTACACCGGTAACAAACATTCAAGACCGCTCTCGGATGGGTGACGGCATACGATAAAAAAACCGGTTAGTCAAGACAAGACAAGACGAGATTAGTCACATAGTTGCTTATGAAGCAACACACACCGATTTGTCAGTGCATCAGTGTGTGCTGCTTCATAAGCATCTATGTGAATTACTGTGACTAAACGTGACTAATTTCGTCTTGTCTTGACTAACCGGTGTACGCCTAGCCTTACTGTTTCTGTTCATCCATTTTTCTAATTTCCAATCCATGCTCCTTAACAAAATGAACCAGGGGCCTATGAATCGATTAATTCTCATAGTTTTTAGCTTCGGAAGTGGAAATTTGTGATTAGCCTAATAGTAAAAATAACCTTCATTTGAAATAATAAAAATAATTTAAAATAATCAAAGAACCTTTTTCAAAATTAGTGAACATTTTGCAAAGTGAAATAGAACTTCAGCCTAATGGAATTAGGTTATAAACGGCGAGGTGGAACTACCTTCGGGTCTCCCCACCAACCAAAGCCATAGGCTAGATAGATAGATTTGAAATAATGACAAAAATCAGGAAAAGAAGACGTTTTGGACTTGGTGTTTCTGTCTGTGTTTTTATTATATGATTTGATATTGCACTTTCTTGAATAAATTCTATTGAAAACATACCTGTGTAACAACGTAGGATCCTTTCCAGCTGAGCAACGGCTTATGGAACATGGAGAACTGCAGCCTCAGCTTCCCCATATCGTCAGCCACTCGAAAACTGTCCGCCAGCGTTGTCACCCAGTTCACCACCTCCTCATTGGCGTAGGTGATCAAGCCCTGTCCGAAATGATGCTTACCGTCCAGCACAAAGTTCAAAATACCTCGTACCGAATTTTCTGTAAGGAGTGTTTCCTCATCTAGATGCACAATCCAATCGGTGTCGGCTAGCATGTTCACGTCATCTTCGAGACAGTACTGTAGGGCACGTGCTTTAAACAAAGCACCGGACTTAGTTTTGTAAGTAGTCGGCACCACCACTTCGCGTATCCTTCGATGAACGGGAAGTCCCACACGTTTATCGGTCACCACTTCCAGTAGAAAATTCTCCAACCCAGCCTCAGTGCATTTCGCCATGTTCCGTTCAACATTAGCCTTCACCAGCTGCGGAAAATCACCTCGGGTCACAATTCGTATACAAATGAACGGTGCCAACAGCGGTGAACCTTTTAAAATCACTTTATCGGGAAACGCGTTGTACAGTGTTAAGCCGGCAAAGTTTAGGAGCACTTGAGGGAGAGGTAGGAAGGTGAGAAGTCGCAGAAAGTAGAGTAGAGATGCGCCCAGGTAGCCGTAGCGCTCCCATGGATCGAAGTCTAGCGACTTGTCTTCCTGGAGTCGCACACCCCCCGTGAACAGTTCGAAAACAACGATCACACCGAAGAGTAGAAGACAGTGGAGACAGTGCTTTGCTCTGCTGCTCAACATGGTTCACTGAAATTGAAAAAAAAAATACAAAATTAGTACACTAAGATACATAAAACCTTATAATTCTTCATTATAATAGCAAGACTACATTGATGGAAGACTACATTAAATTTCATTTTCTATTGAGATATATTTTGGCTTTCTGAAGGCCGGTTCATGAGCTCGGGATTTAGCCAAGTCCTAGACTAAAACGGGTGGCTACCGTAGCATCGACAAACGTTTGTCTCGACAGGTTAGTGGGTTAGCAGCATAGAGAGCCCTTAGTACATAGTTTCGAGGCTAACGTATGTCGATGCTACGGTGGCCACCCGTTTTAGTCTAGGACTTGGCTAAATCCCGAGCTCATGGACCGGCCCTTAAAGACCTTAAGGGCCGCTTTCCCCCACGCTGCTTAAAGTAATAACAGCTGACGCTCAATTTTTTTCTATACTTTTCCTTTTCTCCGAATGAGGCTTTAGCCAGATGTTTTGCTCAAGCAGCGTTGGAGAAAGCGGCCCTTAAAGTCTATAAAACACCTTTTTTAAAAATACCTTTTTAAAGGACCTTTTCAAATGCAGTCGGTCTTACATGGAGAATCAAGTTACATAAGTTTCACTTCAAAGCAATTGTTGCTGCATGGAATGAGATAGATTCAAGGCTGAACAGTGTGTTTTTATAATTATATTGGAAGAACCTTGGTTAGCGACTATCAATGAAGTTATCAAGCCTTTGAATTGCTTTCTGCTAAAAAGCATGAGAAAAATCTCATCAGTTATTTCGTGATACACTTGGAATAAGAATATTTCTAGCCTGTATAATTAATCAACATTGAATTTTGGCTAATAGCTATAACTACAAAACACAAACTATTTTGAAGTAGCTAACTGTAAAAACCCTCAGTAAAAAAAATAATTAATTCTAGATTCAGTTGATTCTATCAGAGGTTAATTTACCAATACTGGAATCTCATATCTAGCACTATTAATTAATGACTTTAAGGAAACTAACAGAGCATATTAACTGGAAAGTGCAATCGCAAACAAAGATTAACCTAACCTGCAAACATGAACTTTGGAAATTGCGCACAGCAATAATTATAAACAATAACAATATTTTCAAATATTTTTCTTGAATCACAAAGATAACAAGTCTTCCAAGACAAGCTAGTAACATTTTGTTTACATTAGTTTTCCTGATTTAAACTCTTAGAAATTTAATTCTTGATAACATTGTATCAATACTATTTTTGCAAAAGTTTTAGGGTTAACAGGAAACTAATGAATTACATGAATAAGTTATCGCAAAAATTGTAATAAATATGCCTGAATGGTTTCGGAATGAATTTTAATCAAAATAAATTATAACAGAGGATGCTCTAATTTAGCAAAGATCTGAAAGTTAGCAATCCTTTTCCACATTAGTTGCACTTTCACTAGCTCACTACAATAACTTACTTTCTCTAATAAAACTGTTTCATCAATTTCACTGTCGAATTTATTGCGATAAGAGAGAAATAGAACAATTGAAGCTAGATGAAAGTAAGATATCAAATTGAACGTTAGCATTATCAAGGATAAGTTGACACAAACATGAAAACACAAATTCACAGAATTAGCATAAAATAGTGTTGTGATTACCTTTGGCTATTCGATAAATCACTACTGGTCAACACACAAAATATTCACAGCCGAAACAATACCGAACACGATTTAAAATGCTCTTTCATAATATGGACCACATTTTTCACGATAATCGGTAAATTTACGGTGGAAACCGCCCAAAAATAGCGGCTATCCACACAGAACTATCACTGCCCCACTGCCATCACAAACTGAACCTGCTTCGACAACGCAGCTGCAATCGAAACGAGATATGCGGACACTTGCCAACTAGATTTATTCGTCGTTACTGATCGTAGCTATCAGATTTCAAATAAATATCATACAAATTGCCAATAAAATATTATAAAATACAAGAAGCTAACTATAAAACTGAATAATGGCTGGATTTTGCCCAATTTTGAGTATTTATGTGATAATCTGAAAGAATCAAATGGGAACTCAAGTAACAAACATTCCCGCTAGAGACCAGCACATTACTGAGCGGCAAGAATGTGACAGTTTAAAAATGAACTGCTTCCATTTGAAAAATTATTGATAAGATAATAGCAGAGCAGAGATAATCGAAATCTATTTGTGATATATGGTTACTCTGTGATAATAGTTGTTATCATTTTTGAATGTGCAGAGTGTGCAATTGACTTGAAAAAGCGTTCCTCGTCTTAATATGAGGCGAATACGTAATTTGGAATTTGGGTTGAACATTAACTCCAGATACTATTGGCGTTCAGATATTTTATCTATTTTATTATTCAATATTATCAAACATACCATTACATAAAACTAAGACATCCCGGGTTGCACAAAACTGCAACTATTGAACTTGAAATTGTTTCGATCCTCCTACTCCTCCTCCTCCTCTCCGCCTCCGCCTCTTCTCCTCCTCCTCCACCTCCTCCTACTCCTACTCCTTATCCTCCTACTCCTCCTCTTCCTCCTCCTCCTTCTCATCCTCCTCCTCCTCCTTTCCTCCTACTCCTCCTCCTCCACCTCCTCCTACTCCTCCTTCGCCTCAACATCCTTCACTTCATCTTCCTCTTTCATTCATTCCTTATGAGCACTATGACTTTTTCAAAATGTGAGACCTCATATGACATATTGACATTTGTACTCAAAGAGATCTTTCAAATGAGACGTGAACCATAAAAATCGGCTGAGAAACAGAGCAGTTCTGTTAACAAAAAAAATTGTGCGCCTATTTTATATAAAGAAAGATGATAAGGATAGTCTCCACTCTTCAAATCAAACGGGGGTGTCTACAAAATATTTTTAAATAGCTAGTTGCGTAGTATTTGGCTGGAAAAAGTATGGTCAAAGACATTGATGGCAGGGTATGGTATATGGCAGGGCACTGAAGTTTGAGGATGTCACCAGCAGCATCATTTCAACAGGGCGGAACTCAACTGTGGCACAGCAGGAGAACTGTGACAACCTGTTTGTGGAGGCTGGAAGCAAATTAATAGCTTCTGAATGTGGATAAGACCCAAAGGTTATTATGTTCACTGAGTCGTAGCCAGGACATCAGCATGGACAGTGTGTCCCTGTTTGGCTTTGCCATTGACCCAAAACTCAGCTGGGAGCATCACATCGAGGGTGTCTACAAGAGACTGGCACCTATTTACTGAGTAAACAGATTAACACAGATGGTGAGCAGGCCCTACCTGCTAATTGCATATTATGGCCCTTTTTCATAGCATCCTCAGCTATGGTCTGCTGCTCTGGGGTCATGCTTCAGTTTGTCATGATGTCTTCTTGTTGCAGAAGAGAGCAGTTCGAGTTGTGACCTTCAGCGGGTACTTGGAACACTACATGCCTCTTTTCAGGTCTACTATAGTCTGCTGCTCTGGGGTCATGCTTCAGCCTTTCATGATGTCTTCTTGTTGCAGAAGAGAGTAGTTCAAGTTGTGACCTTCAGCGGGTACTTAGAACACTGGAGGCCTCTTTTCAGGTCCACTGGTATATTGACAGTACACAGCCACTATGTTTACCTGTGTGCTGTATTAAGTAAGACGTTAAAAAGCCACAGTTATTTACAGTGTAAACTGTTCAACAAGTTGCCTTTATCTGTCAGACTGATGCCGGTGACCCTTTTCAAAAGAACTGTTGCTGAGTGGCTGAAGGCTAAAGGATTTTACTCAACAAATGAGTATTTTATTTGTAATGATTTTGAAAGTATGAGTAATTGACTGAATTGTATTAAAGAACTGAATTTTGTATGTGACAATGCCTATTGTAAACCTGTTTTTATTTTATGGCAAAAATAAAAATCTTGAATCTTGACTTATGTTTCAAATTTTATAGTTGAAGCCATTTATTATAAAGAGAGGAAGGTTCTGTTTTATTCTATTACATGAGATTAATAAAAGATTGTTGTGATTGTCGATAATACCATTATTTGATTGTTACTAAGGAAGTAGGTATAGTGTAGGCTATAAAGAATCCATCTATTATACAATAACAATTATTCATGGAAAATTCACAATATCTCTTAATAGAAACAGACAATGGACAATAATTTAACTGTCAAAGGACTGAGTTTGGCCTCCTCCCTTCTTCTGGGATACAGAAGAAGCAAAAAAGAGCAGAAAGTTGATGAATTTGAAAAATAGAGAAAAGCTCTGTTTTAATCTATTACATTACATTAATATATTGTTATTAATATCAATAATATCATTATTTGATTGTTATTAGGAAAGTTATGTTCAACTATGAATGGAATGAGTTTGGCCTCCTCCCCTCTACAATGTAAAAAGGTACTCATAAAGTCATAATAGTCAAGACCATCAGAAATATAAGTTTGAAGTACACTCTTCTGTTATAGACAATGAAAATCACTTAATTAGTAAGGATATACTCACAAAGTGTTTATGATCATTTCGCAGTGCTGTGCTGCATGATCAGAACACGTTTTTACATAAACTCAAGTAAACTCTTTGTACAGAGTTTATGTAAAAACGTGTTCTGATGATGCAGCACAGCACTGCGAAATGATCATAAACACAGTAGTTTGTGAATTAATTTTTATTTATTCACTTAAGTCATTTTTAGTGTCTATATTTGATCAAGTGAGAAAAGAAGATGGATCCATTACAATATTGTACCTACACTCTTATCCATAACAGTCCTACACTTTCTGGTGTCACGTAGGAGATCATTGTATGTAAGAATATTATTGCCCCATGTTGGTACACCTCGTATACACGTAATAAAGATTATTTTTGTTGATGATATTGCCTTGTTGGATCGCCAAGGGTACAGAGAAATATTGTATGAAATACAATCGATGATCCAATCCTGGAGGGTGCAAGCCCTCTTGCTGTAAGTAGAAGAATTGTTGTTGCGAGGCAAAACGTGGATACAGTATACGGTACAGTACAACAAAATGATGTAGGATCTTTTTCAAATAATCGACGCTCGTGATTGGCGAGAGAGAATAAGTTAGCAATATGGGGTGGCGATAAATCTTAATCTGTTCTTCACAAATTTCGATTGAATCACTCGAGTCCCAAAAATAATCGTACATAAATAGCTGCAACCCTTAGACATATGTCCCGACGAACAACAATTTGAATTTGAATTTTTATTCTCAATACAAAGAAATACACATATACATGTTGAAAAATCGCTACTTATATGATGCTTCTGACTGTGATATCTGATTTTGTAATTGATTTTTTTTGTCTTTCATATTATTATAGTACCTATTGAATATTGAATACAAATTTGCTGAATTGAATTGTAAGTGACACTCCATTGTGAATTGAAATTATGTGTTTTGTGAATTGAATTGAAATTATGTATTTTTTGACGTTGTCTCGCATTGTGTTTGTGATTTTTACAATAAATGAATCATGAATATTGCTGTTCGTCTTGTGCTTCACGCATCCTATTGAAATTAGACGGGAGAACGACGAATGCCGCACCGCATGCGTCATGTGTTGCACAGCATGCTGTCAAAGACAATTTAACAACAGTATTAAGTGGTAAATTGTCTTTGATGCTGTGCAGCATGCGTTATGACGAAAATCGAAACGCAGACCAAGTGTGGACTTAGAGGGAATGACTATTTCTTAAAGGCGAAATATCTGTTCGTTTGATTGGTTTATAGTTGTGATCTCAAGAGGTTTTGTAATAAAATCAAATGTTTTCAAGTCAAGTCAGGTAACAATAATAATGTTGATTGAGTGAATCGTTGTATGAAAATGACAATAAATTTTTGTGTCATAACTCGGTTATTTGCGTGACATTTTCTACTTTTCGGCCTCATTCTGTTCAGAATCATAGACTCTACATTTTCTATTGAATAATTTTGGGTGAATCTAATTCACCCTAATTCACCTATAATGTTTTTGTTATAAAATCAAACGTTTCCGAGTAAATTGAGTTAACATTTGATGATTTTGAGTGGAGCTTTCTGATAGTTTTGAAGCTACAAAGGATCGAAGAAAAGAGTATGGTATACAATGTAGCCCAGAAGAGGACATGATGGTTTCAAAAGCTTGCAGTTCTTGAAAAAAATTCATAGGCTACAAGCTTGCTGAATTTCACATGTAAAATATACAAGCAGTAGGAGAGATAGAACTCTTGATCTATAGTGTCATCACTACTATCACTGCTATATTTGTTTGAAGCTAGAAATATACTGTTTTGAAGGTGAACGTTCATCCGACTGATGAACTGACTAATTAAACTATCTCCAAAATAAAATAGAATGAATTTTTATCAAGGTTTCCAACCTTATGGATTATATCCTTTACAGACTTCAAAAGAGCATGAAATACTCTTTTTGTCAATGAAAATTTATCCCGAGGAAGGAGCCCCTGACCTCCTTATTATCTAAAAAGAGTATTCCATACAAATTAATAAATTAATTAAAATTTTTGAAAAAGTATAGACTATGTTGACTGAGATTTTATCCTTAGTAAGTTACATGGAGAGACTTATTCTATCCACGAAATATAGAAGGATATTTATATTTGCCTTGCATTCTAACTTCTGTATTACTTGTATCAAATCTTTTCAAAATCCCCAATCCTTTGATAGTTGAGTAAATTCGAATTGAGCGCGCTAAACATCAGCTCTCGAATTTAGAAGCATTCGATAGTATTACTAGTCGATAGTATCCAAACGATAGTCACTATCAATTTTTCCCAGCAGCCAGCATTCGCTGAGTAGAATTTTGTTTTCTTGTTTTGTATTGGTAATTATGTCAGTGTACGGGTGTTCTATTATCTGTTGTTTAATTAATTTGAATTTTATTCCAAAAATTACCAGACCATGACTTCTATTTTACATTTCGCAACTTTGTGAGCTCCAATTCAACTTCCTGATTCCATGAATTGGGCAATATCAACTCATAACCTTCAAATGACGTGTAGTGAAGATTGTTGTTAGAATAGCTAGTTAATTTCTAATCTTATCAATGTAGCAAAATGAAAAGGAGTCTGAAAGGCGTAGTCAAGTACCTGCTCTTAGTACTGTGCACAATATTTACCACTGTTATTATTTTCAATTATGTTAGGCATCCTCGCGAAGGGGCGAAAAATTTCAGAAATGGGAGGGCTGTAATGCCTGTTGCTCCCGAGCATTTTTTTATGAGTGATTCAGAAAATAAAATTCATGATTCGGATGGCCATAGAATTGACTGGCATGACTATAAACGAATGGAAGAAGAGAAGAAAAGGAAAGGTTTGTAACATGTCATTTTCAAATTGGTTTATTCGTGTTTATTTCAATAATTATCCTATTCCAAGATAAGAAACTGATTAATTCCTTATCATTTCATAGCAAACTTGGACCTGGAAGCATACTAAAGGTTTTTATAATCATTATAACGCCCTGATGTAGCTATAGTGATATTCATTTAACTTAGCTACAGAGGCGCGGTTTCACGATACTAGTAGACGTGTAGGTTACTGGCAGGCAGGTTGGTCATATGATCTTCCACTCTATACAAACAAATAGGGCAATGCACGTCAGTCAGTGTGCATGGCCCTGTTTGTTTGTATAGAGTGGATGATCATATGACCAACCTTCCTGCCAGTTACCTACACGTCTACTGGTATCGTGAAACCGCGCCATAAGAGTTAGCTACAAGTTAGATCTTGTACCACAATTTGTAAGTCTTTGAATAGATTTACTCTTGTCTTATCTGTCGTCAAAGGAACTTGTAACAAATCCAAAAAATTAAAAAACCATCAATTTTAGAGAAAAATTGATTTCTTGAAAAAATTAAATAATATATGATTTATCAATAAGTAAGATCTTGTAAGGTGTAGAATATGTAGCCCATCCTACCCTTTTCTAAACAAGTAGACATTTGAGTAGGACAAGATCAATTCAGTCAACTTAGTAGTCGAATCAAGTTATATTAATCTAAAATATTGATGATTTATTATGTAGCGTAAGGCTTTCGTCGGTGGGGAGACCCGAAGGTTGTTCCACCTCGCCGTGTTTAACATAATTCCACTTAGGTTGAAGTTTTATCCATTTTTAAAAATTATTTCGAATTTTGAAAAAATGTGTTTTTGATACAGTAGGTCTACATAAAAGTACAAAAGTTCATAAAACACAAAAAAATGTTGAACTCAATCAGCATGATAACAAATTTACCTTTGGTAGTGAGATTATCCATAATATTAAATTTTTATACAAATATATCAAATTTTTCAGGCAATGGAGAGAATGGAGTACCTGCTTCGCTGCCGAAAAACTTTGTACGCTCCGACAAAGAAAACCTTTTCAAAGCGAATGGTTTCAATGCTTTATTGAGTGATCATATTGCTCTGAACCGGTCTGTACCCGACATAAGGCATCCAGAGTAAGTAAAAATTGATTCAAACTCATTCCTTCAAATAACGAGCTTTATCGTGTTGTATATCCATTCAGTCTGATGAACAGTCTGAAAAGCAAGACGAAACAATTGGCACTGTAATGCAATTTTCGCCGTAAAGTAAAAACCCAAACAGCGCCGTCCCTATCTGATGAGAAATCTACTTGCGAATTCTTTCTCTGTGTATTAACCCATTAGATTTATATTTTTTCCTATATTTTTAGTATAAAAAATGAGTCTTAAATGCTAAGAGTAATGGCCACAGAAATTCTTAGCTTTTGCAAGGTTTTCTGTAGGATTTTTATCTGAACTATTCAAATTTTAAAAATGTTACATATCTAAGTGTATGTGAAACTGGCAACCATCTGGTAGGTCTAAGCCCACATAAGGCTGTTGAGCCATTGACAAAAAAAAAAACAAAACACCAAAATTCAGTTGCATTTATTCGCAATAAAGTGACCATGAAATAATTATATTTAACGGAACCAACAAACGAATGTAACGTTATTAATGCAATAACGTCATTTGATGGTGGTTAAATTCAATTGGGGTTTCATGCAACTGGCCGTAAGAGTATAAACTGTATAAACGTTTTAAAAAAATCAATTTTTGCAAATTTTTAATTTCTACAGTTTCAATTTTCACAAAATTTTCAATTTTTACTAATATTTAATTTTTTTACAGGTGTAAAAAGCGAAAATACCTAGCCAACCTGCCATCTGTAAGCGTTATAGTTCCTTTTCATAATGAGCATCTCAGCACGCTATTAAGAACGGCGATTAGTGTTTTAAATAGATCGCCGGCGCATCTCATTAAGGAGATTATTCTAGTTGACGACTGTAGCAATAAAGGTAAGTGCAGTGGCCTTCATATTATTTCTCACTGATAAGTAATAAAGATAATCTAGATTTATGTCTGGACATTGCGAGATAGTAAACTGTTTATCTTGAGTTTACAGCTCACTGATAAGTAATAAAGATAATCTGGATTTTGTCATTGAAATATAAAGTAGGCCTATGTCTATAATTGAAGATAGAATTGAATAAATTAATTTCAATAAAATTAATTTGAAGATAAAATTGCTACACGGATGGTAAAAATGAATTGTCTTTCGAAACTATTTTGTTGACAAAAAATAACGGAGATATGCTGCTTAAGAATTGCCGAAAAAGATCACGTTTAATGATTGGAGCAAAGAAGTATTCAATAAATGAATGTATTAGTTTCTTCTATTAGTTTCATGCTATCTATTTTTAAAGTTGCTGAAAAATAATCAAACTCTATTCAGTTCAAGGTTTCAAACTAGACCATATTAGTTTTATAATAGATTTTCAAGTACTGTTGAAAAATTATCAAATTCTATTCAATTTGGGGTTTTAAACCAATCACTTTTAGGGATACTACTTTGATGAAATTTTCAGGAATTTTGCTCCTAATAAGATTAACAGTTCTTGAGGAAACCCTGTTTTAAAACTCAATTGCTGAGTAAATAGATAATTTTCATTCTCCATTATATAGATGTTAGTTTCATCTGAAGAAGAAGGAGAAGTAGAAGATGAAGGAGAAGAGGAGGAAAAAGAAGAAGAGGAAGGAGAGAAAGGATTAGAGGAAAAAAGGGTGGCGGAGAAGAAGAAGAAGCAGAAGAAGAAGAAGCAGAAGAAGAAAAAGAAGGAGAAGAGGAACAAGATGATGAGGATGAAGTAGAAGAAGAAGATGAAGGTGAAGAAGAAGAACAATATGAAGTAAAAGAAGAAGAGGATGAAGGAGAGGGATAAGTGGAAGAATGGATAGAAGAAGAACAACAACAACAACAAGATGATGAAGAAGAAGAAGATGACGATGAAGAAGAAGATGAAGAGGAAAAAGAAGGAGAAGATGGTGAAAAAGAAGAATCTCGAATATTCCATGTAATATTGATGTTAATTCAATTCGAACTTTGAATCTCGAATATTCTATCACAATTTATTTAGTATCACTGTTGTTTGTGTTTTGCAGATATTTGTAAAAAGCCATTAGATGAATACATAAGGAAGCATTTGCCCAAAGTGCGGGTGATTAGGCTTGAGCAGCGGGTGGGGCTGATCAGGGCGAGACTGGCGGGCGCCAAGGAAGCTGTCGGAGATGTGCTCATATTCCTCGACTCCCACACGGAGGCCAATGTCAACTGGCTGCCTCCATTGCTCGGTACTTTCAATATTCATTCTTACAATTTAATTTATTTTTAGATTGATATTATGTATAGCAGGATTCTTTTAAATTGTCAGAAATCAGCTGATTGATGTACACACGCTCGTTTATAGCGGGAGCCAATTAACTTGTTGGTGTACAAAAATCTGTTTCCAGTAATAAATAAATAACAACTTGATTAGTTCGATTTCAATTTAAAATTCCATAAAGTCTTAAAGACTTTAAAGTCTTTAAATGACCTTTTGAATGACCTTCAAAATAACTTTTAAAAGACCTTATTAATCTGAGATTCAGCATTTGTAGGTTAAGTATTGTGATATTGCTCTTTTTAAACAGCTGTTTTCTGACAAGTTGAAAGAATCCTGCTATAGCTGCATGATGAAATAACACGGTTTGAAATACAGAGTGTTTCAAAAAGGACTTTACAACTTTGAAAATGCTTGTAATTTTTGTCAAAAACTATTATAGAACTGGATTTGGTGTTGTTTTAAAAAGGAAAACACCTCAAGTTTTGACTAGCATATTATGGAAGCGCTCTTTGTGCTCTGTGATTGGTATGACGTCATCGACGCAAAAATGCAGAAAAATTGACGCCAACAATATATGGCACAGGAACAGCTTTTGGGTGCGGTTCCATGTGTGGGAGAGAGACAAAAAACAACGGTCATAATCTTGTCTCTCGCACACATGGAACCGCTGAAAAACCGTTTGTGTGGACCTAGACTTATGATTTTAGCTTATTTTATTAAGCAAGACGAGATTAGTAACGTTTAGTCACAGTACATCACATAGTTTCTTATGAAGAAACACACAGCGATTAGTCATTTCATCAGTGTGTGCTGCTTCATAAGCAACTATGTGAATTACTGTGACTAAACGTGACTAACCTCGTCTTGTCTTGTCTTGACTAACCGGTGTATGCCTAGCCTTATGTTTTAGTAAGCACCTTGTTACTAGAAAAATTTATGCTAATTTATTTTTTTATTATTTTTTATAAATTGTAGGCCCACACCTACTATGAGTATCATTTGCCGTACTTGGTACAAAAATTACGTTGAAAGTTCCTTGCCGACTTTCAATATTCAAGCCATTATTCAATATTCAACTTATATCTTTGTTTTACTTGTAGAGCTACATTATTTTGATTATTCTTGTTTCAAACTTTTTAAATTTCAAAATTATTATAGCGGAAATTTAGTAAACTTATCTTTGTTTTAAGTTACTTGTAGAGCTACATTATTTTGACTATTCTTCACTATTGAATGCATCATCATTGAGGAAACACTTCTTATCACTAATTGATTGGTTTAAATTTTCTTTGATTATTTTAGTAAGATTATGCATGATTTTATTACTTTGCATCATTACTATTTCCTTAGGTATTATGAGAATTGGAATCGAAATCAAAGATTAACTTAGAAAGCATGTAAGGTAACGTTAACTTGAGAATATTTCTGTAGATCTGTGTTGATGTTGGGTTTTTATTTTACTTTTGATTTTATTATGATTGTGGTGCTTCTTTATAAACTATGTCTTGGGTTTTTCAAGTAGCACATCCTCTATTGTCTGTTTCATTCTTCCTAATTAGTTGTTTTCCTTATTTTGTTGTTCAATCCTGAACTCTGCACGCCATATTTCATTTTGTTATGGCTTTTCATTTTCTCTTCCTCATCAGGCTACATTTGGCTTAATTAAACAACCTCATGTACGTTTCAACTGGTTATATTTTCTACATTTTTTTTTTTAAACCGTTCAACTTGTGTATTTCTCAATGTCCTTCAAATTGTAATTTCCTGGAAAATTTTCTATTAGTTTATATCATTGTGTATTTTCTGGTATAACCTAGAGTATTTGGTTTTTTATATTTTAGAAATTAATTTCAACTTCCCTATTTTTCTTTGTGTATTCTATTTGTGATAACATTCTCACTTTCAAGATTACTTTTAATTTGTCTATTTCGTGATTGTATCACATATTTGTGAGGTTTCGTATCGCGATCAATAAGCTCGAATTATTATTATTTCACTCAATCTTAACACTATGATCCAGATTAGTAATAAACTAAATTATAATAACTGGATTATAATAATAAACTAAATTGGATAGTTGTAAGTAAATGCATGTGGTGTTTGTATGTAAGTATGAAACTTGAATCTTTATAAACCTTAACTACCTATATAAAATTAAACTTGCACTTGTATCTATTTGTTTGTTTTTTTTTATCCAAATTCGTTTCAAGGCTTGAGCCTTATCTACAGCTTACGGATACATTTTTACTATAGTATGGTGCTTTGCAACTTTCGTATTAACCTTCTCAAATTAAAATTTGGTTACCCACCTTCAGTTTGCTTTTATCAAATTATTACTCAGAAATACTTACAGAGACTGTATAATAACAGTGTGGTCATTGGTGTGAATGGGTCCATAAAATTGTATTGGAACATTTTTTATTCCCGCCGTCGCCGCCATACTTTTGCCAAATTTTTGAATTTGTTGAGGGATTACAGGCAAACATTAACCCATTCACTCATTTTTCAAACTTATTTAAAGATAAATAGCATTTAAAATAACTTTTCTAACATTAAAAATTTTCTCTATACTCTTGGTATTCTGTTGAAATCTTAAAATGATGAAAACCAACACTGGCATAGGCAAATATTGAAGGTAAGAAGTGAATCACTCAACATATGATTAGCGTTTCATTTCAATGCTAATCTTATGGGAATTGCCAAAAGTCGGTGGATTTGTCCGAGCTAACCAATCAAAAGTGTGACATCAAATGGCCACACTGTTATTATACAGTCTCTGCAGAAATACTGTAACAAGAAATACTTGTTTTCGATTACAGATCCGATAGCAGAGGATTACAAGACGTGCGTTTGTCCTTTTATTGACGTAATAGCCTATGAAACGTTCGAGTATCGCGCCCAAGATGAGGGAAAGAGGGGGGCTTTCGACTGGGAACTCTACTATAAACGACTGCCTCGCTTACCAGAAGATGACAATAATCCCAGCGAGCCATTCAAGTAAGTTGTCTGAAAGTTATCTTCAATTAAAGAAAAAAATTCTCTGATAGGCTATAATATTATATAGCTGATTAATGACTATAAATTATGTAACTTAACAATAATAGCAACAATTATAATTAATAATCTCTTTCGCTCTGTCTCTCTCTAAACATAAATCACATTTATATCATCATTATCATTTTGCTTTACATCTTCTCATTTTATAATTTATAAGTTGATCTTTATGTACATTTGTTGATAGATTGGTTGTAAATTTTACTATTATAATCTAAGAATTTACTATTATCTAGAATCTAAGCTGTCATATTTGTTATCTACATGAATAAAGTAAATAATCTAATCTAATCTCTCTCTTTCACGGCCAAGTGTTAATGGAAAGGAAGTCCTTGGACTACCTTTTCGAAGAATGGACATTTATATGTTCTAACTTCGCCGTTTCATGTAGATAAATATCGATTATGTCAACATCATCACACTGCATCTAGTAGGCTACTTCTATCGTTAAAATTATTAGCTTACAATTCATAAAATTACTAGAATAAATTACTTATACATTTTTTGTGATCTAGAACCTAAGCTGTTATATTTCATTATTTTGGTTAGTCTTTATAATAAAAGAATGGCCATTGGACGTCACACTTGTGTTTGGTCGCGTAGCACAAATCCCCAATATAGCACGATCCTTTTAACTTGTCAGAAATCAGCTGTTTCGGTAATAATTAAACAGTGATTTTGACACAATAATCAAAAGGCTTAAAAGTCTTAAAGACCTTTAAAGTCTTTAAAAGACCTTTTTAAAGAAGATCTTCCAAAGAATAACTTTCTAAAAGAGCTTTTCAATAATCTGCGAGATTCAGCATTTGTAGGTTAAGTATTGTGATCATGTGCTCGTCGATCATATGTTTTATGACAAGTTAAATGGATCCTGCTATAATCTATATCAACTTATTTATTATTCTCAACAGTATTGTACTGGTGGCCGAGTAAAACATATGTTTTCTGACAAGTTAAAAGGGTCCTGCTATGCTTTGGTCAACAGTATTTTTATCAATTCCATTATGAATATTATTATCCACTTATTTTTCAATTTATTACGTTTCTGTTAACAGGAGTCCGGTGATGGCGGGAGGTCTATTTGCAATTAGCAAAAAGTTCTTCTGGGAGTTGGGCGGTTATGATCCAGGGCTGGACATTTGGGGAGGTGAACAGTACGAGCTGTCTTTCAAAATTTGGCAGTGCGGGGGTCGTATGCTGGATGCACCCTGTTCAAGGGTGGGCCATATTTATCGAAAATTTGCCCCCTTCCCAAATCCGGGTCTTGGTGATTTCGTTGGCAGGGTGAGTTTCATGATTTCTATTAGTGATTACCAGTATTAAATTTTATCAGTAGTACAATGTATACTACTTTATACGCAAGTAGATTAAGCCATCATATTTGTTATCAACGTGAATAAAGTAAATAATCCAATCTCTCTCTCTCCCAAGGTCAAGTGTTGATGAAAAGGATTTCTATGTATCTCCTTTTCCAAGAATGGACATTCATATGTCCAAACTTCGCCTTTTCATCTAGATAACTCACAATTATTAAATCATCTGTATATTTTTGCTTTATATCTACTCATGGCATAATTTATAAGCTAATGTAAATTTGACGAATATTCAATTGTATATTTGTTATCATAATGTAGAATTTAAGCCGTTTATATTTGTTATCTACATGAATAAAGTAATAAATCTAAATCTAATCTCTCTCTCTCTCTAATCTTATCTTATCTTATCTCTCTCTTTCACGGCCAAATGTTAATGGAAGGACTTCCTTTTCCAAGAATGGACATTTATATGTTTAAAATTCGCCGTTTCATCTACATACAGCACAAACATATAATTCATGATTTATCCCCATGTTAAACGGTGAACGACGGAAAACCGACGTGATGGTAGCGATATCTGTGGGGACTCAGCAGTACTGCAAACACTTGCTGTGTTAATGAAATTGGCTATTGGCGGAACCTCTGAACTCGCCTGACTTTGTATTTGAATAAGTTGATAAGTAATAATGAATGACATTAACACATTGTGTTGTTGACTTTCGACGTACAGTATAGTGCGATTCACGTCAAGAAGTCAGCATTGCTTAGATGGGAGTTTGCTATCCTTGTTCAGCACAAGGCAGTTGTTGCTGATGTCTCTATCCTATTCGCACTGTGCATAGTTGCCGCACTGTGCATTGTTGTAGCACACAGTCCCAACAAACACGTTTGGTGCAGTTTTCTCTTTCTCTCTCATTGATGAAACTTGTCATCAATGCTCCTCATATAAACAATGCTGACTTCTTGACGTGAATCGGACTATAGAAACGTAAACAGCCGTCCCTAACTGATGAGAAGTCTACTTGCGTATTCTTTCTCTATGGTTAAACTAAGTGAACATTTTCTACATGTTCATCGACTTAGGCTAGGCGTACACCGGTTAGTCAAGACAAGACGAGATTAGTCACGTTTAGTCACAGTACTTCGCATAGTTGCTTATGAAGCAACACACACCGATTAGTCATTGCATCGATGTGTGCTGCTTCATAAGCAGCCATGTTAATTACTGTGACTAAACGTGAGTAATCTTGTCTTGTCTTGTCTTGACTAACCGGTGTACGCCTAGCCTAATACTGCTATTTTAAAGTTTGTAGAGTTTATGTTTATATTTTGAATCCTCTCCATAATACCATGGTCCTGTATTCAATCAACTAAATTCATTAATTTATTCTATGAAAACTTTTCTTTATTTAGTTCAATAGACAGTAGACAGATAGTAACAATTTGAAAACTATGATAATGATAACCTATTCATAGAAATTAAAACTTTGACTCTCAAATTACACTTGACTGATGCCCGGTTTTTCAGTCGCTCAATAGACAGTTTATGGATCCAATATCACTATTGAATCAATAACCATGTGTTTTCAAATGCAAAAAAAAGTTATTGATTCAATAAGTTTATTGAACGACTGAAAAACCGGGCATGAGTCGACCCAATCATCTCGAGAAAGATTCAAGTGATTCGATTCAAGTGTAAACTAATAAAGTGAAATTGACAAAATCGTTTTCTTTATTCTAATTATTTTAATGTTGAAAAATCGAATTTTTAACGAAGTGTGACTATTTTTGGTTTGTGTTTTCCAACTAGAATTACAGACGAGTCGCTGAGGTTTGGATGGATGAGTACGCGGAGTACTTGTACAAGAGGCGACCGCACTACAGAAACATAGACCCGGGTGATCTGAGCAAACAGAAGGAGATCAGGCGGCGGTTGCAGTGCAAGCCGTTCAGTTGGTTCATGAAGGAGATCGCTTTCGACCTGGTCAAGGTCTATCCGCCGGTTGAGCCGCCTGACTACGCTTCGGGGAGGGTGAGTGAAACCATTGAATATATATCCTTTAAGAAGGACAGACCCCATGTTAAAAATTCAGCCCAATTCGGCAGGTAGAAACGCTAGTTCTAAGCATTCGAAGCGAGGCAGCGCTAGTAGTTCTTTCAAAACCCTTTCATACGCTCTCTCTCTCACACCCTCGATACGCTCTCTCTCACACCCTCGCCGCGCTCTCACACGCTCTCTTTCTTACCCTCGGCGCGCTCTCTCGAAAGGGACCGGAGAACTCTGGTGGCAAATGCAAAAAGTAGGCATTGAAGAAAAAAAGGAGGCTGAATTTTGGCCATAAGGTGTGTCCTTCTTAAAGGATATATATTCAATGGTGAAACTATTTTTTTTTACAAAAAAAGTAGTAGGTAAAAGAATGAGAACAATGTTGTCTATTCCACAATGCATAAACCGATACAACGATGTATCCAAGCGCAAGATATGGTAGGCTATACTGCTCAAAAATAAAAATAAGTACATGAAATTTGTAGAACAAATATAGATGTAGTAGAATCTTTCCATAATAGAAAAAAACTTTTTGAAATTGTCAAAATTCACTTTTATTTCAATAAACATAATGTTTACACCACATACATGTTCAATTTTTCTTTTTTATAGATACGTAACGAAGTAGCCACTGAGTATTGTGTTCATTTAAAAAGCAAAGAAGCAGAAGAAAAGCTGACTCTTCATCCTTGTAACAAGAAAGGCAAACGTGTTGGATTTCAGGTAAGCATACAATAGCAGGATAAAAGACCACTGTTGACTCTTTGTCTCTCTCTCTCTCTCTCTGTTTTCTTTGTTCTCCTTTCTTTGTATCTCCTTTCTCAAGAATGGACATTAATATGTACAAACTTCGCCTTTTCATCTAGATAACTCATAATTATTATATCATCAGTATACTTTTGCTCTATATCTACTCATAGCATAATTTATAAGCTAATGTAAATTTGACGAATAATTAGTTGTACAGTATATATTTTATTATTATTATCTAGAATTTAAGCCGTCATATTTGTTATCTACATGAATAAAGTAAGTTAATAAATCTAAATCTAAATCTAAATCTGTAATGATATCCTCAATAGCGATAATCCCTCTATAACGTTAGATATTCAGATATTCATCTATAAAGTTCCTGACTTTTAATTCAATCAGAACAACTACTACAATATCACTTACTGCACAAACAGTTTAAGAATCGTTTAAAGTTTTAGAGATCGATTTCCATGATTTCAGTATTTCAACTTGACTTGGCACAAGGACATACGAGTGAAGGGTCAAGGCATGTGCTGGGATGTCGCTAATCCAGATGATGAGGCCTCGATCGCCCTCTATTCCTGCCACGGTTTGCATGGAAATCAGTTGTGGAAGTACGATATGGTAAGCCGCACATTAAGCTGTAACTTGATAGAATTGTAACGATTTTTGTATTTCAATTCAATTCAATTTTCAATTTATTTACACACGTACACAAATACAAAAATAAACAACCAAGTACAAATTTGAGATTAAACAAAATACAAACGTAAATAAAAACAATAAGCTAAGCTGGGAGAAGTGGTGTAAAGAAGAAGGGGAAAGGAAAGCTCTTCCAACTATGGTTTCCCATGTATTTATATCAATTCTTGATATTATATTAATTAATTCCAGATATTAGAATAAAATTATATTGTATTCATAGAAATTTTTATTTGAATGCTGTCGCCTTGATTGATAGCGTTTAGTCCAAGGTTTTTCAGTGGAAACTCGAAACCCGCTATTAACATAATTATTAAATCCGCTAGTTTGCATGTTAACTGTGACATAGAAGTCGAAAAAATGTACATGATATGCCTATTCGATAGATGTAAATTTAAATTAGATTAGGCTTTGGGATTCATTTTTGATGTATTGGGGTATCTCTATGTTTTTTATCATCCTTGATCATACATTCAAAATAAGGTATAGCAGGATTATTTTTACTTGTCAGAAAACAGCTGATTTAACGTCAGTAAACGAGCGTACATCAATCAGCTGTTTTCTGACATTTTAAAATAATCCTGCTATATTAATATCATAAACAGGTTGAAAATTGGCGTTAAGATAAAAAAGTACTAGGTTCTCCATAAGGATACATTGATAATTTCAAAGTCGTGTAGAATGAACTCCTTAAGGACCTTGATTTATGGCTAAGAACCATCCTTGGGTTAAAATTATGTAATATGCAAAGTTTTGTTAAAATCGGATGTATGGTATTCATACGCCGCGGGAAAAACGAAAAACATTAACTTTTTAATAATATAGAGTAAATAATGAAGAATATATCTTATTGAATCATTTTATTTAAATAGTTTTTCACTTGAATGCAAATGATTCTTATGTATGGGTGTGAAGGTTCGCGTTATGTATTGACAAAAACTGAAAACTATTGCAGGACAAAAAATGGCTGGTCCACGGTATGAATCCTAGGTGCTTGGATGCCGATCTGTCTCGAAAACGTGTTTTTGTTACAACTTGCGATGAAAACTCGGAAACACAGCGATGGCTTATTGACAACATCAACTATAAAGACCTCATGAAATGGGAGTACCCCATCTAGCATACGACTATCATTCCATCATTCAAACAAATACTAATCATAGCTATTATTCTGTTGATAGTTCCAATTGTAGTTTATTATTTTAAAGGTTCTTCCTTCGTCAAAGATAGTTCACTAAAAAATTTGAAGTTTCTCAGTGTATGGGTATGCAGAAATAATTGAAAATTAGAAAACCTATAATTATTAAAATATTATTCTGTTGATACTATTTTAATTTGTAGTTGATTATTTTTCCTTCTTCAAAGAGTGAACGACTTATTCTTTAAAAAAATTAAAGTTTCTCACTCTTAGGCTAGGCGTACACCGATTAGTCAAGACAAGACGAAATTAGTCACGTTTAGTCACAATAATTCACATAGCTGCTTATGGATCAGCACACACCGATGCATTGACTAATCGGTGTGTTGTTGCTTCATAAGAAACTATGTGAAGTACTGTGACTAACGTGATCAATCTCGTCTTGTCTTGTCTTGACTAACCGGTTGACGCCTAGCCTTAATTAAAATCAAAATCAAAACATGAAATCTAACCATAAAAATTGATTCCATAACTTGAATTAAAGATTATAATAACATACACTTATAGTACTATTTTTTTAATTTGGCAGATGGCGAATGACTTTTATTTAACGTTTCTATGCTAACGGGTGATGTTATGTTGAATTTCTCACATAAATACTGTATATAACATGTAAAAAACATATTTAAAAAGAATTCAACAAATCATCACCCGTTACCATAGAAACGTTGAATGAAAGTCATTCGCCATCCGCCAAATTAAAAAAATATTATTATTCTTCAATTCATAATAATTCTGAATATACGTGTGTCCAAGAATATTGAAGGCTGTTTGAATTTTCTGTCTCATAATTTTCTCTATTAATAAAATTCTTATTTAATATTTCCGCCTACCCTACCTGAGAAAATTTCTGTAGTAGAAAATTTCAGTATTTCTCATTTAATGTAGCAATCCAACGTGCAATGTATATTCTTGCCATTTGTAAATAATTATTTGTTATGAAAGTACGTATAACGTTGAACGTTCATAGTATATTGTAAAAGTGAAACTATATTTGTAACTTATCATTCCAAATGTGCAAATCGAACAAACATAATGTCTGTATTCTAAAAATATAGCATAGTTGATGATGTATTTTATTTTATATACTTAGGCTTAAAGTGGTATTCTAGCTCAAACTGAAAGTATTTTTCTTTATTATAAATGTATATTGTGATAATCCCTTGTAAACAAACTTCTAGCTCACATATCCATGATACTATGTAGAACTTTATTTTGTTCAAGACTGATTCACGTGAATGAAAGACAATTGAAACTAATGAACAAATTTATTTATTAATACATCTTTCAACTCGCATAGAAATTATGTACATCACACTGTAGTCCTCTTTTATTGAGAATGTTGTATATTTTAAAAATTTGGATAATTTATAAATAACACAGGAGCTTCTATGACGTGATTTAGATATTTCTTTTAAAAATTGAGATTCTTGTGTTACTGAATTGTATTTCAACAAATTTTAACTTTTAATTTTACTTTAAATTTTAATTTTAACAAATGTCGTATACCAGATCTTCAAAGATTCCGTTATTAATTCGTCAAGTTTGATAGATTGTAGAAAAGTTCAGTTTGTGTTCCAAAATTTTATATCTTGAATTGTCTATGAATTATAGATTCTTTCAATATCATTAGAATATAATTCGATACATATCTGTGGAAAGAGAGGGCATTTAAATGATACTTTAAATCATGACTGTTGTGATCAAATTATTATAGAGTACCTAGTATTGATTGACGTAATTTAATTGGTGGAATTGTGAATTTGAGAAGTTGAAGAGTATATTGATCAAATTTTATTTTAGAATTATTTTGTTTTACAAGACTTCTTAGCAAAAAAAGGATAATTTTAGGTCAGAAACAATGAACCTTGTTAAATTTTCGTCAGAAAATGAGCAAAAGGTGATTAAATGCAGCAAAGTATTAAATCATTGAGTTCATGTTACAGTATTATTCATATCAAAAAGGATCAATACAGGTCTATTGTATTAAAATAGGAAGATGAATTGAAATAGGCGATATAATAATTATTGTTAATAAGTATTTATTTATCAGAAGAAATTGGGGTGATTTTAATATACACAAACTACTTGACCAACTACTTTTGAGTTCATATTACAGTATTATTATCCATCACTCTTCTCTCATATCATGAACTTTTCACTCCATGATTTACTGCTCCAATTGTATATTTCCAGCCCTAAGTTATCACTTATTTTCATTGTTATTCAAGTATTAGTTCCCGTGATATTTGTGTAATGTAATAATCTAAATGAACACGAGTATCTTTTATGACCTGATTTAGATACGGTATGTATTAAACAATAAAGAAAATAGCGAGATTAATTTGTATGGCATTTTAAGAAATTCGGAATGTTGACTAGTGAGATTCCTCAATATTCTGCCCTAATAAGCGAAGAACAATTATTTATTTATCGAATATTAACATGTAATAATACCATCAGATTAATTTATTTTGACGCTTAGCATTAGATGGATAGAGAGATATTATTTCTTGACGTATATATGATGACCGTGGAGTACTATAATTGCACAAACATTGAATATCTATCTATCTGTCTAATGCCAAGTCGTCAAATTGATGAACGAATCTGATTATAGGGACAATGGTACTCTAGCAATATCTTCCAGCACATCCACCTCTTCTCCTCTACGGCACTCTCGTTTACGTCTTGTACAATAATAAATCTATATACCATATTTTTTATAGATGTTTAAAAATATGAAAGTCTATGTATACAATATAGATTGTTGATAATGTAAATACAGCATAATAATGTAGTAGGTATCTCTATGTGGGAGATTTTTTCACACTGTCCTAGCTCAAATAGTAAGGTGTTTAGAATTGTGAAGGATGATGATGATGTAATTAAGTATGTAAAACTGCATTTAAAATATTGTATAACTTTCTGGAAGGAGCGTGAAGGTATCGTTTATGTGTGAAATACTGTATACTATAATTATGTGAAAAGTCTGTACCTATAAATTAATAAGTTAATCACTATAATTTCACAAACATTTCATTTAAAAAACGTACTCACTTACTGCCATAGTATAAAATCTTGTCGGTTAACATGTTGTATATTTGTAATTGTTCAACTCTGTTTAGAAAAGGATCATACCGAATTAAAAACAAATAATTCGATAACCGGTTAGGCAATATTAGGCCTATTATTTTCAAACAATAAATTGATAGAAAAAATTCGAATTTTATTTCCATGACAATTTTTCGATTTTAACTGTAACTTAATTACCATTTTTAAGTGCAATAAATTTCCTACTCTTGTTTGAAAATATTTCAGTACTGGGTCTATGTGTTGACAAAGTTTTGTAGGTAATATTGTGATTAGGATGTAGCAATTGGTTCGTTATATTTTAAAGTATTTATTTTAGCAGTTTTTTCACACAATCCAATGTGTTTCTAAAATTATTTAATTATATATTAAATTTAACCAACTTTTCTGTTATAAAACAATGACATAATGTCGTGATAGAAATACAAAAGACCATCTCAGTAACATATCGCTGTATTTAACTTGTTCAATTGTTTATAAATACGTTAACGCAACTTCTTGTTTAAAACAGAAATGTGTTTCAAATCGAGTCTTTGTAATAAATCATTGATAGTTGAACTATTTAATTGTAAATAAGATTGTTGAATTCGAATCTGACCGTCCATTCAATCGTTTTGCTAGCACAAAACTTGTATAATTTTTAAATATCCACTTGAGTATTTGTACCTAGCATCGACTTGAATACATATCTTAAATTCAATCCTAACATAGAATTGATGTGATCATAGTATATTATTCAAAGTTTTCTATGATAAAATTCAAATCTAGAAACCTATCATTGTGCATTTTGATATCTTTGTGGATCACTATTACTTTACTGTAGTTGATTTCTATTTGTTATACTGTATTTCTAAGCACGCTGTTCATTTATTTCTAAAAAATACCAGTTCGTTTAGAAAACTAACAGGTTTTCTGTCTTAGAAAATGTATATCACTTTTATTTAATTCGTATTCATATTTACAAAAGGTTCAAAAGTATTATCAGGGTAAATCTACATTTCACAATAAATTGTAAAGAAATATTGACGCTTCATAGAAGATTATTAAATTATAATTTCGTTTTGAAAAATATCGAACTTTCTTGTCAATTATTCACTATTTATAATAGGTACTGTATTGATTTTAGTTTCAGTTATATTACGCATCAGGGTAAATTTACATTTACATATATACTACTGTAATAGCATTGAAAGTCTAAGAACAAGATTTCATTTTTACTTGTTTAGAGTATTATGTTAATGTAAAATATAAAATCCATGTATATTGTAAAATCAAGAATGTATTTTTTCAATAACTATGTGGTTCATAACTATTGTCACAGAATTTATCTTGGCTGAGTAAAATTTTGGTTTTGTGTTGATTAATAGAAACGTTAAATTTGTAGCTTTTATAGTATCTTTGTTAATTCTTTTCTAAAGGATAATGAAATAAAACCAAAACGTTCTCAGTTCTCCTTCAGTGTAAACAAAGTATTGGATATAATATGTAGTTCTGAAGACGCTTGGAGTGGTTGGTTTATTAAGTCCCTCCACTTTTGAGTATTGTAGAATTTTGAGTTCGATTTCTTTACTTCACTGAAAAAAATAGCTGTTAAGGAAGTTTCAGTAATATATTATTCAGATTTGAATTATTGGAAAATGTTATTTACACTCTTATTTGATCCTTACAGGACTTGTGAAAATAAATAGATGATTGAGCTCTAAAAAATTGGTTCAGTAATTTTTTTTCATAAAACCTCTTACATTCATCTTGCGTTGTGAGGCCTCTTCCAGGAAAATGGAAACCCTACTACAAAAAAAAATAATTTTAAACACTCGCTGGGCTAAGTAGTCTATAATCTCTAAAACTATTCTAGAGTTTGATGAATTTGGATAAATAAAAACTATTAACTTGAGTTTTTAAATTTTATTTACAAAGTGTGGTTAACTTGACAATGATAGACATACAATAAAACATTCTTAAATGTTTATGAAATCGGTGATAACACAACCATGTTGCTATAAAATATATAATACAGAAATATCATAATTGATGAAATCTCGTTTGGTATTTATGCTGATGGTAATGATTCAAAATATTTAGCCTGTTCTCAAACTAAAATCTTGATTATTACAAGATGTCTATAATACTTTTTATATGGATGAATCCTACCCTTAGCTTATAGCTTGTGCGTAGGTTATGACATTTGTAAGACTCGCATAAATATATAATGCATGATACATATACTGTATTACGATATTTCTATCGTATATTCTAGGTTTTCATTATGAGTCCAAATATAAAATTCTATGAGACGAAATATTGCAATGTGAATCCAAACAAAAATTCACAGATACATGTTTTAATAGATAGTTTTTTAACTGTTTTTCTTCTTGAAGCATTCTAGACATAATAAACACGATGATTTGTTGAAATTCATTGTAATTTGATGAAATAAAGTTACAGTTTTCAATTAATAGCTCAATATCTCCCAGTATAAGTGTCCCAATGTCAGATATTCAACAGACGAATAAATAAAGGGTGTAGCACACTACACAAACATTGACATGATAAGGATATTATACAATAGCACTCCTATTAGCTTGTTAATAGATTCATAACACTTATGAAAGATGGGTTCACGTTTTCTATCTAGTGAGATTCTTAAACTAGACCAGGCAGGCCTCTTGCAAAGGGAGGGTTCAGTTTCATAACTGGTGAACGCTATTATCGATGTTGAAAAAATCTATATAAACCAACTAATCAACCACTAACCAACTATTATAATCACCATTCGATATATCGATATTTCAACATCGATAATAGCGTTCCCCAGTTATGAAACTGCAGCCCAAAGGGAGCACACCCGCGCAATAATATTGTTATGCAATTTCTAGTCTCAACAACTAAAACAAATTTTCATTACTTTTTGGTAGAAAGAAAATTTGGTTCAACAATACATTACACATTTTTAGTTTGTCTTTGCAACTTCAAGCAAATTTTCTGTTAAAATCCCCAACTGGTAAATGAACGAGCCACTTTTTTCTCGTGGTTAATTTAGACAATTTATTTGTACTGTATAAACAATTTAGACAATTTGATTAGTATTTCAGAGACATGCCGCTTCCCACTTACATTTTGATAAACCCTTTCATTTTTCCACAAAGCAAGTATTGACCAACAATATTTTCTTCTAGCCAAGCAAATACTTCTTTTACCTATTATTTAGCGTATGGCTTTTGTCGGTGTGGAGACCCGAAGGTTGTTCCACCTCGCCGTGTATAACCTAATTCCATTTTTCTATTACCTATTCTGCTAAATAACAAGAATAAAGTTCTTGACTGTTTTATTTTCAACTGAAGACACAGTTGCATCATCTGAGAATTAATTTTCATCGCATAACAAAAATTGAACAAGTGTGCCCACCGTAAATGGAGGTTTTCACGGTCGATACAGGTGGCGTAGAATATATATATATATATACAAACATGGTCGTTTGAATCAAGTTAGTTTAGATTGATATAATTTTTTCGTTTGTCGTAGATAAAATAATGTATTCAATGGTTGTACTTTGCCTTTAAACCACTCGTGAGATACTTTAATACACTCGCTTTGCTTCGCTCGTATTTTAACCTTCTATCTCACTCGTGGTTTAAAGGCTCTCATAATACAACCATTGCATGAACTACTATTACACAAGTAGATGTGAACTTCTACACAATTCAAGTTTAAACGTTTATTTTATTGTGAAAGTTGAAAAAAAACTTTTCAAGTACACTTTGACAGACCAGTGTAAAATTCTACACTTGAATCGACCGTACACGAACCCCCCTCAAACATCGCTGTCACTCAGTTACAACACTAATATCTAACTGACGAATCAGTTAACAATCTAACAAACGAATAACGAAATTTGTATTGCACTACACCATAGAGAAAGCATAAGCAAGTAGATGATTCATCCCATGTTGAATGGTGAACAACAGAAAAAGGACGTGATGGTGGCGATATCTCTGGGGATTCTAGAGTACTTCAAAGACTCGCTATGTTAATCAAGTGGGCGATCGGCGAGACCTCTGAACTCGCCTGACACGAACTATTTTCGCCGTACAGTAAAAATTTAATCACTCGTCCCTATCTGATGATTCATCTACTTGGCGTATGCTTTCTCTATGACTACACTCACACACGCAATGTGTTGTTGTTATGTAAGCGTTCAATATATAGTCACACAGTCTTTTAAAAGTAATAGACTATAGGTATACGTTTAGAACTAAATATATACTTTATTAATACACAGTATTTACAGAGTGGTGAAGAGACGGTGGTATGGTTTAATAGAAGAATAACAGACGTTCCTGAGCCGAACCTGATAGTAAACGCCAACCACGTTTTATGTTCAGGTACTGGAAAATCGCTCGAATGCAGATCAGAATGCCTAGAAAACACAGAAAAATGGAGATAATTAGTAGGTCACACGAGCTTCGCTACGGGATTTGAGGAATCTGGTTGAAAAGTTTCTATTAAAACCCGCAGGTACCAAGACTGTATAATAACAGTGTGGACATTGGTGTGAAAAGGTCCATAACAGTGTGTTGGAACATATTTTTTCCCGCCACCGCCATACTTTTGCCAAATGTTTGAATTTTGGTGCGGGATTGCAGGCAAACATGAACCTATTCATTTATTTGCCAAACTTATTTTGAGAGAAATAACATTGAAAATAGGTTAATGATCATTCACCTCTGCTGATTCAGTCAAGTGGATGTGAAACTGGCAACCAGCTGGTAGGCCTAAGCCCACATAGGGCTGTTGAGCCATTGACAAACAAACAAAACAAACATTGAAAATAACTTTTCTAACATTAAAAATTGTTCTCTACTCTTGGTATTGCTTTAAAATTACGAAAAACTAACCCTGGCAAAGGTAGATTGTAGGTAAGAAGTGAATTACTCAACATAACATAGCATTTGCGTTTCATTTCAATGCAAATCTTGAATTGCAAATCCAATGGGAATTGGCAAAAGTATGGTGGATTTGTCCGAGCTAACCAATCAAAAGTGTGACATGAAATGGCCACACTGTTATTATACAGTCTCTGTAGTCAGTGTAGTGGGAGTGAGATCCAAATTCAAATCCCACTCTCTTAAAATAATTCAACAGTATACAACAGTCAACACTAACAACACTGTAAGCCCCTAACAACACTTTGGCTGTTAGGTTAGATTACCCGAAAAACAGCCAAATGTCATCTGACAACATTGGGTTGCTGACTGAAATCATATAGCAGTTGCGAAGTGGGCGCAGGGGCTAAGGCTAGGCGTACACCGGTTAGTCAAGACAAGACAAGACAAGATTAGTCACAGTAATTCACATAGTTGCTTATGAAGCAGCACACACTGATGCAATGACTAATCGGTGTGTGTTGCTTCATAAGCAACTATGTGAATTACTGTGACTAAACGTGACTGATCTTGTCTTGTCTTGTCTTGACTAACCGGTGTACGCCTAGCCTAACAGTCAACATAACAGTCAGTTTGTATACAGTTACAGATTTTTTTCTCGATAATATTTCAGTTAATGCATTGACGTTGTTAGGACATCAAATAAATCAAATAATTCTTTATCTTGGTAAAACAATATTACAAGTACATGAAATATACATAATAGGCATACAAGTATTCTATAAAATATTATGAATATACAGAGTAATAAAGCGAAATAATGTACTGTCTTTTATTAAATAACTAATATTATCCAAAATAAGATACTGCTTGCTAAATTCAATGAGAATTTGTTTGCAAGCAGCAGCAAAGTGTAATATTAAAAAAAGTTTTTTGAATGCTAACATTCACACACCTTTCGCACATTAAATCTATGCATATAATTTGTATTCATAACAATTAAGACTTAGTCAATTTTTAGAGCCTTAGGCAGCTCGTACACCGGAGCAATAAGCAATAGGCAATAAGCAACATTTGGATCATATGATCGTCTACTCTACAGAAACAAATAGTCCAATGCACACCTAAATCAGCTGTTTCGGTGTGCATTGAAGTATTGGTTTGTATAGAGTAGACAATCATATGATCCATATGTTTCTAGTTGCCTATTGCTTATTGCTCCGGGGTAAGACATGTTTTTTGGCAATAAAATTGTTGATTTTGATTGTGACACTGACCGAAAGTCATGATCAACCACCACAGCCAGCTGTTCTCGTGCGAGGCGAGTTCGGTGGAGTGTTTGACGATCAGGGTCCACTTGGCCAGCGACAGGCCGAAGCCGGAGAGGGCGCCGTAGCGGGCGGCCACCGTGTGGCAGAAGCACATCAGCAGCAGAAAGCCGATCCAGTTGAACAGAAACGCCACTGCAAGCAAACCAACTGATGAACAACTCTGCATTGTATAATCAGATTCATTTCATTTGACGCTTGGCATTAGATAGATAGATGGAAGGAGTATCTATCTATCAATCTATATATTATTTCTTGATGAAAAAACAAGATATTGTCAATTATCACGATTTTTAATAATAAGAAACAGACATGTTTCAGCACCTTAGGTAAGTTATCACCCATGAAGCAATAGCAGCCATTGCTATAATTGTAACACTGATGATAGCACCTAAGGTGCTGAAACATGTCTGTTTCTTAGTATTAAAAATCGTGATAATTGACAATATCTTGTTGTTTTTTCATTATGAGTAAGTATCACTACATCTCACCACACACTGTGTCATTATTTCTTGACGTTGCTGATGACCGTAGAGTACGATGGCAAAGAAATAATATATCTCTATTCATCTATCAATCTATCTATCGATCTATCTAATACCAAGCGAAGCGTCAAATTAAATGAATCCCTTTATATTGTATCTGAGATAAACTATTCTCATAACGTATATGTTATAGTCCTATTCACGTCAAGAAGTCAGCATTGTTTATATGAGGAGCATTGATGCCAAGTTTCATTGAGAGAGAAAGAGAAAACTGCACCAAACGTGTTTGTTGGGACTGTGTGCGACAACTAATGCTTAGTGCGGCAACTATGCATAGTGCAAATAGGATAGAGACATCAGAAACTGCCTTGTGCTGAACAAGGATAGCAAACTCCCATCTAAGCAATGCTGACTTCTGACTTCTTGACGTGAATCGCACTATAGATAATTTTGTTAGCCTACATGTTCTTGTCTCATGATTCAGAATACTCAATTCATCAATCGTTAGTTTTAGTCTCGACTTTAGTCGATAGTTATTGAACAAGGAAGACAGTCTATTGTTTAACAAGGTACACTCGAGTAGGTTATGAATAATAACTAAGGTCACATCGTCCCATACTTCACAACTACTGTACTGAACATTTGTCTGTCTAATTCTAAGCGTCAAATTAAATGAATCTGATTATAGGAATTTACTCTATTAGTATGCATTAAAGAAAGAAAGAATTCACCTATCTCGGGACCTTTCTCAATACTCCAATGCAATGAGGAGTACTAGGACACGGCCCTTGTCAGGGCCAGTCGACATTTTAATAATAATAATTATTTGGATTAATTGCAATCGAAATAAAGGCAAGACTGACCCATGAAAGCGATGCAGAATATGTAATCGGTTCCCAGCAGCCTGTTCTCAGTGTCCGCCTCCCCTCCCTCTGTGTCAATCGCCAGAAAAGCAAGAGTCTGTTGTCTGTGATGTCCATGATGGGGTGGGGGCACCTATGCACAAAAACAAATCATGGGACAACCGATTATGCACATTGTAATCATTTGATTGCTATCTAATTCTTGATCAATTTTCTAGAATTGACTTTCTTACTAAGAGATGAACCATTCCTCTATGATGTAATGAACAGTCGATTATTGTATAACAATCGATATTAGTATTTGTATAGTCATTCGATATTATTCAAATTGGTATCGATCGTCAGTCAGTCGGTCATCCTGTCGTTCTCTGTACACATAGTTGTCTTGTTTCAATATTAGTTATTCAATAGACTCATAATAGACAAATAGTTTGGGCATAGACCAGGGAGAAATCAGCACTGAGGATTTCCCTCCTCTGTGGTTTGGGTAAATAAGGAGAAGAGTTAGTGAAGTTAGGTAGACAAGAGCTTAATGATTATTACACAAAGTACATTAATGATTATAGAAAAAAGGAGCAGTATCAGAAATATTTGTAAAACATAAAGGAATTCTACAACGTCTTCCATTTATTGTGAGTTTATAAGACTCTAAAACTAAAGAGGAATGCTTTTGAAATTTTTTCCGCATTTTGTGAATTTTTGTACATACAATTAATTTCAATTACATGGATAGTAAGTTATTTAAAATGATACTCTTAAAAAAGCGAGTACAATTCCAAATCAATAAACATCATATCAATGGAAGACGGGAGTTTTTCCTGACGGTGAGGCCCACATAAGATTTAAACTTGTGTGTGTGTAATAAGAATAATTATGATGATAAGAAATGAATGGACCTATAGTTTCTATGGACCTATGGTGGGTTCCGAACCCCAGGGAAGCGATTTGAAAGCTCATAAATTAAGTTTGGCCGAGTGGTCATCCTTTCAACGGGAGTAGCAGGCGCAAAATTATATTCAGCGGAACCTGCCTCATATGGTCACCCTTTCAAAAAGAGTAACAGGCGCACGTATCTTATCTAATCTGAACGTTTAGATTCCGTAGCGATCAGAGTGTTCAATGTAATTGGATTCTAAGAAATTTGTTGTGTGCGATGTGATGTGGTATTTCTCCATAATGAAAGAAAAAGACAGAGATATTGACAAACCAAGAGGTTTGACAAGTAACTTCGTCTTTTTCTTTCGTAATTGGATTCAACGCAGTAGTTAAGAATATTGCACTACTAAAGTAAGTGATCAAACACTACTAATCGATTTTAAGTTGCAATTTGCTTACAGCTGTTAACGGAGAGAGAGGCAATTCTCCTTGTAGTGTTTTCTCTCTCTGCACTTCTTCATAAGACGGCAGCTTTGTAGCCAGATCGTAGGGGGGAGGGGCAGAGAAGTCTAGTTTTGGCGGGGGAAGATCCTCTCCCTGCAAAAACAAAATGGAAAAAAGCAAACATTAAAATGTATAGAATGGATAGTATGATGAAATTTGAATATGAGTTTACGTTGTGACTCATTGTGATAAACATTGTCATGTTATAACACTCCCATCAAATTATTAATAAACTAATAATTATTATGCCTCATACTATTATAAGATCATCACTCTAATTCTACTATCATTATTATGACTAAATAATTTGTATTACTGAGTAAAGTCCTATCTCGGATGTAAAATATGTAAAAAATATACATGAACCCAAGTGATAATGGGTTCAATGTGTAGGCCAGAATATACTGAATTCGAGTGGCCTAGAGCCCTAGATTAGCTCATTGACGAGATATTCAAGAAACCTCGGACGCTTACATACAAACAAGCAAAAACCATGAACGACAAAAAATGGCCGCACTTTACAAACGGCAATAAAAAAACATTCTTAAGCTCAGAATATGATAAGGAACAAACCTAGCTAATATTAAATTTTTCTGAAATGGTCAAGCAACCATTTATTCTTATATTGGACTTCTTGGCCTGGATTGACCCGAGAAATCGTGCCTTCTTCAACGTAAGAGAGAACTCTAGAAAATATTGCTTATTAATTTAAAATGGTGAGAAATGAATTTGAATTATAAAAAATTGAACTTACCAGCTGAGACGGATGAATTCTATTCATCGGTACAGCAGTATAGCCAATGGGAGGTTCATTTCCAGACACAATTATCGGATGAACGACCGCTATGTC